>VYXB01004451.1:2049120-2097021 GCA_013397135.1 Pachyramphus minor
AAAAAAAAAAAAAAAAGAAAAAAGAGGAACTGGAGGCAGCATCAGAGGTAGGTGAGATCACAGGAAGCATGGATGGAGCAGACTGAGTTACTGCAGCAGCTGGGATGACGCAGGAATTCACTAGAAATCAGATTTCATTACATCCACAACTCAAAGAACGTGGTTATTGTTCTGGATATTGTGCATGGATAAGTATGGATTTGCCAGCTGAAATTGTGGAAGCAGGGTGGAACTGTACAGGTGGTATTTGACATTTAAATTTAATCTTTACACCTCAATTTACTAGCATGCAGTAGTAATGCACTGGGTTTCTATTACCTATAACACCTTTAGATAGGCCACTGATGAATGAAGATGCCCTAGGAGATTTTTATTTGTTTAAACTGCAAGATCACTTTGCCACTACATTTAGATGCTGGTTTTAAGTCAGTACTGGGTTAAGCCCATTCAGTCTGTCACAATAAGCTTCAATGCCTACCTACCAATATGTTGGAAAAGGATGTTTCAGCCTCTGTAAAGAATGGGCACAAACTGGAGTTTACAGAGCTGAGACCAGATTGTTCCTTTTAAGATGAGCAGATAAATAAAATACCCCATACTGGAATCTCAGGCTTTTCAAATATCACTTTCTGGAGATATTCAAATCACAACCATTTATCTCTGGTTCAAAATAGAAGGCATCTGAAGAAAACAACAGATGAACTCACAAAGTAAAGAGGCAAAGTTCTTCAACATCCATTAATAATAGATGTGAGCAAGATGCTTTTAAAAATTGTGGGTAACAAACTAATCTGAATAATAACTGACCTAACAGTAGGCAGTAAACAGTGTAACTGCGTTTGGTACATTGCTTCAATTAGATGTGTTTTGATCTGCATTGATGCTTTAATTGGAGGCAAGGTTCCCCTTTCATCTAGAATTTATGACTTCAGGGAGATGATCTAGCCTTCAAATTATCCGTGTTTAAATAGCCACTAATTAGTCATCATTTGCTATCCCAAAGCTACCAACTTTTATCTTAAAAATATCCAGAACTAATCTCCACTATGAAACAAGTATAAACTATAAAAGGTAACAACCACTTTGATTTTACTAACAAGTAAAGTTCTTTAAAACTATTAATCCAATAAAAAAGGCTAAGAACTGTTTTTAAACAGTTTGTTGTTATATACTTCACTGCAGTTGCAATAAACAACACTCTTCAGACCCCAGTTTTCTTTCCAGAACTGCAGACATTCCAATTACAAGATACAGCAATACCTGGGTAGAAAATTTTGAAACTGGAAATGGAAACAATTAACAGTTACAGTGTTTTTTCACTGTTCTTCAAATAGCTGCTGAAGTACAATGGCTTATTGTCCTCCCACACAACTACAGCTCCTGTTTGCACATACAGTTCATGTGCAGCTCACCAGCCTCTATTCAAGTGCCACTATTCCCTTTCTTAATGCTCCTGTTTTTATTATGGTTTTTATAATTCATATCAGCATTCTTATTTCCTCCACAGACTACAGGGTAATGTGCACAAGTACCTTCTAGTAATACATAAAGTACTTTTAGTCATCAGGATGCCAGTTATTAACTGCCATTGATTCAAAGAATTCCCTTCACCCGTAATACGACTGCACTTGCAGAATATTCTCCTATCGCCTACAAGGGCAGGAAGCCAACTCCCTCTTCAGACAGCCTGAAATTCATACAGTTTGCCCAATTCCAAGCACATCCCTCCCTCCCTGCATTGACTGGTCCGGAGCAGCTCCTTTCCCAGGCTCAATTCCTGCGCACCCTCTAGCGGCTATTGAATAAAATTCCCATTTTCCTGGTAAAAAGCACATACAGGACTGCCTTTGGGAAAAAGGGCAGGAAAGAAAACAAACCAAAATAATTAAGTAATTGCAAATTACTTTATAAGAGTATCCTCCTTAAGATATTTGCAAACGTTCACAATACTTGCTGCCAGCAGAAAGAGACCCAGAAGTACTGGTCGACAGTGGCTGAACATGAGTCAGTGTGTGCCCAGGTGGCCAAGATGGCCAATGGCCTCTTGGCCTGTATGAGAAATAGTGTGACCAGCAGGACATTAAGGAAGTAATTGTCCCCCTGTACTGGGCACTGGTGAGGCCACACCTCAAATCCAGTGTCCCATTTTGGGCCCCTCACGACAATAAAGACATTGAGGTGCTGGAGCGTATCTAGAAAAGGGCAACGGAGATGGTGAAAGTTCTGGAGCCCAAGTGTGATGAGGAGCAGCTGAGGGAGCTGGGGGTGTTTAGCCTGGGGAAAAGAAGCCTCAGGCTTCTCATGGCAGACAGACCTTATTGCTCTCTAGAACTCCCTGAAAGGAGACTGTAGTGATGTGGGCATCGGTCTCTTCTGCCATGTCTCAAGTGAAAGGATGAGAGGATATGGCCTGAAGTTGCATCGGGGAGGTTCAGATTAGGTATGAGAATTTTTTTTTCACTGAAAGAATGGTCAGGCATTGGAATAAGTTGCCCAAGGAGGTGGTGGAGTCACCATCTCAGGAAATGTTCCAGAGATGTCTGGATGGGGCCCTTGGGGATATCTTTCAGGGCTGATTATGGTGGTGCTGGGTTAATGGTCAGACTTGATGATCCTGTGGCATATGAACACTCAACTGTTTACTTCTTGAGTGTTCATATCAGTGAAAGATATCCTGCTCAGTTAAAGGAAATTAATTATTCAACCTATCTACATACATTTTAAAAGTCCAAGAAGATAAAATAATGTAACAAAGACTTCAGAAAGAAAATTCTGATCTGTTTGGAATGATTTATATAGATTTATAAGATACATTAAATGAACCAACATAATGCAGCAACTNCTGTGGCATATGAACACTCAACTGTTTACTTCTTGAGTGTTCATATCAGTAATAAAAGATATCCTGCTCAGTTAAAGGAAATTAATTATTCAGCCTATCTACATACATTTTAAAAGTCCAAGAAGATAAAATAATGTAACAAAGACTTCAGAAAGAAAATTCTGATCTGTTTGGAATGATTTATATAGATTTATAAGATACATTAAATGAACCAACATAATGCAGCAACTTATGCAAGGCCAGCTCTCATTTCCACAGGGAGTGGATTTCTGTTAAATTAAAGTCATCACATCTGGGAGGTGTAAAATTCTGCATGTACCTATGAGATTCATGTATCACACCATGGTTTTAAAAACCCCAACAACCTTCTTTTCAACAACAGGGTGCTGATGTAACTCATCCCAACACCTACTAGAGCAGTGAAAATGCTTTGTATTTACTGACTGCAGACCCCCACACATACACATGCCTTCATAAAAAACACAAAAAACCAAATCATACGAATAGAATTTATGGCCAAAAGACTTACCCAGAATGACTTGAAGAAGGAGGAGGCAGATCAGGTGTTAGAACATAAAGACTATTATTTTTTGGCAAGTGTAGACTTTTTAAAACAGTCTGAGAAGAGAAAAATCATTATAAATACAAAACATTCACCAATTCTGACATATTATTTTATTTCTTTTAATTATTGATATTTATTTACAATATCACCAGATATTTTGTTTCAAGATAAACTTACTGTAACTTCAAAACATCATTTTGTAGGTGGGCCACGTTACATATAAAACCAACACTAACTGAAGTGATTCGTCCTGATTTTTTTTTGTAATGTTTTAGATTAAGAGTTCTTTGTGCCACATGAGACATTTGACACTGTTTGAAACTCACAATTCTTCCATTGTAATCCCCACCCACAGATGCTCAGTTTGAAACTCTGAATTCAGTTAACTGAAAACACAGTTGAAAACTTACACTATCATCTACATCTCCAGTCTTCCACCCTTTTAACAGCATTTTAGATGCAGGAATCTGAAGTTCATTTTCTAGAATATGTTTGATATCTCCTAAAGAAAAAAACAAAGAAAAATACATAAAATACACACACTTACTGCTTTATTTCAAACCGTACTGAGTTTAAATTAATAAACAATACCAAGGAAAAATTTACTATCAAAATAATTTTTAGTCTAGTTGCTCTTGTAACACCCACTTCAAACAGTAAAGGACAAATGAAGCTTAAAAAAAAATAAACCACAAAGCATGAATGTTTGGAGAATTGCATAATGACTGGGTGATTGGGACATATATTTGGATAATTTTGCATATGTTAGACATACACATTTGCAGCTGCATGTTATCTGGAGCACCAAACTTTGCCAGCAACAAAGAGGGTGCTTATTTTTGATACCACATTCCATTATCAACAGTCCTAACCTGAAAAACTGTAATGTTCATACAATCTGACTGCTCTGACAGCTTTTTCAATGTTTTGTACATTTTCATGCTCTCCTCTCTCTTAAGTTATATTACAGTTATAAAATAATTCAGGTTGGAAGGTACCTCAGGAGCTCACCTGTCCCAAGCCCAACTCAAAGGTCTAATTAAATCAGTTTAGTCAAAGATTTGTCCAGTTGGTTCTTGAACACACTTAAGGATGGAAATTTGACAACTCTTCTGGCCAACCTGTTCCAGTACTTCACCACCCTCACAACAACAAAAATTCTTTTATCTAACATGAATTCTTGATGTTGCAAATTGTGTTTATTGCATCTCATTATCATAAGCCTCCGAGAAAAGTCTGGCTCCATCTTCTCTGTGTCCTCCAGCAGGTAGCTGCAGACACAGGTGAGGTCTGTACCTCTCCCCTGCCCCTCTCCAGGCTGAACAAATCCACTTCTCTGTGCCTCTCCTGTTAGCCCTGTGCTCCAAACCCCTGACTGGACTTACTGTGGAATATCAATATCTTTCTTGCACTGGGGACCTCAACATCTGACACAGTGCTCCAGATGCAGCTTTGCAAGTGCTGAATGCAGGGTAATCATTATTGCCGTGGATCCACTGGCTACACTCTTGCCAACACAACCTGGGACATGGCTGGTCTTGTCCTCACTGCAAGGGTTCACTGCTGATCCCTTTCATTATTAAGTTGCTTTCTAACCTGTCAGCTCACAGCCAGGTCACAGATGGGGATACATGGAGTTATCCCATCCCAGACGCAGGACTTCAACTTTGTTTTCTTGGAACTTCATGAGGCTCCTGTCAGCCCGTTTCTCCAGCCTGTCCAGGACCCTCTAAACAGCAGCCTTGCCCTACAGAATATCAGCACTTCCTCTGATAAGATTAAGATTTATTTTGATCAGTTTTTTATCCAGTCCTTACCTTAACCATATAAATAGAAGAACACAACAGCAGAGTACGTCAAAGGCCTTACTAAAACCAGTGACATCCACTGTTCCCCCCCATCCCAGAGCCAGTCAGCAAATCACAAAAGGCAAATAAATAATGCTGACTGATTAGGCACAATTTGCCATTAGCAAATCCATGCTGGCTGTTTCAAATCAACGTCTTCTCTCTCCTGTACTCAAAAAGTGCTTCCACGAAGATTTTCTTTCATAATTTTCCCACAGACCAAGTGCAGCAATTACCACTGAACAGCAGGTTCACATTTTCCTTAGCCTTCCTTGTCATGATGATGTACTTACAGAAACACTTCTAAACCGTCAGTGGTTTCAGCTTCACCTGAGCTTTGGTCTTCCTAAGTCCAAACCTGAACACTGTGTCAGCATCTCTGTGTTCCTCCTGGATAGCCCATCACTACTTTTTCCCTTTGGTTTACTTTCTTTTTGCATTTAGCTCAGCTGGAAATTCTTTGTTCTTCTGCCATGCTTGCTCCTCTTCCTTTTTGGAAGGAACTGTTCCTGTGCTTTGAAGAGGTTGTCCTTGAAGATCAACCAGCTCCCCTAGGCTCATTTGTCCTCCAGGGATCCTGCCAAGTAGATCCCCAAAGAAGCAAAAAATATTCTCTCCTCAAGTCCACAGCTGAAATTCTACTACTGTCTTGCTCACTTCTCCCAGGACTTTAAACTCAAAGGCTTTGAAACACAAGGCTGCCCTCAGTCTTTATATCCCAAGATAAAGAACACATGAACTGCCTTCTGCCCTGCAGCTTTCAGGTAAAAACCATTAAGAAGTTAGTAAGAATAGAAAAAACATAATAGTACGGCTGAAAAATCCTGATTTGATCAGATTTTTATGTCTAATTTCCATGGATGCAACAGTTCAATGGAAAACATGGAACACGCATCAAGAATTCAAACTAATCATCACTAGGTGGCACCAGCCACCTAAAAAGACAAATAAAGATCAAGAGTTCCAATTGGAAAATTTCATCCCAGACAAAAGTCTGCAGCATGGAAAACTGTTTTGATCAACTATTTCTTCATGTAGTTCCTTACTTGGATCTGTCTTCATTAACAACAACAAAAAAAAATTTAAAAACACTCTTCTTCCTTAGCAAAAGTAAATTAACTCACAGTTTGGGAAATGTAAAAAAATAACACTAACAAAGGCATATTTCTATCATATTATTAAAAAATGCTACAGTTTTAGGATAAAGACAATAAAACTGATTAAAAAAGTCCTAATTTGAACAAAAGAATAAAATAAAAATTGAGCAGAGAAGAATGCAACAATGTTCTTCACACCAGGAAGAATTCCTCTAATCTTGTCACTAATCCTATGCAGAAAGAGAAGCCATACAGATTTGAAGAGGAAATGCCAAGATCATCTCCTTGTTAACAGATTGCTTCTATACTAATCCTGCCCCAAATCACATTTTCATGCCTAAACTTAATCATTAATCTCCATTTGGTTTCTGAAGCAAGTTCATAAGAGGACTAGATTTCAAAATAAATATTTGATAGATCACTAACCTTTACAATGGATTAGTGAAATTTTGTTTTTTTAAGCTGCAAAGAGATTTGAAAATGGTTAGTAGCTGTGGAGGCTGCATTTGGCAGGGGGGATTCTTTTTTCTTTCTGAGGGGTTTTGCTTTGCTTTAGGATTTGAATTTTGGGGGTTGAATTTTTTTAGTTTGTTTTTGGTTTATGACAGCAGTTTTCATTTAATTTTTACAAATCCTTACCAACTGTGGAGCTGTCTTCAAGTACTACATCCACATTTCTGTCTCTGTACTCAACCCTGAAGTCAAGCATTCGAGGTTGTCTTTCCACTATTTGTCTAGATGGCACTACATGGCGAAATGCTGAGGATGAGGAAGGAGTTGATGCTGCTGTAGAATGACTTGTGGGGCCATAGGCTGGTCCATGTAAAGTCTCTCCACTGTACTCACTGAAAGACATGCAGACAAGATGATTTAAACAGAACAGCTTGATACATTTAAATGAAAGTTAGCAAAGTGAAATGATAGTGTTATTCACTTACTGTGGTCCACTGTATATATAACTGCTGTCATATCTGAATATACTGTTTATTAATAATTAGCAAATAACTTTCATATCAGCAACATTAACAATTCAGGGCTCAGAAGTGCTACAGGAGATCAGCATAGATGACAAACAAGCATTTAAGCAAGTATTTCAGTCTAAAAATCATTATGTAATTAATACCAGAATTATCTTGAGAAGGATTATGACCATATCAAAACTGGTACTTCATTCAATAAGCCTAAAGCTTTGCCTTTCAGATGTTCTTACCAGGAAGATCATCTGTGGTGGGCACTTACAGCATACCATTATAGGGGATGCAAGACAAGGAAAGGGATGCACTGAACAAATGGAAGCCAAGCAAGCAAGGATTTGGAAAAGCTGAGACACAGGTTGTCTTGTTTCCATTCTTTAACAGAACTTATTTGAAAAATGCTTTCTGCCTCTCTTTAAGATACCATGAGATTTCTCAGTGGAAATGCTTCATACAGTCAAGTATGAATTGTCATACTTGTCAACGTCATATCTGTCATCTAGAGAAGGTCTGAACTTTAAAAAGTGCAAATGGGGATGGCAATGCATGTCACAGCTATTGCAAACCCCATCATTGTGCCTTCCACACTTGAAATAAAAAAACATGTTATGCTTGTGAAACAAGGAGCTCCTTTACTTCTCACATCAGCAGGCTCAGAAGGATGAATTCCCAGCTACAAAGACCCACACTCAGAGACCCATGGCTCAAAAGTCAAAGGCCCAAAAGCCTAAAGAGTACAGGAAACAGTCTTATTTTCAGGATTCAAGAAAGTATAAATAATGAGTGATAGGTTATTGTCTTAGATCTGATTGCCAACTGTGAATTTAGTACTATAACCATTTTGTTAATAGACCCAAGAAGGAATGAATATCCCAGTTCTGAGGATTGGATTATAAAACAAACAACTGAATTATAAAACAAAATGTACTTTTTTCACTTCAATAAATTAACTTACTTCAAGTCCAGTTATTAATTCTATTTGATTCCACCATAAAAGGCATCCTACATATCTGACTGGCAACCTCTAATGGAACATAAAAAGCCTCACATCAGTAAAATAAGCCTCGTATGAAAACCACCAGAAACCAGGCTCTAAGTCTACCAAGCCTCCCTTTATATCACTTCCACCAGAAGGGGGAAAAAAAAAAAAAAAAAAAATTTTGGAACACATTTGACTATCTACTCATTTCTAAAAATTGATGAATTACTGTGGAACAATGCTGTAAGTGGACACTGGACCAGCTTGTTATACAAGTCAGGTAGAACTACAACTACTCCCCAGTTTCTTTCATCCAATCAAACATTCTGGTATTTTGGATATAAAAGCTTTGAGGTCAGGACTTATTAACATAGGTAGAAAAAGTGGTCAACTTGGTCTCAAATTGACTAAGTAGGTCTTACAGTAAATATACATTTAGTACCTTTACTAAGCAAATAAAGTTTTATCATCAATCCAAAACTGACTCTATTTAATGATAGCTTTAGTAAGTATTGACACATATGTCAAACCACCACTTTACCTACATTATATACCTTTCGTTGTCATTAAATTTTTTATAATAGTACATTAAGTACTTTTCTGAACAAAATTTTAAACGCTACTTTACTGTCTCTCTCGGGTAGCTCAATTTCTGTTCTGTTGTTTTCAATTGCCTCATCAGCACTTAGAAGATCAAGCTTCAGTGACTTCAAGACATCCAAGCATGAGTATACAAGCCAAAATTTAATTCAGAAACTGAAAGAAAAATCAGTAAAACTACTTTCAGAAGGGAACAACCTTACTTTATCTATCACAGCTTCTGCTGCCTGTAATTCAATTCGAGAAAAAAAACAAACAAACACCTATGAAAATACAAACATTTTTGGCCAAGAACAGGAAAGCGTGGAATATCAATACCTTTAAAAATGTATACTGAAAAAGAAAATACTTAGCCAGAAGCATACCAACATCCAAACTCAGTGGAGAGAACCCTGCACAGAGCGACCCAGCAACCAGTGACTGAATAGATGTTTGAGCTGGTCCTCCACCATTATGGGAAAAATTGAATGTTAAGTCAGCTTTGCAGGAATAGAATTTGTGGCTCCAGAAAGAGCTTTAAAAGGAGAATTACATCATCTTCTTAGGATTCAGGAAGAAAAAAATGCAACTGTTACCCAGCATCACTCTCTGCATGTAATACTCCAGTCTCGTGGGCTTACCTTTGCAGAATGCCATTTTCTTGTGGTATAACACCATTTATAGCTGCCTGAGAACAGAAAACAGATTTTCAGTCAATCACACAGAACAAAAAAAAATACACCAGAACTTATATAATGTGTTTTAAAGAGTGATCAAGTTGCTTCAAAATATGCCCTGAAATGCTCTCCATTCAATGAATATTCTTGGTTAACAATATTGTCATTACAGTATCTGCATAAAACAAAGTCCGTATCTAAGTGAAAATAAACAGGAACTGAAGCTCAGACTCCTGCATGCATGTGATGGGTTTCCCAGGTGGAATGCATGGGAATAAAAACTGCATGGCCCACGCTCAGTCAATCTAACACTTTGTACACTTGCTACTCGCACACCTCGGACACGCTGCTCTCAAACACACTGAGCCAACTGTGCACAGCCAGGGCAGCCAGACAGCACGTACACAGAAAATATTATGTTTCCCAGAAGTACCAGGCCTGCACAAACCCATAAAGCTGCCCAGCTGCACACACACTGCATGTTGCCAGCCTCGTGTGCTCACAAACTGCTGAAGTCGGCGCAAACAGCTCCACGTGGCTCCATCCCACCTACGCCTTCCCTACAGCCTGCTCCCAGCTCACGCACACAAACACCACCCGGGCCCCTCAGGGCACTCATGTGCCAGGCAATCATAGAAATAACCACCCCAAAAATTCAAACAATCTTCAGGGAGAAGAAAAAGTATTTTTTACATAAGGTTTATGCAGTTAAATACCATGATATGCTGTCCAGATCATCAGAATAAACAAAATATTACTTGTGTAAGTAGAAATCTGGCCATCTGCATTAAGGTTTGGTTTTATTTGAAATTATAGAGTTATTAATTATAAAAATACCCTAATGAATTCCATCTCATTTTGAAACACATTATGTTTTTAAATAGTCACAACATACCCTAGTTGCAAGTTCAAAACCCCACTTCTGACAAAATTTCTGCTTAGTCTCTTGCAGCATTGCTCCATTCTGTGTTGCAGAAAGTTCATTTCCAGCACATCTGATGCTACCATACTTGGTATAAACTTTGAAATTATATGAGGATGAGGGAAAAGCTTGGAAAACAAGTACAACTCTCTTAAAGAGTATTTTGAAGCCAACTTATTTCAGACTGCTTCAAACCACCAAAAAAGTGTTTTAAATCATTTCCTTGCTAGGATTTTTCAGATTTAAGGAACAGTTAGAGTGACACCTTGTGAGCTGATGAAGGTGATTTACACACTAGCTCCTCAACTGATTAAACTTTGTTCTGACTATTGCTAGTAGACACAGGAGCAAAGGTGTCAGGCTCTTAATCCTAGCAGAGCAGGGGGCAGACAAGGTGGAAGCACAGGAGGGAATTTGTCAGGGAATGAGAAAAATAAATAAATAAATAAAAATCTAGAGAGGAGATAAAAACAGACTTCAAAAGACTAATTCTGTTTCTTTCTGTGATGATCTTTATAATCCCATGCTGCGTTCATAGGTACATATTGTTAGGTTTAACAGTGCCATCAAAGAGAGATTGGAGCATCTCACTAATCTCTATTTTCTCCTGTACCAGCAGCAATTCATCCATTTCTACTATCACCATTTCTAATATCCCTCTCTGTATGTCAGATATACCTGCCCTGTTGGCCAGAATTGATGAATGAGTGTCCAGTCCCTGATGAAGAAGAGAACACTGATATTTGGAAGCTCAAAGACCCCCTGGTACTCCAGGAGGACAATCATTTACTGCCACTGAACTACTGACATTAAAAAATGTAGCTTAAGTAAGTGCTCAATAAACACAGAAATAGATATGATCAAGATTTAAATGCTATGGTTTCTTTTTTTCCAAATATATAAACATGATTTTTTACAATTTCCGTTAATAGTTAAGGATACATAAAGGCAAAAGGCTTTACTGCTGAACTCAGCTAAGTTACTATGATACTGCAATAAGATCATGCATTTAGACACAAATATTGCATAATTAATAATAAAAAAAGCAGAGAAGGAAAAGGTCAGAGGTATCTATAAGCTACAGCAACAACACATGAGGCTGTATCAAATTACAGGGAAAACAAAGTTCCCTACCAGATCAGTTTTTAAATCAGTTTATCCACCGTGCATGGCAATAATCAGTGGTTTCTTTTTAACAATGTGTCTCATTTATCATCATTGTGGTTTTTGCAGTCATACATAGCTCTTGATCGTGTTCATCTAATAAACCTCCAGGAAAGAGTAGGAGGTTTTGGTTTATTTGGGTTTTTCAGGATCGGCTTCCCCCTCCCATACTCTTCAGCAACATACATTTAATTCCTGTCAACCAGTAGATAATGTTGGTTGAAAGACAAAATTATCCTTTATTTTGCATCGGTAAGACACACAGAGCAAATACAGCTTTTTTACCACAGAACCTACACTAATAATTATGTGCTGGCACAAGAGCATTCTCTTTACTCACAGAAAAGTAGCTGCTTCAGTTATGTAGAAATAAAGCAGAGTGGCATTTCCACACTTCTGTCAAAGCTCTTGTCTCAAGAGGATTAAATCAGCTCAAACTTCTTCTGAGCCTACTTAGAAGGGTTAAACACGATAGAGGCTCCAAGCTGTTTTCTTTAAAACTGAATAACTCACTTGTTCATGTCCCTAGTTTTGTAAACTTGATGACATTTAAGAGGCACAGCAGCAAGAAAAAGCAGCAGCAGTATTATGTACTCTTCTGATGGAAAGACCTCTATTAACCACACTGTAAAACTAAAGAGTCTGGACACTGTTTGTTAAGCAAGATGGAAGACTAAAATTATGTAGACAGCAAATGGTGGCAGTGCACATGTACATATTGCATAAATATTAAATATCCATGTTCTTACAAGAAGCTATAAGTAGACCCTGCAAAGAAAAAAAGAAAAAGGAACAACCATCTGCTTTAGAATTTCATTGGGAGAAGGTTGTGACTATAAAGAAAAAAAAACAAGAACAGTTACTAAGGCAAGATATGTTCCAGGCTATTCTTCCCCAGTGTCAGTCCCCTTTGAGAGAGGATCAGATCTCTATGCTTATGCAAACATTCAATGAAATCACATTTTTTGTCTCTCCAAACGCAGATCTTTGATCACCAGCAACAGCCTGTGTGACTAATTTATAGCAATTAAAAAGGTGTATTATGCTTGAAACCATTTTAATAACCAAGGCAAAATCTACTCATGAGTTATTAAACAGAAAGATGCCATGTCTGGATCTTCAGTTCCCAATTGCTGAGAGTGGAAGTGACATTCCATGCGTATGCTGTGGGAGAACCCACTGTATGTCCACAAGGGTCATTGCTGGATGTGAGGTACCACAGCCTCTAGAGTATTTGCCTGTTCTAATACTATCACTATTTAACAAGGTAAATTCACTTTAAATGGAAAATTATAGGGGTTTCAGAAGATTTTTCCCAAAGCCAAGAATCTCAAGTGTGTCTCAGTACTATAACACAGGTAAATTCTACCATAACACTGTTCAAACTCAAAACAGAGGATAATTTCTGTTTCGATGACAACACTCAAACAACTTCCAGGCCCAACATTTATTTTAAAAAAATTGTAAGCCAAATTTAGCTATTCTTGATTTATACATTTTGTTTAGGGATATGAATCATATATTCAGGAATTGGAACAGCTTAATTAAGAATTCATTAAACACTGCATAACCTGACCTAATTGAACCTGCTTTGGACCAAACCTGCATCCAGAAGCAATTTCCCAACTCAAGCACTCTGTGACTTCATCATCCAACAGTGTATCTTGATAAACATTCCTATGAATCTTGTTTTTTTAAAATGAAAAGGAAGACAGGAACATGATATAATACTGGACTGACAAATGCCCATTTGAACCATCGAACCCAAAGGTTCAAAGTAATAATACTTTTTTTGTGTTTGTTTCAGCAGCNTTTGACTGACAAATGCCCATTACAAAGGTTCAAAGTAACAATACTTTTTTTTGTGTTTGTTTCAGCAGCACACTTTCAAATTACAGTATCAAAATATATTAAATCCAACCTTTTTCTTCCCTATGTTTGCAGGAAACAAAAAAGCAATAGGGCTAATGAAAGGTTACCAAATTCCTTAACTGTCTGGGTAACCCAAAATTCTGTGGTACTCTATAAGCAGACTGAAATTATTCAAATGCCTAAAGAACACTGTGAAGCAAATCGTGAAACTTAGAACTTTTCCTCAAGGGAATATTAAGTTACATACATTAGTTAGTTCTGATTAAGTTGTGACCCTCTTTTACGGGTACAAAACAGTGTTAGAGAGAAAACAGCAACAATGAAGCAACAATACTGATGACTTCTCTTAAAATACACAATTACAGTGCTAACCATTGAAAAGCAATTAGGCACATCTTACAGTGATGCTCATCCCAGGGCAATGAGGGTCCTATGAATTATTATCAACAAATTGCAGTATTTTAGATAGCACAAACATTAAACTCAACAGTTGTAAATACTCAGTGGTTATCACAAAGTTTGAAGATGGACTGGATTTGCCAATGATATTATTTACCTGCTGAGGTCTACATATACTGACTGAATATTCACAGGCAGGGGATTCCTTCCTCTTCATGGACTACAGATGGGAGGTAATTTTTAAATTTCCAAAATTTAGAAGTGATGTTCAGATGAATTATCTTAACAACTAAAATCAGGCCCAGGCAAAAGTGCAGTTAAAGGCTTCTGCAATGGGTGAGGAGGGAGCTCTTCCTCAGTGGCCAGCTCTTGTTTCTTCCCTCTCCTTTCCAAACTCCACACCACAGAACGGTTTTCCTGACACAGACTCTTTAAAATTTTCCTCCTCAAATTCAAACCTCTATCCCAATGCAGGGCAAGAGCTTTTACGAAGCACAATGCAAGATCACCTTTCCAAACTGATACTAGAAAACACATCTCTAAGCAAAAGGAGAAAGTTCAAGCTGCACAAGAACAATGGTGGAAGAACAATCCTTTCAAAAAAAGAGGCTACAGAAGTGTAAATACTGTGCACATGAGAGCTGTATGGGTTTCACTGAGATAAATAACCATTTCAGCTTAACACAACCAGCACAAGCTGCTTGCACAGAATTCCAAAAGCCTTATTTAGGTTTGAGTGAATTCAGCAAGTAAGACCACTTGAGTCTACTTAATAAAGCCCATGCACAGATTTACATTTGTTTAGCTAAAAATTGAGAAGGTTTACATTAAACAAACACAATACCCAAATGAGACCGAGACACAGGGTAATAAGAACAGCCACAGCAGATGACTTAATCTAAAATCCATGGATGTCCAAGCCAACAGCATCAACTGCTTCAGAAAGTCACAGGGAAATATAAAGGCGTGACTTGCTCATTGGGTGTTTTCCTCCAATCCTCCAATCTTCCGTATGTCTGACACATTCAGATTTACAGTATTTGTAATTTTTTCTTTGCATTCAACTTAATGGAACAGCCTCATTAATTACTTCTACGAAACTCAGTAAGAGTTTTCTTTGATGAGAAGACTCATTTATTATGACTTTCAAAAATCTATATTCTTCCTCAAATGCTACAAACTCAGATTTTACTTTCGGTTTAAGATGTCCGGTAAGCTAAAAAGCCAAAGTTCTGCATTTTGTGTCTTTCCTGTTTATTTTGCCTCTTCTTCCTATTATATATTTAAAATCTCCTTGATATAAAAACAATTTCTCTCAAATCACAAATTCAGAAAGTTCACCCCAAGCTGTTTTCTACATTAGCAGAAGGAGAGATCATCGTCTTAAGAGGAAGAGGTGCCAGCGGCTTGTAGGTCTATATTTTAAAATATAACCAAAAAATGGTCATTTTGATGTTTCACACTACAAAACCTGTTTTTATCTTTGCCTGACCCTTTCAGCATTTAATCTTAGATTTACTTCTCTGATTACACAAGTGAATATAACCAAAACCTACATATAAAACCTCACTACAGAGGATGAGACGACAGACAAGACAAACATACTGTGGCTTTGAGTTCTGTAGGAAAACAAAGATTCTAACTGTTATATTTTGAATATATTAGCCAGTATTCAGCTGTGCTATCAATCCATCCTGCTTGAGGATCACTCAAGATTTGCTGAATTTAAGCAAATTAAACTCTTTTTTTAAAGCTAAAAGTATAATGAAATATACCAAAAAGCCCTCATTAAACAATCTATAATATACTAGAAAAAGTATTTTTTATCTTTTGTAGTTTATATTTCCACAGCACAGAAAGGGTCATTAAAATTACTCTGTTTATAACTGTCATTCCATTGCAAATAATTCTACTCCTAATTTGGGCTAAATGTGATATTATCGCTGACATACAATATTCTTACTCTAATTCTGTTGCTTTCCCATGATAAATTTCTTATCCTAAAGATTTAAAATACACTTTTTATTTGGTGTTCAAACAAAACTCCAAATGCCTTCTACAATTGACAGCTTAAAAAAAAAAAAAAAAAAGGAAACAAAACCCAAAACTGAACAAATGTTATCCGGAGAGGAAAAACAAATAATTAAATGATAAGACATAAAGGAAAGCATTAATGAGACAAAGCATCCATGAAAGGACCTAAAAAGCAAAAGTGAATTTCAAACTGCTTCCAAACCATAAATCTGTGTGACAAAGGAACACACTTTCATACACAAAGGTAAAGCAAAACAGGAGAAGTGCAAAGATTTATTAGTTCCTTTTGAGCACAGAAGCATTTCTTACAATGAAACACTCACAGGGCTCTGCTACGTGCATATATTTCAGTAATAACAGTAAGTGCTTTGAAATAATGCTCCCCTAATCACGTTTGTTCTGACCTGCTGATACTGTGACTTTGGGAAACTAGATAAAGAGTAAAACCACACACAGATTTTTCTTGCCATCAATTAACAACAATAAAAAAAAGTAGGAAATTCCAGAATAAACAGCAGAAGTTTCACCAACTGATGCTGACAACAACACACTGTAAATATTAGTCAAATACTGTAGTCAGTCTGGATTAAACAATAAAGGTTTACTGAAACCAGCTGTAATACCATCACTTTTTTCTGTTCCAAGACATCAAGATCAGACTGAGATTCCCAAGCAGGAAAATGTGGCTTCTGCGCAGCTTTAAGCAACTACCAAATCTCGCCTGTTACAGGCAAGTTTGAGCTCTGTTATTCTAAACAAGAAATTCCATGAAACCTTCTGCAGAAATACCAATTACTTTAGACCAGAGGCTTTTTACAAACAAGATACACTATCACCTCCCTACATATACAACCACTTTGAAACCATCACTTTAACAAAAACTGACTGCTATGAGTTTAAGTTATAAAAAATATTATTTGGGTTGGATTTTTAAATTGATTCAATAATATTTCAGTAATAAAATTACTAATTGTGCCCCAGTAGTAAGAGAAGCAACCTCTACCTTTGTTATTTTTGGCAGGCTTTTCAAGGCAAAGGAATGAGTCAGCTTTTTCCTGTAGCTTGTGTTGTACTTGCTGGCTTTTTCCCAGCTTTGCAAGTCTCAAAAGTATTTCCAAGTGCTAGACGTGAAGTTACACCCACAAAGTTTACACAGAATGCCAACATTTGTCCCCATCGTGGTTAAAATTTAACCAAAAACTGTAATTGAACTACAATGAAATGTCTTCTATGCATTCTGCTTTATTTCAGCCTGCTTTCTTTACAACAAATATACTTCATGAAAAGCTGCAAAACAATAGAATTGCTAATAAAGCAAAAAATTAACATTTCATCAAAAAATGCCACATGAATACATTCATACAGATGATTCACTTCATCAGCAAGAGAGCACGCATTGAAATAGTTTACAATTAGCACTCTAGATGTGGTTTCCCATTTCTCCCTACTTCTTTGGTGGCTTCAGCAAATTTTTTCCTGTCACTCCTACAACACGCCTAAATGCACCAGGAAGCCTTTCAACAGTTAGATACACTTCTATAATGCTGGGAGAAAAAAAAACCCTACATTTTGCACAGTTCCTTAATTTTATATTGTCACCGTCTAACTCCCCAAACAAAGTGCAATCTCAGTAATAAATTCATAACTGAATGTATTTTCCTGACATAATGAAAGCAAAGAACATGTACAGATTTATAAGCAGCTTAGAGGTCAGCACCTACCTGAGCTGAGACTCTATATCAGCAGGAATAAAGGAAAATAAGCTACTCTGAACTACGCACTCAAATCTCATTCATCTGGAAAGGGAGAGTAGATCATGAGGTGTCTGCTACTTCAACACACAGACATGTATCTTGGTTTTTGCCATTATGTCACAACTTTGACCCTAATACTGCTTCACCTTCTAACTTAACAGAAAGGAATGCTTCTGCATATCACGTCTTAATATCACAACATGGTTTTTTACTCCTTAAAACATTAAACTAGACAGCAGGAGTGTCAGATAAATCAAAGGCTATGCCTGAAAAAATACCTATGTACTGAACTCCCACATTTCTACCCTCTCCTGATTATTTTACGTAAATTTGAATGGCAACAACAAAATGCAAAGGTTGGGGACAGTTCCCTCACGACAATATACTTTTTGATCAGTCTCAAAAAATCTATTTTTTTTAATCACTCATTGTTTCAACATACTAACTCCTAGCAAGTACTACAAGGGATGAAATCTCAGGACACAAAAAGTCAAAGAATTACTGCCAACAGACTAAGGCTCCTTCACTGAAAAGCCATAATAGCATAATATCTTATACAGCAGTTTTCAACTGACCCTGACTGTACTCAGCCCAATCACTAACCCACAATAAAAGTAGAATTATGGAAGATTTAGCTTAAAAGTTTGGAAACCAGAAAAACAAGCCAAAGAATGTAACCTGCGACTTGTCTTACAATATTTCTGTCTCCAACAGCCTATGCTATACTGCTGTGCTGCAGCAACCTGGGTCTTCCAGGACCAGCTAAGGAGAGTTTATTTAAATAAAACTAGAAACCGTTTAGATATTCAGTAATATTGTAAGTAAACCCATTTTTAAGGCACTCTGCTTTGAAAGCCTGGTGGCTCCTGGTGACTTGTAGCTTCTGTGTTAAAATCTTTCACAACCAAGGTTCACTTGCAAAATAGTCACAGCATTGGCACAGATGCTGGTTCTTAAATAATTCACTTAGTTTTTCTCCTACTCACAGAGTCCCAGCATGATTCAATGACAGACTAAACACTTGTCAAACACATGTTTACAGGATGTGCGCAATTTTCACTTCAACTAGTCAGAGTAATAAACTACAGATACGTCACACCTGCCACTTCACTATTAATGTATTCTAGAAACTTGTTCTTAGATTTGAAGGTTTCAGGACAAACTAAAGCTAAGCAATCTTCAGAGAAACTACCAATACAGTGGTAGCAGCCTCTGAAAACAAGTATTTGTAAAACCTAAGGCTGGTGGGTGATGCACATGTGGAGCTACAACAATACTACCAAGCACTACTGGGATCTCAGGTGCTGCTTTCTTTTTATTCACAGAACACAAAACTCTCTGTTACAAGAAACTCTTGCTTTTGCCAAGAACAGAAATCTAATTTTATTAGTCCTGTTGCTTGTCTGATCACTATGCAAGAAAGATTTAAGGAGCTTAATTTATAAGTAACTAAATTCCATCTTTCATTTGAAAAGGAGGGACAGAGCTCTACTTTTTACTTATTGACTGCAAAGTTTTACCTAAAAATCTTCACCTGCTTTCTGGCCAGAATGAGAATTAAAATTTCATATGCAACATCACAGCAAAAAAATACAGCCATAAAACACAATCTCAATCTCTTTGTTATCTTCCCATGAATAAAGCAGGGGTTTTTCTATTAGAAAAACTAAAATCAATAGTTATGAAACAAAATAAACTATTTTACTTTAGCATAATCTCCTTCATGTCTAGAAAACTATCTACTGTACTGCAAGTTAACTGCTATATTTGCTAAAACTATGAAGGGGTAAAAGATACAGATTTCATAGTGACTGAATAATTTTTCCAGTTTAACAGGAACCAAAGGGTTTTCATCCAGAAGGCTATACCAGTTTTACCCTATGGGAAAGTTATATACCCCATTACACCTTCTTTCAATCATCAGTGTGAGCATTAGTCTCTTCTGATGAGTCAAAACTACAAAGTATATATGAAACAGCACTAATGAAAACACATTTAAAGCCATGACTCTACTGTTTTAAACAGTCTTCAATCAAACTTTTATACAGGACACAACAGGATCAACTGCAATCTCTGCTCTGGTCAAAGTCAGATGAAATGACTGTCACAATGGCAACATACTGAACACTTTCCCACATCACCTGAAGTATCAACTACTGCTGTCATTAAAAGTCTCAGAAATCAGCAGTTTGGTTTTGTTAAGACCACAAAGACTGGGTTACCTTGCTGCTAGTTAACCTTCCTTCCTTGAAGCACTTCACTGAGCTGACAAAGCAGCACACTTGTTTTGCATTCTGCAAGTAAGGAATTTTCATTTCCTTGACATGTATTAATGGTGGTGTTTTGGGGTTTGTTTTGGGTTTGCTTTTTTAATAGATGAATGTGCATACCACGGAAAGCCATACCGTGATTACAACTCCCTACAGATCTACATATTTCATATAGTCTTTGATGCAGAAAATACATGAAAAGGAAACATCTGTTTTACTTGAGATTAACACATTTGAAAGTTAACAAATACAATTAGTTTAATAATCATGTTGTTTTTAAGAATTAGCTAGTCATCTTTGCTACCACTCTGCTGGATAAAATATACGGCATACTCAAAGACACAGAAATGTCACTTTGGAAACTGCAAAAAGCTGGAAATACAAAGAATGAGAAATACAACAATTTTTGCAAGCACGAATACCTAATTTAACAAAAAATACATTAAAGACTTCCAAAAGGGATTTCTAGTCCTTTATAAAAGGAAAGTCCACATACAACTAGTGTTCTCCTAACACTAGGTTGGATGCATAAGAAACCTGCACCTCCTGCATTTCCTGGCAGATAGGTGCCCTGCCCACAGGACGTCTGCACCAGTGGGATGCCCATCCACCAACATTACTTGTGATTATCTAACTCAGGCCTTCCTTCTCCCTCTGCTCTGCTGGCAACAGTGTTGTGAATGCTGTACAGGCAACTCACTGCAGTATCAGTGACCATAAACAAAATTGAGATACAAAGCTCTGCTTCCCACAGGCAGATGTGACTGTTTATTTGGCCACAGGGAGAACGTTATTAATACACAGACGAGCCCGTGTTCCTCACAGGGAAAATCCCTCAGATCTAGTCTTAATGAGAGGAATAAACCCTGAACTTCTCACTAGAACACAATACAAGATAAAATGTGATCAACATGATCACCCTGATGTGAAGTCCTGGTTCCCAGACACTGAAACACAGCCTGCTTGCAAGGAAACAAGAGAGCTGCTACACATATGACAACAGTGTCCCACATTTAAGGAAAAGAAATGGCCATGTGCCAAACTTAAATTAATCACCTAGTTTCTGGAGGCAGGCTAATTCAAATCAATCAAAAAAACACAAGAGAGAAATACCACATCAAAGCTGCAGCAGGGCAAACCAGAGAGAAAAAGAGACAGAAGACATCATCAGTGTATTGGTTTTGCCAACTTGTACTGGAACTTGCTACGTGCTGTAAACAGAAGGATTAAATTAATGGTTAGAAAGCAGTAAGAGATACAAATAACAGATTTTTGACAACTGTCAAGACCCAGTGGGCCATTTTTTGCTAGGAATCCCACCTAAATGGGCACCTCCAAGAGGAATTAAAAAAAAAAAAATTGCTATGTCTTACCTAATTTTTCTCAGTTCATTTTTTTGTTGTTTTTGTTTGTGTCTTTTTTCCAAAAGTCATTACAGAGAAGTAAATATATACAAAATTAGTACTTACAGTAAAAAAAAAATCGTCTGACCAATAGCAACTATTCTTGAAGGAGTTTACAAGCAAGATGCAAAAACCCCTCAAATACTGTGTAAGTTATCCATTCAAAATTAAAAACTATAATTGAGAGTTGAAGTTTTATTTAAAAAAAATATTCCAAATATATAATTTTTCTTTCAAAGGTACAAAATCACTTTTTGTCAACTGATTCTTGGAACCTGAGTATGACAGGAACTGCAAGTGATCACATCTCCAGGTTCACTAAGATGGTAGTTTCACTTAAGTTACATTATGCTTTGCTCCCCTACCAGAATACAGAATAACTACAAGCCAAGTTTAGCAGGAATGCACAAGGGTCATTTTGAAAATAAAAAATGGATTTTGTTTTTTTAATACATATGATCATTATACACACATTTACAAGTGAAGTGAATATGGGATAACAAACAGCCCCTCCTCTGCTATTTTGACGAAATTTATTTTCTTCTCAAAGCAATGTTAAAAAGTACCTACATAACAACGTCTATTGGAAAAGACATGAAATAAAAATCATTTTAAACCAGTGATCAGCAGTAACAACAGAAATGGTCACCTTGGAAAAAGTAAAAAATTAGATGTGGTGAATATTTGCTTTTCATTCAAAAATCCTGTTCTGATGACCAGTACAGAATATAAAGTCATGCTACATACGAAGGACTTGAGTTTTTCACTAAATTTGTGAAAGGTACAGCAGACCAAGTCTCATGCACAGATGCAAGCGCTGGATTTCAGGACAGCAAAGAGATATCATGTTTGAAATAACCTAATATGTAAGAAGGTCCACACTGCATGAGGTCACATACATGCACTAACAGGTCATTTCCTTTAAATATGTACCATCATCATTTCAACAGACACATAGTTGGGATTTTTCACGCTTTTATTTGATTGTTTTACACAAAGTTTAAGATATATTTATATCATCATTTTTACCTTCACATGGGAACACAGAAAATCAGAGTTTAAATGGGCAAGCCATGAAACCATCAGACTTTACAACGGACAGAAATTCCTAACTTCTGCTTTCTCAGATGTTAAAAATTACTGCAAATTAATAGAGCTGAAAGAAATGACACTCAGGAAATAACATACCAGCAACCCTGTAAGGCTTAAGAGAGCTGGATCCATTTATAGCAGAACAGTTTCATAAAGATGAATGCCTGAAGAAATCATTATATTATCTATGTTGATCTTCTGTGTCTCACAGAATATCTGAAACATTTTGTCACCCAACCTATAATAGGCCCTGTAATTAGGTTGCAGTGTTCTAACACAGAAAAACCCTAAGCTGTTCTATATGCACCAGACCACCACAAAGGCCAAGTCACGTGCAACAAAGGGGAACTAATTATTGGAAAAATTAGACTTCATGATCCCACCAAGCCATTCATACACTGTTACTGCACATGAATTCCTCTACAGCACTCTCATGGTGTATTAGATTTTAAGCACTTGAACAATGCCAAGCAACCAAACATTTATGAAATACAGTTTCCTATACTGCTTCAAACAGCTACAAACATGATTTGAACACTGTAAAACAAATACACGACAATGAGACATTTATATCCAGTTTATTTAGTACCAAGTTGAAGATAAATCAATGGCAGCTTACACTGTCTTTGAGTATCCTGTATAGAGGAATAGAGACGAAGACTTCTAAATGGGGTAAGTGATCTTTAAAAGTTCAAAAATAGGAAGCTGATGTTTCAGTTCTAAGCCAAAAGGAAAATGGAACTCTGATTCATTCTTAATTTAAAAAAAAGAAAAAAAGTGGCTATTAGAAAAACTAAACCAAGAAAGGAGTTCCTTACACTTAACCCAGGTTTGGCTTTGCTTAAGGGTAAAATGAAAACAAAAAGATACCAAACACAGTAACACTCAGCTAAGTAATAGTAAAGACGCTGGTGACATTTTAACCCTTAATACTAAAATCTAGGAAGACCAAAACAGTATGGATAAAATAAACAGCAGGAATATTGCTTCAGTGCAAACAAAGTAATCCTTAGAAAAGCTTACACAAACTCGTAATACTTGTAGCACAACATCAGAAACTTGTTTTGTGAACCTTATAACCTCTGCGCTCTCTGTGCGTTCTGATGTACTTCTCTGTCAGCCCATGTCAGTACTACTTCCCTGTTTCTGTTTGGGATCCTTCTGCTTTCCAACTCCCCAGGACTACTTGCTCTTGGTTGTTTTGGCTGAAGTCCCAGAGAAATAACAATGCCCTTGAGCTGAGTGTCAAAGAGTTCAAGAAGCAACAGGTGCCCAAGGGATTCTTCAACCTGGGTCCCTTGCACAGCCTCTGATAGTGCACGGCTTTTTTCCCCAAACAGGAAAATGGAATTGAGATACAGACAGCCTGAATGAAAAGCAAGCAAGCAATCTGTTCAAGATAAGAACTTCCTTAACTTAAGCTTTTGGGTTTTCCCCCTATTGCTGCAAGAGTGCCCCTGAACTTTGGTTGACAAGATCCTAACGGGACTTGCTCAGCCTCCTACTTCTTACTATCCTGGATGCCTCACAGAAGATTTCCTGATCAAATACTAAGCTCTGATTTTACTTCCAACACCATGGAAGTAAAGAAATCCATGTTTAAAAGCCTCTGAATCAGGTGCACAAAACAAAGTGAAATTAGAGATGACAGAGATGATGTCCTTCCTATTTACAAAAAGCTGGCCAAAGGATGATGGAGGAACCCTCCCCAAAATCATCACTATTTCATTACCCTCTTCATAATCTGTGAACCAAGTCCTACAAGTTTTGTTTTCCTTACAAACCAAAAAAAGGTTTTGTTCTGAGTTGAATGACATATTTAGTGCCAGAAAAAGGATTTTTTTAATTTTCCATCTCAGCTAAAAAACTCCAAGACCTTTTGGTCGAATTAAAAAAAACCTTCTCTCCTCCCCAGTTTCTTGGCACTGCATCTGAACTTGACTGCCATATCTCAGGTAGAAAAACCCCCAACATATACAAACACAAAAACGCCACCACACATGCATCATATATTTTTCATTCCAAAACAAAAAATGCTACATTTCTCATAAGTCATGAGCGTTTCTTCAAATACTTTTGAAGTGCTAAATTCCCTTGTCTAACAGAGATGTTAGATGCTCTCAAGCCAGCACTCCTTCTCGTCTTACAATCACGCTTCTTTTACCTTCTCTTTCTTCACTCTTCTGCTTCTATCTCCCTGTTGGATTGGCATGATTTGGATTTCACTCCCTTTTTCACAAGAAGGTGACTTTAATAAAAAGGAGTCAGTGTCCTACTACTGACAGACCCTTAGGACATCTTCTTCACTTACACTCTTCCCAATACTTTTAATTTTTCCCACAACTTACCATTTCCTTCTCATAGACACCCTTCTCATTCATCTTCTGTTTAGTTTCCAGATTTATGTACTTTCCTCAAGTAGCTCTTGCATCCCTTTTTCATCCTTTCTCACTTTCCCTATGCCTTTTTTAAAGTTGGCACTTTTGGGTCATTACTTCTTTTCCCACCATATTCTACTTCTAGATCCTTTAGTAATTACTAATAAAATTCAGTATTTAAAGGTATTCTCATAGCCATTCTCATAGCTTTAGATATTTCACTCTCCTTTCTGCTCATTCTGGAGTCTCAGAAGAGACTTTTTTGTTCTGATCATTTTTTGTTGTAGTTGTCTCATTCAACCCAACCTGTGAGCACTTATTGTAAAGCAGATAAACCCCCAAAAACACACCCAGCTGATGTAATGTATTGTACTGGGAACTTCACAACCCGAACAGAATGCATGAGGCTATTCCTTGACTTCCAGTAAACACTCCAATTTTCAAAAGTTAGCTCACACTACAACAAATTACTATGACAAAAGATGTTTTAACTCTAGCACTCTGTCAACACACACTTGGGATTTTCTGTCTGAAGCCACTGATGACAGGCACTTCCCTTTTGCTTACTGGTGTCTCACTCTTGCTTATACCATGATATGTTGCAAAATAAAGACTCTATTCATTTTAACACGTAGGTTCAAGTGCTGTGAGTACATACTGGGGTTTTTTACAGTAGATTATAATTATATATGTCATTTCAATCATTTTGCCTTAAAAGAAACACAATATTCATCCTAACAAACTCAATTTAAAACCCCACCCTAACCTCTGCAATAATGAAATTAATAATTTGAAATATTTATAATAAATATTTAATTTATTGAAATGAAATAAATAATTTGAAATTCATAAAACATTAGAGAACATTCCATACAATATGCTGGAAATAAAATGTGCAGACAGTTGACACTGTCGCCATAGCCTATTTTGGAAAATGTAGTATTTTTAATTATAATATTCTGATAATTTGGACTGGTCCAAAGGTTCATTTGAGAAAGTAAAAAAAAAAAAAAAAGCTTGAAGGAAGATCACCTGCTTTTTAATCTTGTTCTATTTTACACTTTTAAACCTTAATAAAATTAGTAGTTTCTTTATTTACTAATCACATGCAGAGTCTTAAAATATCTAAGACTATTTTGCCTGGGTTTATTGGTTTCCTCTTATTTCTCTGCACATTGACAGCTTTTTTTTTTAGGACGAGTGTTTGTCGGTTTTCTGTTTGTGTTTAATGGTGTTTGAATAGTACCAAATCTAAATTAGTTATGGCTTTAATAATCTGACTCAATTCTGCATAACCACTAACAATAAAAGAGCAATGATCTTATTTTTAAACTAAAAGCACATGAAAAATTGAAGAAGTTGTTTCATCTCCCATTTCTTACAAAGGCACCTAAATCCTCAATATCCCATGTGTGTATACACAAGAAGTCTTCTAAGAACACTGCCCTTAATAATACTTCTTAAAAAAATGATGCATTTAAAAGGATACTAAACACAATATAAACATGGATTTAGAGGACAAGAAAGAAATCAAAAAAGCCTGAAGACAACCAGAGCAGACCAGGGTAGAGAGATCAGGGTGTACAACCCAGTATCATGTTTACTTAGTGATGAGGCTTTAACAGACCAGAAACAGTCTGCACATAACAACCTGCTCGCCCCAGCCATAAAAGACACACCCAAATTTGAAATAAAGCTACCAGCTGTCTCAGCAGGATGGCATGTCACTGTTACATGGGGTTGATCTATGAAGTCATTTTCTTAGAATACTTACCACTAAATCCCAGTTATTTTGTTCAAGCAACGTTATAGCTTCATCAATATTTTCAATACCAGTACACGCCTAAAAATAAAAAGAAGCAGTAAACAGAATTAAAAGCATTGATCAAAATCAGAGTATCAATACTTATAATTTAGTTAATTTCAGCAGAATGACAGGAAAGGTATAGGTCTTTCTTTTTGACTAGGAGAGGGTAATGCAGAAATCAAGATTTAAAAGTTTTAAACATCAAACATTTGGACATAATTCCCTGTTCCACCAGAGGATTCTTGTGTAACCTTGAGCAAGCCACCTAGGGAAGCAAGACAAAGTAGTTATTTGTAAAATTAGGACAATAGTGCTGTCCCATAAAGGTGTTTCGAGAATTCCATGTTCAAAACTATGAGTACTACTTTAAAACGGAGCACAAAAAAACTTAATACTTTAAAATGACATTTAAAACAGCTGAAATATTTTGTCTAAAGCCATAACATAAACCCTACTGCTTCTACCATCATCTTATAGCCCTACTCACTCTGGGTGTTACTCAGTGCAATGTAAAAGGAAAAGATGGTGGCAATTATGAATTTTTGATGATCAAAGCGATCACCCTGCTACTGCACATTTAAATAGTTTCACAAGGGGTGCTCATTTGTAAGTAAGACCATATAATGACACATTTACAATGTTTTCATTTCAAACAAAATGCTTGCATGTTGTTCTAACCCTACACTCTGGCTTTACCCTAGTTCAAGAAATCTAATACAATAGCATTTTTAGGTAATGCTAACACCCCACTAAACTATATTGTAAATTGAGCTTAATTCCAAATACAAGAGCACTTCTGCTCAGCAAAAACCGTGATGCAGCATCCTGCTGCCTTTTTCTGATACCCACACCTTCCAACTCTTCAACTTCAGCAGGCAGACCATTGCTATTCATTCTGTCACATATCTGCTACCATTCACATTGAAGGATACCTGACGTATTTTTCACCAGAAGTGAAAAAAGGAAACAGTTTCTTTCTGGAATTTATCTTGCATCCTAAACAAAGCTGTGCTCTGTTTAGGAGTTCAGAGTTTTACAGGATTTGAAACATGATCCTGCTCCTTCTGCTCTACCATGCAGTTACATAAAACATTTATATAAAATTGATTTAAAAAAAACCAAAACAAACCTTCTAACAGTAGTAATACAAAGCTAGACAGCAGCAGCAAACAGATCATTTTCCTGATTCCAAAGACATATAGTCCTGTTTCCCCTTTATGTGGTAAGAGAAGAGGGAGGCCAAACAGACACTTTTTTCCTCCCAAGACATAAAAAGCCACCAGGTTACAAATCTCCTATGCTCTGACTTTTCTCCCAGTTTCTAACAATGAAGGCATAAAAAGAAGAAATCACAGAGAAATTCGACTTTCTCTTCCCAAATTCAACACTGGAGAATTCCACACTTTCAAAGCACTAAGTGCAGTATGTCCACACAAAATGGACCAGTCTGGAGGACCACAAGGATCACAAGATGAAATCAGGAAGAATTTTGCCTGCAGAGGGGAGGCAGCAGTTTCTATTGATACACAAAGCTCTCAGGACCAGACTGATTCTCTCTGCAACAAGACAAAACTTCTTCCATTGCTCACATCATGTTAATACTGAATTTCACCCACTTTGCATTGGGAGTGCTAAAAAAACATTTTGGTGTTCCAAACCACGACTTTTCCTTCTTTTCTATTACTGCTTGCAGTTACTTCTTGCAGTTAAAAAATGAGACAACATTTCAACACATTATTTTGCAAGTGTTTATACATTTATACCCACTTAGGTAAGCTCAAGGAGTGCAGAGCTTGAGCTTGTCATTTCTGAAATCACAGGAAGACTCACACTACCAACAACCTGCCACTAAAACTGAGGTTGACATCTCTGCTGCAAAGCAGTCTTTGAAAAAAAGTTTTGCAGAAGTGACAGCCTGAGATTCTGTTTACATTAAGTACATTTAATCTGGTCATTACAGAAATCAAGAGTTCCTATTTCTCATTTATCAGCCTTGCAAACTCCACATGACCTTTTTGAGAACTACACCGTGTTCCAATCTACAAAAAGTGCTTGACCAATAACATGTGTTTTCAGCCCTGGGCTGTGCAGATGAAGTTGGTACCTAAAATTCACAGCTCAAATACTGGTTTTAGTTGCCCCCTCTTTGTATCAGCCCTGACTTGCAACTGTCCATATGCCCGCTCTTAGCCTACACTAACTGTAAATCAATTCAGCTCACTTTAGCATACTTTTATTTTGAGAAAAACTAAAAGAACTTAGCTTACCCTTCTGCCAGAGCACACAGTGAAAGGAGTTAACTTATCACAGTAAAGGCAGAGTAATTAAAGAACTAATTCACTTGTGTGTCTGTATCCTTCCTAAATCATCTTATTGGTGATTTACAATCTAAAATAGAAGCCTGCTCTTGCTCTCTCAGCAACACAGAATCACTGGGTACCAAGAATGGACAAGTGTAAACATGAACTGAAAACAAAAATCATCAGAATTCTTAATACCTGAGACAAGCAGTTTTGGTTAAAATCTTTGCACCATTATTACAATCCCTTTTAACATTTGATTTTGAGGAGTTCTTAAACTAAGATTTCACCTTTCAGATGGATCATTTTTGCTAGCTGTCAATAAAACAGAAAGCATTTCTGAATTACAACAGTAAAAAAATGAGTGCTACTTATCAATGTAACCACAAAACAGACATTCCAAGATCTTCCTCGACACCCTGTTAATGTCAGTTATAGCAAATTAAGTCTTTAGAATCTTATTATTTCAATATTTCAACATTCAGACACTATACACTGCAACATACAAATCCCTGTATCGAGTCATAAACCATCAGTAAGATCAAAAACTGCCAAAAATTGAAGTTGCTTCCTCTTAACTGCATCATGTCACACAAGATAAATTAAAATCATTTGGTTTGCATGTCTTTGATTTTCTCAGTGAAATTAAGCACACAAGACAGGCAGTCCCTCACTGGCAAGTGTGACATGATGTCAACGACTCTGCAGTGACAGGTGAGTCCCAGAGCAACCTGTCCTGCTTCTGCCTTTGTTTTCTTTAGGGAAACACTCCCAGGAAACCAACAGGTTCTGTGAGCAACGGAATTAAAAAAGTCGGGTTCTTCATGAGATTGTCTCTCATCCCTAATTGCAGGGGCTGATCTTAGCTTTTCCTATGGCTGGAATATTTTAAGAGCTTCTCTTAATGGACTTCTTTCCACGTCACCTGACTGTATTTTCATTAAATTTGAAATAATTTCCTTGGTACAAGTCCAGGGGACACCTGGCACCTTAAGGCTATATGCCTTACTTATCCAGGAAGGCAGACTAAAAGAAAGGGTTTAATTATTTACAAGACAAAGATTTTTTCCTCATGTTTATGCCTTTCATTCTATCCAAGCAAGAAACAAACAAACAAAAATGTAATAGGAAAAAAAAGAAGTTAAATTTGTGCAGACAGAAGGGGGAAAAAATCCTTCAAAATATATCAAAGTAGATGAACTCTAAAGACACAAAAATGTATCTTTGTTATTAAGCAAATAAAGTGATAGCTGAGAAAAAAAATTTTTTGATTCAGACATTTTATTCAGCTTTATTTTCCTGAGAGACCTACTTAATAAAAGGCGTTCAGTACTTTAAAAGAAAATTCCTACCTGAGTACAACTAACTCTTGATTCAATCAACAACCAGGACGTCATCAAACTGAAAGAAACAAACCACCACAGAAAAGGTAAAACCTTTGAGACTCACTGATTTGTAAACCTTTATGCATCAGGAAGAAACCAAAGAAATTTTTTTGGAGGAAAAAGGAGAAGATAGGAAGTCATTCTCCTCCTTCTCTCTGCATTTCTTCTAAATCTAGAATAGCATTTTCACCATTCACAGCTCCAGCTCCAGAGACTCTGCAGTCACTTTAGTGCTTTTCCAGACCACAAAAGAGGAAAATGAACGTGAAAAGGAGAAAACTATTGTTTTGCACTGAATACATAAAATCAGATCCTGAAGACAAAGTTACTGAATGTTAAAATAACTTTCTTAGCATCCTGCTTTTCCAGGCCAGGTAAGTGTTTCCATCAGGCAGATTTGGATTTGTACATAACACAACTTCCAAGTGCTTCTCCACATTTTTTTTCCAGGTAGCTCCACATCGTCTTAGTGATGGAGATCCTACCCTTGAAAACTTTCACACCTAACCATTAAGGGTCCTAGTTAATTGGCACAGTAACTTTAGTAACTGTTATATAAAGCGAAGTAGTCACTGAGGATACAACTCAGTAGGAGAAAAGTTGGAGGGCAGACAGACTTCCAGGCATTTGAGACAAACCCAGGAGCAGCTTCCAGAAAGCCACAATGCAGGACGACCGACTTGCTCTTCTAAATCCCTTGCAGGGTGGTCTGACCCTGTAACAGCTGGATCTGGGCTTTGGGACCCTCTGTGACCCCCCACCTCAACAGCACAGGCTTCAGCCTACCTCCACATCCCAGAGAAGCAGCTGCCTTCCCCATCTGGCAGCAGCTGCTCCTCCAGCACCTGCTGCAGGGATCCAGGCAGTTGTTCCACAGCGGAGCTGGAAGAGACAACTGCTGCTCCCAACACAGAGAGCTGGGCTGTTACCGCTGCACCAGCCGCCAGAGCAACACGCAGCTGCTGCTGACTCAAGGACAGAGTCAGGGTACTGTTGCCCTCACAGACAGTGGGTGGCAGTTGTTGCACAGAAGCTGGGAGCAAATGGTATCTGGCAGCAAGGCAGAATCTGTCTCACCTGTGGCAAGATTCCCCTTCTCGCCAAGGCAAAATGCAGCAGCCAAAAGTATCCAGAAGGCCACATTTTGCCAGTAGCTGGATATGGAGGACTTAGATGTCTGTCTCCCTCAACATTCCTGTTGAACAATTCCCTATTTCCTCTGGCTACCAACAGTAGCTATATTTTCTCCAAAAAGGGACCGTCTCAAAGCTAACCCAAACTAGGCCTAGAACATTTCACACAACAGGTTCAGGCTCATTAAAATCAGGCAGACAGATGGCTGTGAATTACACGGTGCACCACTCTCTCCTGTAACAGTCAGATGAATAAAAAACAAAAACCCTCACTTTGTGCCTAACTAACCTCCCCATGCACTCTACAGTTAACATCCTCAGCTGCAACCTCCTGCAACAATTCAGGGCAGATGCAAATGCAGGTACCATGCTCAGTCTACAGAACCAAAAGGATAAAATTGGAGTCATAGATCTGAGTACCCAGAACAGTAACAAATTTAGACAACCAATCTCCAGGGTAGAGTCACACCACTTGTCAACTACAGACTTTTTCCCCTCGCTAATATCACATCCATCTGTCTCAGAATAAGACTAACCTACCCTGATTCAATCTGCTGCCTAGTCCTCAGACATCAAAACAGCTAATACAGACTCTCCAGCACTAGGTGAAACAGGAGAAAAGAGCTTTCAACATTTTGTTGCACCTTTAGCTCTGTCTCTATCATTTCAATATTTACACAAAGCTACAGTGCTCAAAGAAACAACTACATTAAGGCTTCAAAAGATTCAACAGGTCAGATTACCTAGCAAGAAAAGCTTTCACCCTTTTGTAGATCTACAGAAACCCAGGAAGTCAGCATTAATACACCTCCATCCACTGCAACTGCACAGACGGTACCCTAGGAAGTGCTTACCTTTGAAAGCACCAAATAAATTTATATCACCAGATACAGCAACACAACTAGAGTTAACTATATTCCATAAAGATACATGAGGTTTGAAGATAAATCAGAAATGCTGGCAAAGAACATATATTGTTAAAAATCAATTCACTATCCCTTCAGTAACTTACTCTCCCAAGACAAGAGAAGCACAGAAAACCCTTTCTGAGACCAGGCCGCAAACCTGCTCAAAAGGATGGCTCAGTTTCCCAGGTCAGTAAGACAAACCACTCAGAGCTGTTCTTTGTAGATGAGATACAGCAAAAGATATTACTTAGCTCCTTCCATACTACCCCTGCAGTATAACCAAAATTTACCTTGCTGTTTAATTCACTTCTTCAATTATAACCAGGGAGATCAATTCACAGACACACTTCAACTCCCTGACAGGTTTTGCATATCTCCAAAAACAGAGAGCCTACAGCTCCTCTGGGCAGTTTGTTCCAGTGCTTCACTACCTTCACTGGGAAATTTTTCCCTATATATTTAATTATAATTTCCCATCCTGTAACCTATATCCACTGCCTCTCAGACTCTGCAATCCAAGAGAAATTTGATTCTGTATTGTCTGCTATCACCCACTGCATAGCTGAGACAGCAACTAGATCCTCCCTCAGCTTTCTCTTCCAGGCTATACAAACACAGCTCCCTTAACCTCACCTTTCACACAAAACATGCTCCAGCCTCCTCCCCTCCTAGGTAACCCTTCACTGGACTTGCTCTACTTTCTCAGTGGAGGGACTGATATTGGACATGGTACTGCTGGGAGTAGTGGTGTCACCAGTACAAGGTGAAAGACTGGCCTCCCTCCATCTCCTGGCACAGCAGTGCAGCTCCCTATGTCGCTACTAGTTCTTCTGGGAGCATCCTTAATTCCATTTCTAAGAATTCCTAACCTAAGTCAGGTTTCTGGAGGTAGGGTTTTTAAACAACCCAATCCTGAGTTTCCTGTTTCTACAGTCAAACCTAGTACCTCGCTTCCTTTATGAAAATGGCTCAGTAACTAAAGATAATAATTATAAGGCTATAAAGTACCAAGGGCAGCCACAGATTGTACCTGCTAGAAGTCCACTCAGACCTAGAAATATTTAGAACAATAATTCACCTATGACCTATTAAGTCAGAAAATTTGCTTTAAATTCACACATACACTGTTGCAATGGCAAATACTTTAAAGCAACCGAAACAAAGCATAACACGTGCTCCCCCAAAACAAGTAAAGTTAAACCAATATGCTCAGCCAAGCAAGTAAAGGTTTTAGTACCCTAATATCAAATTTAGGATCCATGTGTAACTCCCTTCTGGGCTATCAAAAGATGCAGCACATTCAGACACTCACAAATGAGATTTTTTTGGTACCTCAGCTCTTCTCATCCTGGAGTCCCACCTGTCTCAGGACCACCTCCACAGAGTGCAACACCAGCTACACACATGTGCTTCTGTGGCATCCCTGCTCATTCTAACCTTTCAACAACTTACTGATGTGTCAAGACTGTTCTTATTATGAGTCATCCATGGTTATTAAATTAACTCTTACTTCTCTCTCTTTCAGACAAACAATTGAAAAAAACAACATCCAGGCATATCAACCAAGACACAGACTGAAAGGTCACCTACTGCAAGCTTCTAAATGAAGAGATAAGAATGCTTCTCTGTTTTTACATAACTCAGAAGACCATCTGGTAAAAATTAAGCAGATTCACCAGCTGTTCGTTTAGCAAAAACAAGCTAATACACTTATCAGTACCAGAAATCAAGAAAGGGTTTTAGGCAAATATGCCAGGATAAAGTTTGCCCAATGCACTTCAACTCCCACACTCAACTATTTACAACCTTCATCATTCTACTATTTGAGCATCCCCTTAAGCAAAACTCTGAAGTAAGGAAGCATTAGTCTCTTTATTCAGGAGGAAGGGGAGGGAGAAGAAAAAACTATATTTCTGAAGGTCACAGAAGACATTTCAACCTATAGCTCCCAAGCAGACAGCAGTGAACTTTGCCCAAGCTCTGAGATGAGTGCAAGCCTTCTGAACAAAGCAAGCAGGGGACAAAGTCTGAACTGGTAGCGTGAAGCTCTAACCACTTCTCAGCAGACCCAGCTAACTCAGCACCACACTAACCACTTTCAAATGGTTTCCAGCAGACTGTGAACACTCTCAACACTCTGGAGCAAATTCTGCTTCCAGAATACCACGAAGGCACATCCCTACGAAGCCCACGAGCTGAGCCAAGACATGAACTCAAGCCTCCCAAGCCCCATGCTAACACTCCAGTGTTTAAGCCACACGCACTACATACAAAGAGCAGTGGTCAAACTGAATTAAAAACCAAACCAAAACAGAAGTCAGTACCATTAAGTAGTACTCTGGATTACCAAACCCATTTGTCTTTCCTGAGGACTGAAGACAGCCTTTACCCAACAAATACAAAAATGTTTTAGTTAGGATTATCCCAAAGTTCCTGTGTTTAATACTTCTATTAAAGTATCTCAGTGAAGGTAACACCTCAGGATTGCCTGAATCATAGTCATTTTGCTCTTACAGTATCTTCTTATATGTTATTACATAAGAAGAAAAGCTCATGGAAAACAGAAAAGAATTGCAGGGGTCAAACAAACACTTTTGCTTACTGGGTATTTGCAGTCATCTCCTTTCTCCTCATTGTCTCAAAATAGCAGAATTTTTAAAACCACTAAAGAATAAATAAAAGCCACTTTCTAGATAAGCACACAAAGGAAGAATACTGATCCATACAAAAAAATATCTTAACATTCCACAAACACACTTTTGGTTTTTTTGGTGAACAACAGGACTAGAAGGAACAGTCATATTCTTCAAAACCTGGAAAAGGCATGGCCATGGTTTAACCCCAACCAGCAGCCAAGCCCCACACAGCCAACTCACTCATTTGTGCACCAGAGGGATCAGGGAGAAAATCAGAAGGGCAAAAGGTAGAAAACTACAGTTAGATAAAGACAGTATAATAGGGAAAGCAAAAGCCACACATACAAGCAAAGCAGAACAAGGAATTAATTCACTGCTTCCCATGGACAAGTGCTCAGCCATCTCCAAGACATTAGTCCAAAGACCCCCCTCTTCCTCCTTCTTCCCCCCACTTTAAATTCTGAGCATGATGTCAGATGGTCCAGAATCTCCCTTTGGTCACTTGGGGACACCTGTCCCAGCTGTGTCCCCTCCCAGCCTGCCATGGAGCCCCAGCCTCCTCACTAGAGTGGCAGTAGGAAAAACAGCAAAGGCCTTGGCTCTGTGCAAGCCTTGCTTGGCAATAATAAAAACATCTCTATATTATCAACACTGTGTTCAGCACAAATCCAAAACACAGCCCCATGCCAGCCACTGTGAAGAAAAGTAACCCCACCTCAGCCAAAACCAGCGGAGGCATCCAAAACAGGGAAACAGAAAAACACTCAAATCCCAAGCAAGCACAGGTCATACCATAATGCAAGTCAGCAAGGAGTGGGGGCGGAGGGGGGGGGACACTAAAAAACAAACAAGTAAAAAAAACCCCAACAACCAAATATTTCTCTAAAGACATAAAAATTACATAAGCTTTTAAAAACATCAGGACAAGAAAGCCTGACAGTCAGTCAGTGGGATCAAAGCAAGAAGATAGTAGAGAAGTATTCAAAGAAGGCAAGGGCATATCAGAAAAGCTACATGAATTCTGTGCACTCATTCACTACAGAGGAACTCAGGGACCATCCCATAACACAGCTGCTCTTTACAGAAAAGACTCTCATCCTACAGCATCAATAGAGACATAGAACAAACAACCAGGATCCAATAGTATCTCAAAAATTTTAAAGGAACTTAAATCCAAATTTTTCACAGCAGATTTTTCTTACAATCAGCCTTAATTAAAGGTCAAATCAACATCACACTCCCATAGTACTAACATTAAGTTTTTTAGAGAATTTTACTGGGGTACAAACCAGAAGGGGTTAAGATTTCTACAGTTCAGACAAATTTGACTTCTGTACCATAAGAAATAGCAGAAATTCCAATAAAGTATAAAGAATAGACTTATGTATAAAACATACTGAGGAAAAGTGAACACAGCTTCTATACAGCAAACTCACACATCACAAAACTACTCAGACTTCTCTGAAGAACTCGGTCAGTTGAAGAACACAAGATTAATTCAAGCTGATACAGTTTATTTCCAAAGTTCTACAACAAACCCCATCATCAAGCTTTTAAAATGCTGACTTCCAGAAACTAGGATGAGGCAAATCCATTCACATTCTGTTCCTCTCAGCTATTTCCTAAGGACCAGCCACTGCTGCAGATGAGACATTTAGGCCAAGCTAGGTCTTCGATCTGAGCTGTTATGGCACCTTTGACATTTGCTCACACAAACAACCTGACCTTTAAAAAAAAAAAATAATAGAAGTGACTCAGATTCAGTGTTCTTGTCTTTACAAATTGTTTCCTGCAATAGGTAAAACATGAAACCTATATAAAATAACCCAAGGGCTAACGTACTCTGTTCTAGTTTCAAAATGTCTCGTAAGAACTGCAGCTTTAATGAATTATCTTTTGAAAGCATAACTACTCCTGTGGAACAAAGACCTGCTCAACCAGTTGGACGTAGAGGACCAGTAGACGACTATTTCGATAGACCAAACAACATGTAATGCATACATTGGGGAGTAGATTTCCTCCTTGAGCAGGTTCTTTTTACAATTGCAGATGAACTATTCAACTCTAAAAAATGGGCTTAATTAGTAGGTATCAATCCAGCCAGTAAGCATGTCATTTCCTTTCATCCAAATGATGAGGGACGAGTAAAATGTCAGGTACTTCCCCAAGCTTTTTATTCTGGTTCTTACAGTAGTTAAAAGAAAGGACTCATCTAATGGCTGCCCCACATATGCACAACCTTATTCACTGACTAGAAAAATATGAAATACTATCAAAACCACGGTATATAGTTCCTTAATAAGCTACTACCCCTTTCTTCTAGTGTGGAAGTGTACGAAAACTAGGTTGGCAACACAGTAACTGAACTATAAAAACTGCCCAAATATAGAGGGAAGCTCTACCCTTTCAGGCTTTCCAGCCCCAATGCAATATTCTCAAGAGGGCAGATTCTCAGGACACAGCAAATGCCTCAAATCCTCATCATCTCCCACACCTCCTTCCACACAAAAATATGAACTCAGTGTGTTTACTGTAAATGATCCTTGCTTACCAAGAAATATTAGTAACATGGTATATTCAACGTGGCAAGTAATTTTCACATTACCTTTCAAGGAAAGCCCATTCCTAGCCTTTGGGAGTACCATAATTAATCATTTCGATAGTATGATTAGCATTGGTTGTCATGGCATTTGAAAAAGGATCCTACAGCTACCACCTCTCAATCTGTTTCAGTGACCTACTAACCCAAATACCTATATGAATGGGCTGATAGAAATGGTGACACAATTACTATGAAGTGAAGAGTCTTTTCAAGGTAATTGAATGAAAAGCACAGTCTTTCTTTCTAAAGACGAATTGGTGCTCCAGTGGTAAATTATTTAGGTTCCTACAGCAGGGCTGTAATGCACACAAATCATAGAATCCTCTTTCTTCTCTATAAATGTCAGTTAGTATTTCTAATTAACTGTCTGTCGTTATAGAGGAGAAATTAGCTGGCTTTTCCACGAACAGCTATCAGTGAAAATATTCAAGTTACGATGTTTCTAAAAGGACACCACTCTTACTCCAACTTACAATTTGTGACTCTGGAATCCACTTCACCTTCAGTTTAAAAGCCAGAGCAGTGACTAGTAAATCAAATTAGCCTTGTTCTGATGAACATGAACTTTGGGATTACAACTAAGCCTAAACGTACCTAAAGAGATGAAACTTCAGAAACACATAAAAAAAAAAAATTAAGGGAAGTGATAGCTTTGGTAGCAGACAATGAAAATGACAATAGCCAAACTAAAACACACTAAGCATGCATTATGCCTTTATCATGTCTCCTGGCCCTAAGGTCATTAAAACCAATTGTGTTCCAAACAAAGAGGTCCAATTACCAGTTCCAATGCTGTGTAATGCACAAAACTATAATGTGATAAAAAGCAATAAGGATTAAAAGGAATTCTAATAAAAACTAACAGGCCTCATAGGTATGAACTTAAACATCCTACAGTGCCCTAAAGTCCTCTTTTTTACACTGAAAAGCAGCCCTGTTAACCATTTCAAAATTTAGCCAAGGATACAGTAGCCTATATCCACTGAAACGGGTCAGATGCAGCAGTGCTGAGCATCTGGGCACCTGACTACAAGAAACCCAGCAGAGCCCACTTTGAACATACCCAGTATGAGGGTATGAATAAACAAACCTGTCTACCCCAAACCCTGATTTCTAATCTCTAGAGTCCTGGATTTCCCTCCAGCTACTATGGAGAGAGCTGCAGAGCTCAGTTCACCACCCACCACATTCTATTCTACAGAGAGGCCACACAAAAGAATGGTGTGGTATGAGCAGAGAGATGTGGTATCTCAGAGAGATGTGAACACAAATAAACCCAGGTATTTAGGGAGACCTTCTGATGAAAGTGCAGGCCTCCAAGAACTTTAAATCCTTGGAAAGTGTCCTCCAGCTTATGTTTAAGCTTTGACTGGAACTCTCTTCAGCACCTCTCTTTTCTTGAGGATCTTGTTGCAAGGGTATTGCCAAACACTCCACTGAAAGTCTGCAAAAAAATCAGGAACAGTCCTTTCTGCTCCAGTGTCTTAATGACTTTCAGAAATCAATATTAAGGACATCAACTTCGCTATTTGCTCAAAACCCATGGTGGGTGGTTTACCCTTAAACAAAACAGTTAAAACACTCTTTCCAGCCCCCAGCATAAGTCACAGCCCAGGACAAGAGTCAAGCCTTAAAGCTATTGCTGCATCTGCCTACCTTTCTCACCCATCAAATTTTCATACTGGCAGTAATTTAAAATGACAGAGAACCTGAGCCAGCGTGCCAAGACACACAGAGGAAAGCAAAAACTCCCTCAGCACCCCCAGAAAAGTGAATACACATGTAAATTCTGCACACACACTGCTAGACAGTGAAAACTGCGTGAACAACAGAGATAATCTTCCACACAGTTGAAGTAGACAAGACCACAAAAAAAAACCAAACAACCAACTTTAAAAATATATCTTATCATTTATTTAACAGCAGTGTGTTAACCTCCAAGTGAAAAAGACTTTCCAGTTTCTTTCATTTTAGCCATTCCAGAAGGAAACAAATAGTTTGAATTATGGTTAAATCTTAAACAAAATAGCTGATGTATCAATTTTGTAATTTAAAAAGTTATCATTGAGCATGCTCTCACTTTTCTGTACTGATGGCAATGAGATTCTTCCTTCCTAATTCCCCCTTGCTCGTCCTACAAACCTCTGTTTTTATGACAGATTGGCATAAAGTTGAAGTTTGAAAAAAAAAACAAAAACAAAACCACATTTTTATATACACTTATACACTACTTTGGTGAATCACACCAAAGTAGTCTATTACCCAGTTTAAAAAAAAATGAAAAAAAAAAAAAGAAGTCACATAACTTGGTTTCACAATNGAAGTCACATAACTCGGTTTCACAATGAACACGGATCAAAGACAAAAGGAAGAAGAAAACTATTAGAAATCTGTTGTCTCAATGAAAGCAAGGATTTTTGAGTTGATTTTTTCCACAACAAAGTTTTTCCCAACCTGACTAAATCCTGAGCCACTTATTTATTTGATCAATGAAAAGCATGAATTCAATTAAAAATTTCCTTCTGAAGCTCGATGTGCCAGATATTCTTGTAATATATGGACACACAGGAACAACTCCCACAATATTCCAACCCTCGGGCCCACTCTACACTTAGAATTGTTGTGAGGACAACCACATAGAAGGAATGAAGTGGTTCTAAATGTAAACATAACTTTTAACGACTAAACAACAACTTAGTCTCCATACTAAGTGAAGCTGCAAAAGCAAAAGTAAAGGTGGTAGTGTGCAAAAACATCGTCTGACACTTCTGTCAATACTCACGGATTGGTTTTCATTTCTCTGCCAACTTACTGAAGTTTGGTGCAACTGAAGTTTGCAACTTAAAAAGAAAAAAAACACCTATTTTCTTTATAATGAAAAACAGATCCCAAACTACAGAGATCATGAATGTTTTTGTATCACATCAGTACTTGGATATCCCACTGGAGATGAAGAACACTTTGCAGTCAAATATAACAAACCAAAGAACAGTGATGTTAAAACCCTTGTAGAAAATATATGCCCTATTCCTCCCAGTTTGTGAGGTATGTTGCAGCATCACTCTTCCACCAATTCCCATGCAGCTACTTTTTTGAAGGATTTATGCTACAAACACAAGCTGATGGGTTTTTTCCTGTGGAGTTTTTCCTTTATGCCAATGACACTTTGTGGAGAAATTCTGAATTGCATTTAGTAAAAAAGCTAAAACTTGTTTGTGTGCTCAACTCTACATTAGCTACTCGCCCTGAAAACAATCAGAGTACTCACATACAAAGCAAAGCTTCTGCATAATCTTTGCTAAGTGAGGGCCTAAGAAGGCAAAGTTAAGACAGGTTGCTCATACAACCCACATGCATGAATACATACTTTGTGCTCCCTGGGTAACATACAGTAGCCTCATTAAAAAGGAGAGGAAAAGAAAATAATTATAAACCACACAGAACAGGCTTTAATTGTTTTGAGACATTAAGCAAAAATATTCTTGTAGATCACTTACTCTGTTTTACTCTATAGTTAAAATATTTCATAAAATTCAAAGGTTTTATGTATACCTATGTATATATATAAAATACCTTTTTAAGTATTTCTCTTTAGTACCTCAGAACGCAGAAGTAACCTGTTACAACAATCAGAGCTAAAAAGAAAAAACAAGTGTAATAGAAGTTCCTGCTCTGGCTGAAGTCAATGGCAGAATCCATAATGACTTTGAAAGATACAAAATAAATTAATTGAAAACTTCACAAAAGCATTAAGCATTAGCATAATTATGATTTCACTGATTTTTTTAATGGGGAAAGAAAACCCTTTCAAGCTTTAGGAGTTCAAAGACCACTGCTCTATCCCTCTTAAACATAACTTGGGAAAAGTGAGGGTGAAATGGTGATGGAAGGTTTCCCTCACAGTTTAATTCAGCAAAGATTAGCTGAACAAAACTACAAAGAACTGCTTTTGAAATTTCCACTGTGTACAACATTCTTCAACACGATACCTCACACAAATATAGCAGCAGAATGGCAGCAGAGCTCCGGGAAACATATTTATTAATTAAAAGGTACAGAAAATATTGAAGGGAAAATCAAGCAGAATTACTGTGCACATAATGTTTTACTTTCCATTTTAAATTCTTAATGAATGAGTTGTGAATTCCATCAAGTATTTAAAAACTCAAAATCCTTTACTGTTTTGTAACAGTCTAAAGATACGAGGCCTAATAAATGACTGACATTGTCCTTTACTAATCTGAAGCTTTAACAGCATGACAATTAACAGTTCAGTGCTTCAAAATCAGGCAGGCACTTGGTATTATTTTTTTAAAAAAACAGGATAAAACAGAAAAGCAAAGCTGTCTGCTGAAATACAAGAGGAAAATGTTTGGGTTCTTTTTAAATATGCATTAGTATATGATAAAATATTTCCTGTGTCCTAAGCTGAGACACATTATGTCACCCACCCTTCATCTACAACTGGTTGCTGTGACTCCACTGCCCACCTGCAAGTTTGCAATACTTACTTGTCTTCACGGTACCACACACTGCAGCTGCTCTTATACCTTTATTGTGGTTTCAAAATCCAAGCACAAAAATACTGCAAAATAGCATTGACACAAAAATCTTGTAAAGGGTAAATCTGTACTGAAAACTCTATTAAAAAAATAATCTTACATTCACCAGTCACTGACTTCATCACCTGGGATTCCTGAATGTAAACCTGTTCCAGGTAATAACATGGGATTCCATAAGAGTCTGTCCCCACTGGTATGAGGGCAGAAACAGCGTCCCAGTTTCCTTCCACACAGTGTGTTTTTACTGGAAGAACTCCTTTATGAAACTTCAGCCTTAAAATTACGATTTCATTTCTTATATACACAAAAGCATCAATAAAGTAACATTTATTAAGCATTTTAATAAATATGGGTATAAGATACTCAGGTGCAGAGAGTGATAACACCTCCCTGTTATCAGCTGGGAACTCCAAGTGTTACATCAGTGAGATACCAGATACCTTTTGCAAAAGAGGAATTACATAATGCACACTACAGTCACCCTACCTGTAGCTCCAAAGAAACACACACACAGAGTGAATGAAGGGATTTTGTTCTGTTGGTTTTTTTTTAATTAAATAGTTTCACTGCTAACAGCTGGAAAACAGTCTTTTAAGAAGCTGAAAGATAGCAGTTTTATAACTCAGTCCAAGAACCCAGGAGCCTCTCCATGTAAGAACAATTGCAAATGGACAAAGCTTAAAAAAAACATATGGACTGAAAAGCAAATACTCGAAAGATATATTCAAATATTATCTGATACCCTTCCAAGCTGCTTTTGGTTCTGCCCGCTATTTCAAATGCAGGTATCCTCCACTTTTTTGTTTACTTGGCCTTAAAACACAACAAAAAAACAAGTAATATTAAGAAGCAATATACTAAACAGATTAACCAGGCTCCTGAACACATCACTTTTACTTATAGAAAGACTTTTTTCTTTTCAAGAGCCTGAAGTTAAATTACAACCCTTTTCTGCAGGGAGGAGGAAAGGTAACAAACAACTTTTAAGGGTATATTCCTCCTTTCCACACAAACACGTTGTTGTTTGGAATGGGGTGCGAGGAATTTTACCATCATCACAACAGTCACAGGCTGAGGCAATCATGAAGTGAGTGTTGATGCTGGAATGGAAACACCTCTGTTCGGCGCTAATCTATAGTACCAGCAAGTGATTCACTACAAACATTGTGACAAATCATGAGGAGTGATGAGTTTTGCGTCCTCCCTGGCATTCACCTCTTCCAAGGGAGCTGCCTCACAGCTGTCCCAGGGCCTGGGTAGTCACAGAGAGTACAAACGAACAAAGGGGATGAAAGAGCTTTTTTTTTTTTCATTAATTAAAAACTGAAACTCTCCAAGTTCAAGAAGACATTTTGTTCACGCACCTTAAGAGAAGAGGGCACACGTTCCCCATTTCTGACAAATAAAAGAAGAACGAAGGCGAGAGCAGAGGCTTTGGAGGGTGGGCTTCACACCCACCAGCCCGGAGACCTCCCCACAAAGAACAAGCAGCACAGCAACGAGGAGAAAGAAGAAAAGCACCGAGAGGCCACGGCTGTGCGGCGGCGGCGGCTTGAAAATTTTACCTGGAAATCAGCCAGTATCATCTCCCGGTCCATGTTGGACGCCATTGCAACCAGCTGCGTCCCGGCTCTGCTCGGACCCGCGCACCTGGAGCCGCTGCCGGCGGGGAGGACGGGGCAGGGCGGCAGCTCAGGAGCTCATGGAGGCGCCGCGCTCCGCTCGGGCTCCCGCGGCGCCCCCGGGCTGCCCCTCCCGGGACGGGGGAGTGCGGCAGGGGAGGGGAGAGCGGCGGGCCGGGCGTGGGGCCGGGAGCGGGCAGCGCTGCCTCAGCCGCGGGGCCGGGGAGGAGGAGGAGGAGGCTGAGGAGGAGGAGGAGGAGGCAGCGCCGCTCCCCGCCTGCCTCCACAGCGCCTGTGTCGCACATTTTGCCTGTCATTGAGGTCGCAAAGAGGCGCTTTGCGGCCGCCACGTGATCGCCCGCCTGTCAAGGGCTGCGAGAGAACCGGGGGCGGGACCGCGCCGGGAGCGGGCACGGCGGGCACGGAGCGGAGCGGAGCGGAGCGCCCCGGCCCGCGCTGCCCAACGGAGATGCCACCGGTCCGCCAGCACGGGGCCGAGGGAACTGGCACAGCCCCCATCCCGGCCCGCTGGTTGGCGGCTCCCGGGGCCCGGCGTTGGCGCAGGGTGTCCCGGCTGGGCTCCGCCGCCGAGCGCGGCCTAAGCGGGTCGGCAGGGATCTGGCTACGGGCGGTGCGGGGAAACAAGGGCCGGAGGGCGGCCTTGCCTTCCCATCCATCCGTCCATCCACCTCTCCCTGCATCCATCCGTCTGTCCATACATCCCTCCCTCCCTCCATCCATCCGCGGTGCCATCGGTGAATGCAGCGATTCGGTCCCCGTCCCCCCCGACAGCCCGTACCGCTGTGCCCGCCGAGTGACCCGAACCCCTGGGCGGGGGGCGCGCAGAGGGCCGGGGCTCGGTACAGCGGTGGTTTTTCCCCTACCGTGTTCCGACTGGTCTCAAAAGAAGAAGTGCGTTTTTCCACAGGTTTCTCAGCCGACGGACCCGTGATCTGCACAGCGGCCCTCGGTCAGGCTTAGCACTCCAGCACTGTAAGCTGCAATTCTATTATATACCGCAAATAAATCTGCTTTAAGTGACGCAAATCTAACTGTAATTAATGCTAAGTTTGCCTTGTACAACCTGATGCAGTTCACCTACCCCCTTCGTTAACCTACCCCCCTAATGACATTAAGCACACATTTGGACGCCAATTTGGTAATCAGTCCAACATGTTTTGCTGTGCTTTTTGTAGGACTGTCCTGTGAGTGTCGCAACTATCTGAGGTCACAGAGGCATCAAGCAGCTTTCCTGTCAGCTAATAAAGCTACATGATGATACCCTTGAATCAAGATATCCCGCCGGGTTTAGGGAACACGGTTCTTTATTGGGATTTTATAGGGTTACAGGCGAGTTTCCCGGACCCTGCAAGCTCTCTGCCGCCGCAGCCGGACTGGCCCCGGGCAAAACTGCGGGGGGAGCCCGGACCGCCCACGGCGGCAGGGCCCGTCGGGGGAGCGACCGCGGACACTCGCTGAGCGCGGACAGGGCGGGATGAAAAGTTAAACTGTACCTTCAAGAGAGTCCGTGTTCCCAAGGAAAAACCCTAGGAATTGCTTAGAGCCTGTCTGCGGGCGCTGCTGGGGAGCGCGGGCTCCAGGGCTGCGCGTCTGGCGGTGGTGTTGCGGGTCCCCGGGCGGGCGGGCGGACGGACGGATGGACGCCACACTGAAACGCCACTTGCGATGCAAAGCCACAATGTCAGAGGAGCTGGGGTGTTTTATTTTATCTTGTTGCTGGTCCAGTTTATGTTGGCAGGGCTTGCCAAGAGGGTTTTATTGCCGGCTGACGTTAGCTTAACAATTCGATCTCCTCACCGCCGACCGGAGGGATGATAAATTAATTGCCCTCACACCTGCACTTTTTTTTTTCCCCAGTTCGATGTTACAGACAGTTCTGTACTAAGTACAAGGTATGGTGCAATGCCAGGGACAGCCTAAATTACAAACAAATCCACCCACACATTACTAGAGAGTAACTATAATAAAGGCTGAAAAGCGAGTTTTAGTAATTGGAGTAAGGCCAATTAATTCCTGGCACGAATTGAAGCTATAGGTATGTTGTTAAGATTAGTTACACGACGTTCACGTCTATTACAGTCGTATTTTAAATAATGATATCTATATTAGATCAAAAGAGGAAGGATTTGATCCAGAACGTGAAGAGAAGGTGAAAACCTGCACATGCCCCACGTCGCAGGAAGTTCACGTTCAAGTCACAGCGAAAGTTTCTATTCGCCTTCTCACCTTCTCACAACCCCTCGCTCCGAACTACTGGTTTTTGTTCTTCAACGAGTGCTAGACAAATTAGGGAACTGCTTATCTTACTCCTTGTAATGCTCGCCGGTAAGATCTCCCTCCAGAAGGTGTTTTTTTCCTTATGATTCTGGAGCCGACTGGGACAATTCTTTTGGTTTTAGGGGGAGTATCTTTGTCATTCATGAGAAGAAACGATCAGGACTAACGAGCTACTTTCTAAAAAGACTTTTGATAGACCCCCACGCAAGAGGAGGCTTGACGGCATTTTCTGGCTGGGCAGCTTTACTTGCAGGAGGCCTGCTGCACTCCAGCTACACTTTAGCTAATTATTTTTGCTATGTGGTGTGATTAACAGAAGATGCGAGGTTTATTCTGAACTGTAAACCAACAAAAAATAATGTGACTGTTGTAAGACTTGCAGGTCTAATTTTGCAGTAATTTAGAAACAGGTAACACCACCAAAGCCTGTGGATTTTAGGTAGTGATTAGTCACAAAATAAAGTCACTTATAAGCCATCTGAGTGAAAAATCGAAGTTTTGCACATAAATTCCTTCCTTATGAAGAAAAGCTACTATATTTGAATAAATAAATTATATTTGAGTATATATATACATTTCTAGAGCTAACTTTAAGGGAAATTATAATTCATATTTTTCCTTACAAAACTGTAAAAAAAAAAAGAAGGAAAAGCGCTATTACTTCAGAACGAGAATTATCACGGTGAGGCCTTTAAAAATACACGGGCCTTTAATGGGAGTGGAAGTGGGGGCTTGGTTGATAAATTGAACAAAATTGCTTTCCCTGCTCCGTGTGTAGGCAGCTCACACTTGTCGCCTTTGTATATTCACAAACAAGCGTGGGTGGGGGAATCAATACAGAAAAATTTAATTGCGAGACAAAAAGCAACTGACGCTGAGAGGAGAGCCAGATGCAGAAGTCATACTGGCCTCGCTCAGCTGTAGGTCCATCCCTGCAGAACCGGCTCTATCTGACGGCGGTGGCCCCGACTCGGGCCCCGGCCCCCTCTGGCCACTGCCCGGCTGCCAGCGGCAGGTTCCCCCCGCGGGGCAGTGCTGGAGGAGATGTGACTGCCACAGGTTCCCTCCCTAACGCACCTCCCCGAGCTGCCTCACGCCTGTTTACATTCAAAATCATTTTCCAGTGGCGTCCACGCAGAAAACAGACGTGCAGACTGCGACCGATGGGTTACGTGTGCTTATCAGGGAGCCATGACATTGCAGCTTACCTCTCGGAGGGTTCGCTTGGCAGAATTCAGTCCTCCGAGGGTCCCTGAAACTTAAAGCAATCCGGCCATTAAAGCACTTTAAGACACTAAACAGTGTTAGGCAGAGTGGCGGTGACATCCCCGTACTGTTCCATCTTCGCTTCTTCGCCCTGAGAAGGAAAAGCGAAGCCCTCGCGTCTCCTCGGCGCCCGGGTGCCTTTTTTCCCTCAAAATGGCACTTTCAAATCAATCAAGGACACCAGAAACGCGGGAAGCAGGGAGTGCCGCCGCAGACGGTCGCCTTTCCACCGTTAAGACAACTTGACATTGACCCTTCATCCTTGACCTTGTCCTCGGGGAGCGGAGCCCGCGCCGCTGCCGGGGTGGCCCCGAGCGCGGAGCCGCTGCCCCGCGGGGCGCCGAGCGAGGGCGGTGGGTCCGGGACCAAGACCGGGACCGAAGCCGGCCCCGCTCCCCCCGCGGGCAGGTGGAGCCCGCCGGGGAGAAGCTCCGGGGTGGAGGCCGCCCTGCCGCCCGCCGAGCTCCCCCGATCCTGGTCCTCCCGCCGGAGCGCGGCGGCTCCCAGTGCTAAAACCTCCTTTTCCTTTCATTC
>VYXB01004451.1:2105821-2139142 GCA_013397135.1 Pachyramphus minor
CTTCGCCCCGGCCCCCGCCGCCAGGCCCGGGGCGGCCGCGCAGCGCTGCGGGGCTGAGGGGCGCCCGGACACCCCCGCGCCTCCCTCACGCCCGCCCGCCCGCCGCAACTTGCACTGCGCCTTTTTTTTCCCCCCCTTCTTCTTCCTTTTTTTTTTTTATCCTCTTTTCTCTTTCTCCCTCCCTTTCCTCCCTCTCTCTCCCCGCAGCCGGGACTGGAGTCTCCTCAGGATAACCCCGGTGCCTTCGCAGCCGCAGTGAGTACAGAGAAGGGACCCACATCTTGCCGGGGGGATGTTTCTGACACATCTCTGCGGCCGCTGCCGGGCGGCGGCGGCGGGGCTCCCGCTGCAGCGGCGGGCTCTCCTCCCCCAGCACCACGTCCAGGGATGCAGAAGCATCTTCTCCCAGCGCAGCCCATGTAGGAGGCAAAACCAAGCAGGTTTGTCCCCAGGTTTCCTTAAAAAAATGGGTGGCAAGGTATCCCCAAGCCGGAGCTTTTCATGACCTTGAGTTACATCTGAAAATCAGACGTGCGAAAGAGGGGGGGAGGAAGAATCCACGCTTCTTGGTTTCTGTGTCACAGAGGCGAGGAAATTATCTTCGGATGTAAAGCACACGGCACATTTCTGAGAGCCAGATGTGTCAAGCCTTGCTCTGCAGCCCTAATTTACAAAGCCTCAATCGAAAAAAAAAAATAATAATTCACTTCTGCCATGGCTCTGAGTGGTAAAATGGCTTCTGCGTTTTGAAGAAGCATTAAGTGCAAATCACCAGGGACATTATACAGTGCCAAAGGTTCCTGCTTGTCATTTTGTACTTTCCCCTCGTTAGAATTACCTTTCAGCACAGTATCGGTTGTAATTGTGCGAAGTTCAGCTCAAGGATCTAGGAGGAAGAGAACTCTCCTATGCTGGATACTTCAGAATAACCTTGACCTTTCATTAGTGCTTATCCTAAAAGATAAGTCATGCAGGGAAAGCAGGGAATTGGGCAAGGCACCTGCAAAAGCACAAATGAAACGGCTCTATTTTTAAACTAGTGTTAAAATGGCTTCTGAATCTGACTAAACAAGGGGCTCTGAAGGGCTAAAAATCAAAATCTAGAGCTCGGTGACAAAATTCAGTTTGACACACACAGGACCCCGAGCTTATTCCCTCATCCCCAGATGGATTTTGTGCCGTTAGTGCAACCAGTGCTGCTGAGACTCGCACTGCCAGAAAGGGTAAATTCCCTCTGAAAGAAACTGAATCAGCCAAAAGTATAATCAGCTTTTCAGGGAAGTACAAGACCACTGAACCATGTTTCCAGTTGCATTTCTTTGTTCCTCTGTAACTGTTCTCTGATATTTGTAGATGTAATTATGGGGGCCACTAGCATTTTTGAGTATTTTAAATTGCAGAAGCCCTATTCCGAGTAGAAAGCTTGAAACATTTCCCTCACAGTGCAGCCACTAAAAGGTTAAAGTCAATTCACAGCTCCTGGTGACAGTTTTCCTTCAGCAGATAGTGCCTATCAAGATGGTCTTTTTTTCTCCTGTTACACCCTGAGAGCAGGAAACGGGGCAGCATTTATATTGCAACACAGCCCTCTTCACTCCTCAGTATTAAGATTATTACCAGCACAATGATATTTTAATGAACACTTTTAAACATGGAGCTAATGAACATTTAAAGGAAAAGATACTCGTGCAACACAAACCACAATAAAATGCGATGTCCTGTAGAAACACTGAGCATTCAAAAGCTTTTCAGGATTTGACCTTAATGGAACACAAGAGCAGTCCTGGGTACAGCTCACATTTATATGCAGAGTATACTGCAGGCCAAAATAAGGGCTTCTGCTAAAGTTAATTGTAATTTTCTGGTGAGGGGGGATCGAATGTTCAGGCCTGAAGTTATTAACATCTATTCTGATGGAAATAGGGACATTTGGATACACTTTGTCAAATCAAAAAGAGTGCTTTCTGCTTCAGATATGTTGCCCCAGAGGTGATGTACCACCATTTGAAAATCTGCACTTCCAAATCAGGCATGCCAGGATAGGAGTGTATTGATCAGTCAGGAACTTTTGCTTGTATCTAATAATGCTGGAGAACAGGCAGAGAAGATTTTCAGTCCACGTTAGCTGGAATATGCACAGGCCTGGAAATGGAGCTGTTACTTGTAAATACTTCCTACAGAACAGATTTTAAAAAAAATTTTCTGAAAGGAGAAGTGCACCCTGCTAGAAAAAGCAGTTTTCTCTCTGTACATGCCATAGTCCTTGAGGGTGTGACTGTAGGTATACAAACAAAGCTGTATTTAATCTCTCTAAGGGAATTTTATAGAGAACATCTGTTAAAAAGAAAAGTATATTTGTTTCATGAGCACTGCAGCATTTAGTAATATCACTTGTTTGCACCAACATATACTATTTAAATAGTGTGATGTCTGTGGATTTTTCAGATGTGATTTGTTTTAGCTCCTGTAAAATAAGGGCTGCAGACAAAGAGCTGTGCTACACTGTGATACAGTCACAGTATTCACAATCCAGCACTGTATGCATGTATTGGAGTGAACAACAATTTCCTTCCTGTACGAGCATTTTAATTTATGGAAACATACTGTTTTGTGTAAAGAAGGTAGTAGATAATTAACAGTATTCATTTAATCTAATTACAGGCCTCTGAGGCAAAAAGCTGACACTTTTCATTGTGGTATATTCAGAGAAGTTAATTGAAACAACATTGCAGCCACAAGGCATAACATGCCCATCATATATTTGATACTAATTCTTTTCTCAAAAATGGGATGAATCTGATGCTAGAGATAAGGATTACTGTTACTCACTAGAGTAAGGAAAGTCTGGGTAACCTCATTATGCAATGCTGAGTGCACTGCAACATCTCTGTAATTCCAGAGCTAACCACAGACGACTTAATTTGCCAAATTGCGAGACGGTTTTGTAATGTACACAAGTATCTATTACAAATTAAGAAAAGATTGAACACATTTTTAGGTGGGACGTAGGTCAGAATTTGAAGACAGATTCTGCCTGAAGATGCAATAGGTCAATGTATAAACTTTTAGCTCTGTTTAAGCTTTAGGAGGTACCAAGTAGTAACAGCAACCTTACCCATAGCAGTTGTTATTAGGAATGTAATTTGTGGTTTTAAGCTATCAGTATGACAAACAGATACATAGACAGCAAATCAACACTTGTAACTCCCAAATATATATATATATATATATATATGTAAAAGCATGTCAGACTTTGTGCAGTTTCAGAGTAATTTTTCCTATCACCTGATATACACCAACAACTCAATCTTCTGGCAGCAGTGCTACTTTCATTCTCAAAAGGAAAGTAAAGCAGCTCAGCTCTGCAAAGCTTGCCCTCAGCTGACAGAGAACGTGACAGACCAAACATGCTGGTTGTGGGGAAGCATTTGTCATTTATATTAAAAAAAATTGGATTTTCTTATAAATGGCAGATGCTTGCAAGCTGAATCACCACGCTAGGGGCAAATTTCAGGGTTTCCTGCTGCTTTGCCACTGGAGGAGTGTAACTGGTGTATCTGCAGCTCCAGCAGTACCAGGGAGCAGGACACCTCCCACCCCCCACCCCAGTTCCTGCTCAGTGACCTCCACCTCTGGTCTGCCCGTGGGCAGCAGAGGCCACCGAGCACACCCACTCTCCAGGTGGTGTTCCTAGCTGGGGGCAGAGAAAATTGCCAAGGCAGTGCAGCCCCCCCTGTGATAAAGCGAGCCTAATTACTGTAGGGATGGTACAAACCCTCTTAGATGACAAACACCCACAGTGAAAAGGCCACTGAGCTGAACGTGGGGCCTTGCTTTGCTCTGCCAGTGAGAGACATCGCTGGCAGCCCTAAAATTACCTGTAGTATTTTCAAATGTATTTTGCAGAGATACTTTTTACTGTGGTTAAAAGAGCAGCATATTGTACTTTATGCACTTGAATGTTTGTTAACAAAATCAGAGAGAGGAAGTCTGAAAAATAAACAGATAATGACATTCGGTCACCTTAACTCTGGGGCTCTGGCTCAAGAGATCCAGAATATTTGATAAAGAAGATCTCTAACAAGAAAAAAGAAAGTGTGGTTGTTGATGCTAGTCATATCTGATTCCTATTCCTATACCATTAGAAATAAATCACAATTAGCACTGATGTCTGACTCAAAAAATCAACCTCTTCTCAGAGTTCAGTCTGCACTCACACTTCTTCTCTCCCTTGATGCTCTCAAGTAACTTTCCTTCTGCCTGGCTCCTGCCTTCTCCTTCTCCTTTGTGCTGTTTTCAGGTAACTCCCAGCTCTTTCTCTTCCACACTTTGTTTACACATCTCTCCATTCCCTGGCTCCTGCTTTCTTACACACTTCATACTCTATTTTCATCTCCTAGTTTCCTTTCCTTCATTTGCACATTATTTTCTTTTCCTTCATCTGCACCCTCATATTTTTTTCTTAATTACTTCCTCTGGTATCTTATATCTATCTCTGTTATGCTCACTAACCTCCTTACCCAATATACCATACCCTTTCCCATTGCCTAGCAGAATCTCTTTGTGTTAATATGTATAATCTTCTTTTTCCCCCCTAGTCATGCAGAACTGCTTCCACAGCTGATTTCTGTCCATGATGCCTTAGGAGAATTCCTAGCACTAGTCAGTAAGAGCTGTCTCCCTGGAATCTACTGCCTTCATCTCCTCCTTCTTCCTCACTTTCTGCTCGCTCCCATGCTCTGCTGGTTCCAGGCCTCCTCCCAAACTCTTCCATCTTTGTGACCCCTCCTTCTTTTCTCTGCCTCAGCAGCAGCAGGAGAAAGGCACCCAGAAGGGACACCCAGATCTCACAGGCAGTGATCTCTTGGGGATGGAAGAGGGGAAGCTGCAGAGGAATCCTGTGTGGTCCCCACTGCCTCAGGCACAGACCATACCTGGCTGCTCCCCGAAAAAGCAGCTCATGGTGCCTGCAGGCCATACAGCCAAGGAACACACAGTGGGATCCGTCAGCACGGGATGGTCTTTGGAAAATTTAGCTGCCAAAAGTGAACAATTCTTAACTGATCATGCACAAACTGAAATTTTATGGAGTCTTATAACTTATGGAGTCTTATAACTTTTTTGCATTTGGATGCACATCTGTGAAACCACAGTGATGGTGCTGCCAAATTCCAAGTTGCTGCTTAAAAGGTACATGGGTGAAACTAGACCAGTGATGGTGTTCCATTTCAAATTCCTTCTGTAATGGGGATACCGACACTTCTGAATGAAGCAACCAGATTATTATTTTTTAATATGGGCAAAATATTTTTTTAACCTTGTTCTTGAGAATTACTACAGTGGTTTAGCTAGCAACTGCCAAAAATTAAACCTGAGGCAGATGCTTGGCTTGGAGACTACCAGCCCAAACAGTGACAAGCAACTGAAAACAAGATGTTATTATGAAACACTGGACAAGATTAAGCAGAGCAGTTCCATGACTTTGGCCTGAATGTGGAAGACTTTTAAGTGACCTGTAATGAATTTCTTACTAAAAACTTTGTTGAAATAAGCAGAATATAGTCAGATTTCACATTTTTGGGTGAAGATATTTCCTCTGAAAATAAAAGTTAAAATAAAGGAAAATAAATCCAGAGTGCTCTGATGTGAAGAGGGAGAGGGAGGAGTGTGCTCAGTTGAGACTGGGAGCACTGGGACTGAGGGCTGGACCAGTTTCTTTGGCAACAAAAACTTGAAAGATCTATGGAAGTGCAGAAATAAATGATCCAAAAGGATTCTGTGAAGATGAACTTTACAGAGACAGGCAGAGGGAAGGGGGGAAAGGAATTGCTTCTGGTGGGAGAATCAAAGCAACAGAAAGGGAAGTCCAAATATTTAGTTAGCTTTGGGGCTCTTAAATGCCCTGACTCTGCTCTGCATGTGCTGATGGATTAAACCCACAGAGCAGAGCAGGTACCCTTGTTCCCACACCCTCATTAGTGCAGTTTGCCATCACAAGCCCCAGGGTGAGCACAACCTAACAGCCCCCAAAAGTGCTCCCCATCTCTCACAGCTGACTGTCTTTGTACACCAAACTGAACACTAAGGCAGCTCAGGAGCTGCTCCAGATGTTGAAACCTCCATTCCATGGCACCAGTGATGGCTGTTGGAGCGGCAGGCAGGGCAGCTGAGGGCATTACCTGTGTCAGTCATCTGACTGACACGCTCTGCTGCCTCCCTGCCAGAGCCTTCCAGAGCAGGTCCACAGCCAGAGTTACAGCAATTACCACCCAGTGCTATTTGGCATTGAAAATTGTCATCCCACTTCTCTGCTATGGATGGAATTAAGAGAGAGGCACAGAAACTTTCTAATATACAATGAAATGTCTGCTGATTTGCAAGTACAAACTTTTTTTTTTTTGTCTATAAAATTAAGACTTTTAAATACTTTTAGCAGATTTAGTGTGTTGTCTGTCACTCGACTGTATGTTTACCCAAGAGATATGTTCTAGTTTGAAAAGAAATTAGTTCAGGAAGTCCCGTGCCCTTTGTTTTGCAGGAGGTCAGAGGAGGTGAAAATGGTGGCCCCTCTGGCCATCTCATCTCAGTCTGTTTGCCCAGGATTTTAACAGCAAAGCTACACTAATGCTGTAAACTTTCTGTGCAGTTAAAATATTCTGAAATGTCTTGCACAGCCCATGTTTGAAGAAGTTTGATTGCATTTAAGCAAAATGCTTCATGTTAATGGTCATGGTTATACAAACAGTGGTCAAAATGGTGACCTGTGATAACACTGGAGAACAGAATGAAATTAAAACTACTCAAATTAAAAAAAATATAAACAGAAAGTTCAAAATTCTTGCTAGGTGCTGTTGCTTGGTATAAAAGTTGTTTTGCTGTTCTTAAATGTGTATGTGTTTAATATGTTTAGATTTCTTTTGGGGTTTAATTTTAAGCCTGAGCTGACAGTGCTTAGTTCTTGGACCACTGCAACACTTACACAACATACCTTATTCTTAAAGGTATTTTATGCTCAGCACCTTCTTCCATCTTATACAGTTTCACTTTTTTTTATTTAAGGAGATAAAAATGAGGTTTAAGGATAGCAGAAAAATTGGCCTGACAACACGATCTAATGAACCACAAAACAGCTTTCAAAGAGAAAAAGTAGCAGGAAGTTCTTTCATACCGGGTATTAAAAATAGACTGCACCAAGTCCTGGAATGCACACGGCAGTTATGTAATGACTTTTCAGTGACATGCATTAGGAAATATTCTCAGTACATGTTTTTCCTTCCTAACACCCCGTTTACTTTTCTGAAGTCTGGAAATTCCTCATATGGATGCTTCTAAGAAGTCTAAAATTATAATGTTCATTTGAATAACCTATCAATTAGCAAGCCACATAATGACAACATCTAATGGTACAATTGAAGTATTTGAATTTAATATACCATTTTCATAATGGTATAATATGAAACACACGATGGAATCCAATTTCTTTCCCCCCAACAAGTTAGACTTGGTTTATTTCTGACAATGTAATGATTTTGCACTGGAGACACTAAAAGAGAGAAATCAGTTTGGGTACACATCATAAATATTGAGAACAGCATCTCCTTTGGAGCACTGAGAAGTCTCCCAAATGTTTCAAAAAGGTTTATATGGAATTGGGTACCTTTTATAAATGCAAGGACTGAGGGGTGCCAGAACAGCTAGATCTAGTTTCTGCTATACTGAGGAAACTAAATGGTAAATTATTTCGAAAAATATCTTCCTTAGACTTTTCCTCAGAGGTTTCCCAGAGGTCTAGGCTCTGGGTCTTTGCAGTATAATTGAGAAGGTAGTAAAGGAGTTGGAAACGTTTGGATTTTCATTCCTGCTGTTTTCTTGGATTACTGAATGTCCAGAACACACCTGCAACATCCTCTGCCTATAGCAAGTGTATCACACAAGGAAGGCAGATTACTTTGCTGTTTGCCCAGAACCTTTTCTGTCTTGTCTGTTAAAAACCACAAGCCCTCCCCACAACCTTTAGACTTCAGTGGCCACCATGAACTTAATCACTAACATTTTAAATTTTCATTTGTACTTCAAAGACAGCAAAATTCCCTGATGTGAAGATTCACACACCTCTCCCACCTGTATCACACACAGTGTCAGTACTTCCTAGGTTGCCACGTATCAAGATGTACCAGAAGCACAATTACAGCCATTTTTCATCATCCAGTCATGTCAGTCATGGAGAGTGATAGCAAATATTATGGCAGGTGAAATTCTGCCCACATTTTGGTTCCTACTAAGAAGTTTTTTCCAATTCATGTAGTGGATATTAAATACCAGGAGATCCTAAATGGTCAAATATGACCATGGTAAAGCAATGGAGTCTTTTTTTTAAGATGAGTTGAACTCTAACCTAACTGTTGGGTCTGGCTTTCCTGAGATGTTTTAAAATATTTTCAACACTAAAAATGCTTTTTGTGCAGCAAGTGAAGCTCCACGCTGTTCTTTTTGAGAATACAGAAAAAATTATCTAAGTACAATCAGATAAAACATCTGATTTATTTTCTCTCCTTACTGTTCTGCAGAAAAGCAGAATTAAAAAATCCATATCTGACATGTGAACAAACTGTACCATATCCAAAATATTTCATTTTGGAAAGATATATAAAAAAGGAAAAGCAGGAGAACAAGTTAACATCTTGTAGAGAACCTGCTTGTTTGATAAAATATTTAAAAACATCTCAATTGACAGTCTGAAATAAAATGAAATGGGGCATACTGAATTCTGTTCAAAAATTTATTTCAGAAGAAGAGATAAGGAAATGAGCACCAGAGAGGAGATAAAAGTTTGCTTTTCAAAAAAACAAACATAATTTTAGAAGATCAAAGTGTCTTTAAGGCCATAAAATGAAAGAAAAACTGGCTATTAACACATTCATATGCTTCTAGATGCTGTTATACAAATATATTTCTGGGAATCCAGTGCCTAAAAAGTAATTTGTGAATAAGTCAATACTTATTTTTCTACACTGATACATAGGCAAACCTCGGGCTGTTTATGAGGGGAGGAACACAGTTTCATGCATAGTATTCAAAAGTGCTCCGAGTTACAGGAAGACTCATCATTCAGCCTGATTAGTTTACAGGAACTGAAGCAAACAACATTCTGTGTTTTCTTATGTATTTTATGGCTATTTTCATTTAAGCAAAAATCAGACTTCTTCCTTTCTGAGGAAAGGACATTTTAGAGCAAAGAGAGAATTACAGAATCTTCTTTCATTTAACTCTTCTGACAGCTTTGCTTCACTCAGTCACTTGTGAATATTTCTGAGTTTTGTTTGATATATGAACTTTTCCTATGAGATTTGCTGTCACTGAATCTGATATTCAAGGTCAACACTGCAAATGTAATTGTAATCGAAAGCCTTTATTTTGGCTGAATTAAAAACCTCGAGTGTTTTCTGTCCCTAAACAAACATGGGAAATCTCATTTGCATATTCAGGGGAGAAAACTTTCCCTCTTTTCCCAAAATTTGCTCTTACTTTGTTTGCAATTTTCCTTTTTTCCATAAATCTTTATTCTCTTGGTTGAAGTTGCTGATGTATTTAAATTAACATGTATTCATAAATGAAGCAAATTTGAGCTCACCTCTGAAACCCAAAGCAAGGCTCTGCCACACCACATTTTCATCTGCTTTCCAGAAAGGCAGGGATTATCCTGTAGCACTGAAGGCTCTGCTTTCATGGTGGGAAGGAATTCTGGATTTTACACTGTTTGCTGGCTATGCACAACAGAAGAATAGACAATACCATCTGAGCTTGGGACAATTAACAGGATGTCTTTAGAATATTTTTATTACGTTAATCTTTTCTTTTGCTTGAGCCAGCATTCCCCTCGAGAGGAAGAGAAATGATGCTGAGACAACTTACTATTGCAAATTAATTGTATGGTCCATTTCCCAAGCATTTAATTTGGCCACAGCAACCTGTTCAACTCAAATGAGTTGTCAGAAAGTGACATAAAAGAGAGGCCAAGTTCTTTAGAGGTGGCCAGTAATTTTAAAGGATGAAGGGAAATGGCTGGCACTATTGCTTTTGTCCAAGTAAAGCCTCTTCTAAACAGGGTAAGGGAAAATCAAGTGATTTGGCCTCACCAAAATTCATGCTACTTGAGACTTTTTGAAACATTGATTGAAGGTGAACTATGGACTGGAACAGAACACTGAGAAAAGACTTCATACGGCAAAAGCATATGAAATATGTAGAAAAAAGTGTAACATCTCTTACTTCTCATAAGTCTGAAATTTGGAATATAAATCTGGGTTAGGAATTGAGATAGATGCATCTGCTCAAACCTACCTGCAAGGCAGCTCTCCCTACCTGTACAAGTACAGGTACGTTTGTTGTGAAGAGGCCAATACATCAGATCTCCTGTTGCTTCCAAGTCAACAAGGTCTGAATTTGATCTTTTACAGCATGGCTTGTTTATTCTTTTTTCAGTTCTGGCATTCTAGAAAATATTTCCATGTGTGTAGCCCTTGTCTGCATCCACTCTTGGTATGTGGACCTCTGTGATCCAGCAATTCTGGATCCTTAACCCACAGCTTCCAGTTTTTCCAGCCTTCTGCCTCAGTGCTTCTCTCACAGCTGTATGGATTTTAGCTTTTCAAAGTCTAGTTTGATTCATTCTCTCAACACAGCAACTTATCTTCAGGACAAATATTTTTGGAATCACAGAGGTATAATTTTATAGTTAAAGACATCATATTTTTCTGGGAAAACATAAAGGTAATCAGTAATGGATTAGATAGAATTTGACATTTGATCAGACTCTTGAGGACTCTCTCCCTATGTAAATTCTTTTCCACTAGGAATGTTTATTGTTCAGGAAGCAACACTTAAAATTTTCTCTGCCATGAAAAAATTCTGAAGAACCTTATAGAAGGTGGTGTATGGCCTTAAAGAAGACCTCCATCAGCCTAGCTAGTAATTATAATGATGTATCCTTCTTCCATGAAGCAGGCAGGAGTAACCAAATACTTTTGATAGGGAATTACTCTTTGAGATTAGGACATTGACATTTTAGTTATAGAGAGTAGAAGACTAATAAACATGACTACAAATTTGGAATGGATGAAATACTTGTTCTGGTGCATTTTCAAGATAATTAGTTCCCATTTTGTTTGCATGTCCTAGAGAGACCTACTTTCTGATAATTACTTTTCATGATTTTAGATTTCACAGAAGAATGGTTCACAGAAGTGCAGGGACTCCTTTTACTAAACTGACCTTGAAGAACAGAGCTGTTTCATTCTGTGCTTAATCTCTTCCTTTCCCAACTCCTCTTACCACTTTCAAGAAGCCAGAACCATCAGCTACGTTCGCTCTGCAGGCTCCGTGCTCCTGCCAGCTTGACTGCCCTGCAGATGGTGGCCAGAAGCAAAGCTCTTTGCAGGGTTTGGGCACAAGCTTGTTCTAAATGTTACTCAAAAATCCTAATCTGAGTCTTGGTACCAGATATCCATTCATTTATTAAGAACAAACACAGCAGACAACTAATGCTGCACTTTTTGTGTTATTCAAACCTGCTGCTAACAATGAAGAAGATGATGTCATTCCCTGGATGTGACAAAGGACTAATATTATATGCAGTAAAAACAATGAGTCAACAGTTTCTATGCCCTTGAGGTCAAAGCATTCAGCAGTTTTGAAAGTAGACTGTTCTTTTTTTGTGCACAGAGCTTGTAGTTATATATTAATACAAAACGTGTGAAATCAAGACATTGATTTAAAATGACAATTTAAATTTTTTTTTTTTCGTTTCAAAGAGAATGTTTGAACTGAAAGCCCAATTGAACTACCTTATAACATAAACTAATTGATAATTTTTTCCCCAGATATGTTAAATCTAATACTGCAAAACTCTTCTCTTTTTTAGGTCAAACCCACATTATCTATGTTAAGTTATCATTTGTATGATCCTGAGAGGCACTTTGCAGTTCCCAGTAACAGGAATATGAACTGTGAGTATTAATGTGCAAGTACATAACATGAAATTTTCTGGAAACATTTTGTAATGGTCTGAAAGATATGAAAGACCTTTAACATGAAAATGTGTTTTGCCAGATAACTGAAAGGAAGCTGGCTAACAATCAAAGTTTCCCAGATTTTCTGGAATACACAAGCCATTGACCAAATCCTGGCCACCTTCAACCACAGCTGGATCTAGCTCAGGGTAGTGCAAGAAGTGTTGTGTTCATGCAGATCCTTCCTTCAGCAACTCTGAAACCATTATGAGAATTACTATCCTCCTCATACAGGCAGTGAATCCAAAGCACAGAGAAGTGACAGCTCAAGGTCATTTAAAAGTCAGGACAGTTTCAAAAAGAACCCAGATTTCTCAATCCCTGTCCAGCACTCTGCCCACTGGGCTCCATTGCCTCACTGAGCATCTGCCTGATACAGCTCCTTTTCCAAACTAGACAGAATTCAACAACTTTGAGGAGTTTTCAGTTCACCAAATTGTTGTCTATAATAGTTCTATTTTGTGAAAAAATAGACTTAGACAGGGGTCAAGTGCAAGGGAATCCCAGGCCAGCTGCAGTCTCCATTCCTGTTGTCCTTCAAATTTAGAGACAGGAGAGCAAACTGGGTTATATCTAGATGAGCTTCTATGCAGGAAGAAGTATCATTTTGCCTGCATTGACACTATCTGTCTGTGTTTGGGAGTAAAATAAGCCTTAGTGTGGAATAAAGAATATTCATCATCCTGACAATTAACTGAAATGAAATCTCAGACTCTGAATCCCAAGGAATTTCTTCTGCCACACTGACAAAGTGCTGGACAAAGTTTTCTCCGTTTATGCTGATCACTTTAGTGTGTCCCCTAAAATAACTGCCATGGGTTCAGGCACAGTTTGTACAGAAGATCCCAAGCCCAACTGATTACTTACCCCAAACATGGAGGAGTACATCTGGCAGCCCAGCTTGGCAGCATCCTGACAACTTTATTGAAGAAGTAAATGCAAGAGGCATGGCTCAGGCTGATCTGTAAACTCTCGTGTCTTATGATGCTTAAGAAACTCTTACCTTTTAGACATTTAAACCAAATATTTAACACCCGAGTGTTTTGGGGGTTCTGTCATATGGCTCAAGTGAGACCAGGAAGCTCCTGAGTTCCCCAGCAGCCACAAGAACTCCAGGACTCCATATGGCTCCTCACAAGTAACAGAACTCAGTGCATTTTAGTGATGAGGACTTGTTAGAGGATTTCAATTGTAACACAGACAATTCCACCAAAACTAACCCAAAATCAGACATATTTGAGACAAGGCAAAATAAAGAGTCTAAAGTAACTTACAGAATTTTCTCGGGATATCTCAAGGTAATTACAAATCCTATGGTGTGCAGAGCCTGGTATTTTCATTTCCACAGACATGATTAAGGGCACAATGATTTTGATGTCTTGTCAGGGAGTGATGAAACACATTTCCCAAGTGAAAAAGATGGACATTAGTCTCCTTTTCAGGTTGTGAGATTTTTTGCAGGCAACATCTCTTACTGCCTAACGAAAGCCAACACTGGAATGTACTGCAGGAAGATTCCTGCATGCTGCAGCCATGCAGGTGTGCTGTTCAACTCCAGTTACTCACACAAATATATTTAATTATATTAAACTTATTACTGGTCTATGTAATATGAACTACAGTTCATAGACTTATGAACTACAAACAAAAAGAGAGGCTCATATCCTAGTGTATTCCAAGAAGGGATCTTCACCTGACCTTTGTTTTTAAAGCCTTGATCCCAGCAACCAAATGTGAAAACTTTCTTAACATTAAGTACTCTTAGTACTATTGAAGCTGTTTCTTTGTTAAACAGGGTATCACAAGTTTAAACTAAGCACAGAGATTCCTATTCAGGAAAATAGTAAAGATCATAATAAAAATTAAACATGTCAATATTATTTTGTAAATCAAAGCTTACCTAAGCAGGTGACATTTCCAAAAGAATATTATAACGAGGCTGCCACAATGCAAAGGCATATTACAAGGCATCAGCAACATCATTATTTAAAATTTTTCTTAATATGAGACCTGACAAAACGATACTTTTGTTCAGTGTTAGACTGTCAGCACAAAAATTTTAGATCAGTAGCATTTAAAATTTATAACAACAAATGTATTCTTAATGTTAAAAAATAAAGATGGAAAACAATAAAAAGTTTTTTGTGAAATCATGAAGCAAGTTATTGGGCTTTGGGCTATTTTGTGTATCTGTTAATCACATCCCCATTAGAACTGTCAGTAGGTCAGTCCTTTATTATTGGTTGCACAGTCTGTTTAGAACCTCACTCACAGCTATCATTTCAACAAACCAATTTATACAGGATAGCATCATATTATTGATCTGCAACAGTATTCCAAGCATGGATATAGATTTAGCTATGGTCCAGGTCAAGGTTGGAGCCAATCTATTCCAGAATTGCAAGACTGAGTTGGGGATGTTGGATGGAGACAGGATAGACCTGTTCCTGAAACCTAATGTTAGACAAGCAGCTAAATGGGTATGGTGAGTGGGCTTTCTTACTGTGCTGAATAAATAGGGCAAGATTTTAGTTGGGATAATTTATTTTCTTGCAGAAAATCTGCCCTATCAGTTAGATGGAATCATTACCCACTCACAGCATTCTTCACAGCTAGAATGGTATTACTCATTCTCCTTAACAGAAACCTAGCACTGTGGTTTCGGTGACACATTGAAAACTTATTTTGATCTTTCTTGTGCTTTCAGATGGCAATGTATTGTCTCCTTCTTGATCTCGGTTTAGAGTCCATACTGAAAAAAATAAAATTAAAGTGAATAAAAGTTGATGTGGATTTCTTTGTAAATGCTGGTTATGAGCCTCCCACAACGAATCAAGTTTTTCTCCTAAAAGTCTTGCTAAGTACTAGTTAGGATATTGCCTATATTGTTGCAAATGCTGCATTACATATGAGAATAAAATACTGCCCTCTAAACAGGAGTGGATGTTATCACTTCAAATGTGCTTATATGCGTTTCCTGTGCTTAGATATAGCCCAGCAATAACAATACCACAATTACCAGAACGTATAATCTATAATGTGGCCCTGTGTAAATCACCACACAGCTGAAGGCGTCGCACACATCCTGCAGGATACCACTGCCACTCTGAATTGTTTCCGGTTAACACTGAGCATCTGCAGGATGATTTCTGAGCCCTGCTCAGGCTGACTCCCAGCTCACAATACTGGAAGTTACCTCCTTCTAGTAAGATCTAGGCACAGAGCTGAAGTGTGTTTTGTTCATGATTGCCTAAATGGGAAACCAGGGAACCAGATTTTGAGGAAAAACAGTCTTGATATTTTAAAAATATTTACAGGATTTCGAGAAAGAGTGCAAAAATCATAAATATTGCAAGGGAAAGTGTTCTGGATCTCAATGCAGTTGTTAAATTACTGAAATAATGCATGCCTGGGGTTTACATAAAGTGGAGACTTAAATGTGTGATCTCAGATGCTCTGTCATTCCCTTCAGAATAGAGCACAATTTCTTCTCTATGTAAAAAATCTGACAAATAAACATTTATGAAAGCAATTTTACAAAGTCAAAGAAAAACCAGAAGTAAACCAGAAATATATAATTTTCATTGCAAGACACATTGCAGCCATACATTCAGAACAATCTTACAGGAATACTCTGACAAAGTCTCTGTTGTGATTCAGTTAGTCCAAACTAACTCAATAAACTGACTTAGAAATTAAATCTAGTTGACCTGTTCAGTGACTTTATATTTGTAGTTAGTTGTCTGATTTTGACTTTTTTAAACAGATGTTAAAAACAATACAGTTTTAAATTACTGTAAAGCACTTTAAGTTAAAATTCATAGATCTCATCCTTAAAAAAAAAAAAAAAAAAGAGGGAGAATTGTGTTATTTGAAAACTTTTAGAACTGGACTCAATAAGAACTGTATTTTAACTCTCATTCTGCATTATAACAGGGGGGTAAACCATCTTTCCTGAGTATATATAATTTCCACTGAGTCTCTTAGAAGCCACCAGAATTTCAGTATGTTTTAAAATAATAATAGAGCAATATGGAGAAACATATTATGCAAACACTGTTATTCTTCTCATTCTGATACAGGTCTACCACACCAAACAGAGATTCAAGCTGGAAGAAACAATCAATGCAGTGCTTGTCTGAAAGGTATTTTAAATTATCCCTTTTTCTTCCTGCTTTTGATACAAAATAATGTGATGAATAAACAACTTAATTTATCCATTGCAGAAGCTCACAGAGGGTATTTCTTTTGTTAACATGCATACCTGTATTGCAGAGGTCACTGAAGGGAGCAGGGCAGGTGTGCAAGAAGCAACCATGGCCTTGTGGCCAAGGGCAGCTGAAGAACTGACACACACATTCAGGGAGAAATGACCAAGGCCTTCTGCACTTCAGCTCTTCTGGGATACACAGGTCTGCTATAAAACAGTGCAGTCATTCAGATCCATTCAAACAAATTTTTCCTGTAAGTTTTATTGTCTTTTCTGTACTGGGTGGTACATTTGACATCTTACATTCCCTGTTATTGCCTTTTACTTTCTCTAGTCTGATCTTGTGTTGAAAGATGCCCATAAACTTTATCACTTGTGCTAAACACAGTTTGGGATGGCTGCCTTTTTAACTATGATTGAAGGAAAAATACTACCTGAATTTACCTGTATACCTTAACCCAGCTGCTCTCACAGCAGGGCCCTTTGGAGGTAAGGGGTATGGCTATTCCTTAAAAGGACAGGGACCTTGGCTATTCCTTACTGTAGAAAAAACTTGGAAAATTAGGGTCTGATGTGCCACAGCCACACCAGGGTAAGTGCATGGAAGCTGAAGTTGTAGATGAACTATTCTGCTTGTCAGGATTCAGGCTGATTCCTGGGGTATTGCTGAAGTGATCTACACATATAAAGGACATATCCATGGGGCACAGCATTGATAACCCTGCTAGAACACACACAGCTCTTCATCAGTCTGTCTGCTTAACCCTGAGCTGTCTCTTCATTTTTGTACATGACTTGGGATGTACAAAAGGTCTGTGGGTGCTGCTCCCACTCAGCAGACAGACCCATCTCTGCTCACACAAGTGGTTTAAAATAAAAGCTTGCAAACCTGTGATATTATGCTTATGAAATAATTATTAATTCTTTTAAGGTGCAGATACTTTAGTTAGTTGCACAAAGCAGGCAGAATTAGCACATTGTATTTGTCTTATTTATTGCTAACTTCTTAGCTGTGGCACCACCTTGTGGACGTTACTACATGGAGTGAGAAGTTGACTAGTTGACTAAAACAGGCATTTTGGAAAAACAACTACAGTCACACATGATTTGCTAAAGCAAAGTAAAATAACTATATAAAAGAAATTGTTCCTAAAGATCCACTTATGAAATAAAATGCATAATAAATACTGTCATCAGGGTACTCAGCTGTCTTTGCAGCTTTTACCAACTCTTCTGCACATCAGCCAAGAAGAGTGTCTGCCTTCAAAACTAATTTTGTTCCTTCTCAGTTGATTAACCAGCAGCACCTGAACCCCAATTCTGTTGTTGCTGTATAAGCAGACATGACTTTTGCAACTATCCCAGGCAACAAGATCTGCAAAGTCAGAACCATAATAGTGAACACACGGAGAAAACCTTGGGTCCTGCTCCATAAATGTAAACTCAACAGTGAGATTGGTGTCCAAGCTAAGCCAAAAGAAAAATAATCTCTGACAAAGATAAACTGGTGGGTCTTTCAAATGCTCACTGAAACACAAACCAAACAAAAATAAATTTAAATTCCAGTCTGTTGGTCATTAGATTCCCAGATCCTTTCACAGTTGAGGTAACAGGGTGTTCCTGTTATGAACACTCTATCTGCTGTACATCTCAAAAAGATGAAACAGGTTATGCTACTAACTTTTTTCCCTTGGGATATTCATACAGTAGACATTACAGTTATTTTACTTTTTGTCCTCAGTAATACCTTACTGTAAGTGCACTGTTTGGAAAAAAATACAGGGCTTTCAAACTCTTAGTGATTATTCTTACAGATTGGCTGTTGGTTTCAATTTAATCTAATTATTTATTTCTGAGAAAACAAGGCATTGACTACTCTGTATTCACACTGAGTGCAGAGATTCTCTTTCTCCTTAGGCACCATCAATGTAATTCTATTCCCCATTGCAATCAGATGCATAGTGCAGACTTATTAATAGCCTTGGATGTATCTGGGTGGAAGTTTTCATCCTGAAAATTGCAGGAGCAGTTACTGTAAACATGGGGTGAGTGACACAGAAGAGACTGAACCAAGTCTATTCTTATATTAAACTCAGTTTATAAAAGTATCTTATTTCTTAATTTTTTTTGAGCACAGGAAAATGTTATTTTTGTGCCCATCACATGCAGCTGATTTACTTTTAGGAAAGAAGCTAATAAGCTGTGAGGGAAAAATAACCTTACTTCTCCATATTTTCTCCAGAGCCTTGTAACTCCCTTGAATATTTTAATTATCTCTTTCCTAAAAGTCAATGAAGTAGTATGGCACTATATTAAAATAATTTTCTTTGGGTTTCTGAAAGAACTGATTTCTTGCTGAATTAACATATCAAAACTTCCACAGCATCAGTGACCTTATGTCACTTTATGTATTACAGAAGCGAGAGGAGCAGTTTCAGAGGGCTGCAACAGTTTAAAACTATTCAGTACAAACCCACTTATTGAACTGACACATGCAGGAGGCAAACCCCTGAAATTATGTTGCTTAGAGGCAAATTTCTGTATTTTCAAATGTTGCACCCACTGACACAGAACTGTGGTGGGTATTAATAGAAAATGGGAAGGGACAGGCAGAAATTTGGTCAGGTTGGAAAAAATCCTGTGAGGGAGAGAATGACTGAGAAAGCAGCCAGAACCCCCAGGGTAAAACTACAGGGTACACAGCCTGTGTGGGGGAACAAAGGCAGCTCCTACCACAGGGAGAAGTGGAGAAAGGGATCAAACCTTACCCGTGAAAGTTTCAGGGAGTCCTTTAACAAGAGGAGAATTTTGAGATGACAATCAGAAAGTCTGCAAAAAGGGATGGATAAACCCAGCCTCCTCGAGCCTAAGTGCAGAACCAATCTGGTCCACAGAAAAGCAAAGTGCACAAGTCTCTAGCTATCAAAAGACAAGGTAATATTATTATGTTATTTGATACTTTTTTTTCCAGAAAATGAAAGTTGCACAAGCTTCTATGCTTATTAGACATCAGATTTAATTTCCTGCATTACTGAGAAACGGGTGACTGGGAGCTAAGCCAGGCTTTGATAGATAAAATAGGTTATACCTTCATAAAAGGAAAAAGGTACAAGTAGGAACTGCTGCTAGAGGTGTCAATTTAAACTAATACTGACTCCACCAAACCCCCAGGCCCACGCAGAGACTATAGAGGAGCCTGAATCAGAGGAGATATGCTGTAAAAGCATTAAGTCAGGGAAAAGTGGTGGCAGAAGACAGCAACTTATGACTAAGTGTATTTGACCTCATGTGTTATTTTTGTCTGAAGTCTTAATTTTGTGGTTTTGGGATGGGCTCATCCATAGCAAAATTTGACATCATCTAATAATTATCAGAGGTGCTATTTATACATTTATGTCTTGGTCTGCCAGACGCAATGTGACTCCATGTATTGATAAAGAAACAGGTTATTTAATTACTGTTTCACTTGCTGAAGTGCAAACCTAAAATCAAATCAAATGCTTTAAAATCTATTTATCTCCTAATTTCTTGTGCAACATTCCTAATTTTCTGGTTTTCCAGTGAGCTTTCTTTTTTATTCTTAGAGGAAACATGAAAGACAAAGAGTTTTCAAAAGAAGGAGGATCTGGGAATTCTCAATACTGCAAGTCAGTTTGCTGGCATTTTCATAATGAAAAACCGCAGGTGAATCTTCTTACATTACCTTTGCCTTTCCACATAAATCTTGCTTTTTTAAAACTATGAAAGCCCTTTTTGAATTGAATCTTTGTTCTTATTCTGAAGGTGCTGTAAGAATTAGTTACAAACCAAGTGCCATAGAATATGCAATGCAATTATATATTGTGGTTTTACCTTGCTCAAATTATGATATTCTCAACTCCTTGAGACATAGTATGTGCTTATTACTGAATATGTCAAAATATATTTTAATTTATTAATATAAATACTAGTAAGGAAAGAAATTGTGGAACAAATCAACAAATAAATTCTGCACCATAAAGCTCTAAATACTAATTTCTAGAGTAAAGTATGTGATAAGACTTTACAGAGCAAGATTAAACTAAAATATGTGTGCTAAGATAGAGAGAGGTTGTTACCATCTGCAGTCCAGCTGAAGTGAGAGAACATTATGGGTATTCAGTGTCATTAAGACCCAAGTCATGTCTGTATTTGTATTTTTAAGTGAAATATCACTCTGATGAGACATTCAAAATACTTAGCAGCTCTCACTATGCCTTTTCTGGGCCTCAGCCAGCTGGATGGATTTCTAGGGTCACAGCCTTTGCTCTCTTTAGGATTCCTACACATTGAGTTCCAGCTAAAATACTGACAAGACATAAGCAAACTGCTTCAAATATTCACAGTCTGGAAGCACCTCTGGGGATCATCCAGTCCAAACCAGTCCAGCACAAAGCAGAATCACCCAGAGCAAGCTGCTCAGGAGTTCACCCAGTTGGGTTTTGAGTATCTTCAAGGACATCAACTTCAAAAACCCTTTGGGCAGCCACACAACAGATGCTCCTCTTAATCATCTTCATGGCCCCTTTCTGCCCTCAATCCAGTATGTCCCTGTCCTTCCTGTTGTGGGGAGCCCAGAGCTGGGCACAGCACTTCCACTGAAGTCTCACCAGTGCTGAGTGAAGGAGAACAATCACCTCCTTTGATCTCCTGGCAATACTTTTCCTAAAGCAGCCCCGGATGCAGTGGGCCCTCTTTTCCAAGACATACATATTTACAGATATAACAGAATTTTAAGGACATGACAAGTTTTATATTTCCAGGGTTTGCTATCTATCAGGGCAATACAAACTATATTATTCTGCTAATCCATGTTTTATGTCAGTATCAGGCATTGTATTTATGTTCTCATTACATGTTTTTCCTAAATAACTGGCCCATTAAAACCAGTTGTTTGGGATGACTACATAGTGCCTTGTAAAAACATCTGTGCACAGATTGCTGAAGGTAACACTGAAAACTAAGTGCAGATCAGAGCATCTTCATAGGAATGAAGACATCCTGGAAAACTGCAATTCTAAAGATTAGGAATTCTCAATTTCATCATATTGTTAGTGTTAGGATCCAAAGATGGTAGATTAATTATTATTATGTTTAACTCATAGATAACGTTTTGTAGAAGTAATATCCAGCTCATAAACTTCCAAAGACACTCCATACTATATCAGAAGCTAAAAATCCAGTTCTCCCTAATGTATTCCTGAGGACCTTCCACTTCCTCTGCAGCTGCCACAGTGTAACTGTGGACAGTCCACTTATGTATTGACAATACACAAATTTTCTTGGAGAAAACGCCATAGATTTTCCAGTGGGTCCTTAGGTAGCCTAAAGCAATGAGACTTCTATTAGATTTGTTGTTTGTCTTGGCAAGGAAGAGAGCAACCTTGTTCTTGACAAATCTACATTAAGTTCCCCATCTATAAACAATTTTCATCAGTTCTTCCATCTGTAGTATAAGTCTTTGTTTGGCAAACAATTTGCAGTGTTTCTTGTTATACATGTCAAATTGTTTCTGTTCTGCATGAGCTATGATGACTTAAAAGACCAAAGTTTCACATGGTGAAAGGAGTTTGTTCCCTCTGAATCCAGTAGTACCTTTATTGCCCTGGTTGGCCCATTATTTCTTTGCATTTCTCATAGTCTGTGACTGCAGAAAACAGGAACAATTAGGTGAAGCTAAACTCCTTGCCATTAGTGACATACCAGTACACGAGCCAATACACAGTCTAGCTAACGTCCTTTTACCTTCTGGAACAGTTTAAAGCAGGATGCAAAATATTCTTCCAAAAATATACAAAGTCATTTCCATCCATTTTCCTACAAAGCTATGCCAAAAGCCCTGGGAAAGCCTTTTGATTCCAGCTTACATGCTCAAAAGAAAACTTAGGAGACTGGCAAAAACCCACAATATAATTAGGACAATGCTGGGACTCAGATTAACATTATGAAAAGCAAACACCTTTCATACCACTCCCAGCTCTCACATATCCGTGCTGAAACATTAAATGTTAAAATTCAGATGCAAGGAAGCAGAGTAGCTCTTCCCAAAACAACACTAGGTTGGCCCAGGTGGTCACAACCTGCACAATATTTCATAGACTGACTTTCAAACTGCCTCATAGCTACTGCTTGATCTCAGAGATGTTGAATATCTTTCTCAGCTTTTTCCAATGCAGACCAGATGTTCTATTGTGATAATTCTCTCATGGGCCTTTTCCATTTTGACTCTCCATCAGCTAGGGATCCAAAGAGACATTACTTGAAAAACAGGAACCATAAAAGAGCCAGGAACTTATAAATTAAAACATAAACATTAATTTGTTTTCCAAAATACAGATGTCTTTTGTCAGCTCAAGCCTTGATCTCTCCACCAGTTAAAGGCAGCAGTTGTTCTGTGGAGGCATGCACTGGAAATTAGCCAACGGGCATTAACTTTTGGTTCTGATTGAACTGAGGAAAATTTGAAACAGAAACACAGAATTAAAAGTTGTGATAGTAATTATTGTCTGATAACATTTTAAAATGCTCATGATGTTAATACCAGAAAAAGTGTCTTACTGTAAGGAACTGTAAATTACTGAAGTTTTTGGACAAGCCTTGCAGAGTCCGGGGTTGTCTTTGATGATGGCAGGGGCCTTTCCTTCTTACCTCACTGATCTGTTAAGGCTCAAGGACCAGGATCCATCCCTGGGGAAGTGGATCCTATGCGGATTACAGCAATGTGGCACCACCACAGCTCCAGAGAAAGGGACTGGGCTGGAAGAGGAAGGGACACAAGGCAGACACAGCTTTAAAAGAACACTTTTATGCACTACAAACAAAAGTGCTCAAGGTTCAACTGCATATATTTTGTAATAACACATCAAGCCTTGTTTTCAAAAGGCCACTGAAAATTCATCTTTTTTAATGCTAAATCACTTGATATATCAGAATTACTACTATATCTTTTAACATTTTTATATCAATAAAAATTTAATATAAGAATATTTAAAATAGCAGAAAGGCTAGAGGCAACCAAAGAAAACACCCATAAAAATGTGCATAATAAGAAGATAAGGATGAAAAGTTACTTTCTTTTTTTTAACATGACCTACTTGTGCACTAATTTTTTATCTTTAAAAAGTAGCAATTCACAAGTCACACCTCTTCATTCCCTTTCAAATCAATTTTATACACCTACACAATTCTTCTGACGGTGGATTACTGCAGGTGTACTCTTAAATGTGGAGTTTCCAGTCCTGCTGTATTTTCTTGATAAAATCTGTTAGTACAAGAGATTCATACTACTCTGCAACTTTTAGCAATTAACCCCTCTCTCTTTGTGTTACACTGCAACAGAACATTTTATCCTACATATTAGCTGTACAACAGATTACTCTTCACGATGCAATCAGTTTCCTCTTCATACAGGCATATACAAACAACTAAAATTTCTGATACAATCTGCTATAAAAAGCATCACTGAATGTTTGCCCTTGTCTTATACTCCCCCAGAGACTTCTGCTTTTACCAACACTGGCTTTTTCTAGAACCTTCTGCTCAGAATAAGGCAACTGTTTGTCCTCTGTACCAAAGCTTGTCCTGTCTCTGTACTACAATGAACTCACTTGGTGGAGTAGAGATTCTGAGCAATCATTATTCCCTCCCTGGAATAAATCCTTGCTTTCCAGCACCATTTTATTACAAGCTTTACATATTCATTCTCTTTTCCCAGGCTACAGCTTCCCCACTAGATTTCACACCATACTAATATCTGCCTATGCTCCTCCTTTTGAATTGTTTGTGTTTCATTATTTAAGTGCAGGGAATTCCAAGTAGCTGTTCCCACTTTTCCCTTGAAGGGTGAACTACCCTCTGCTGTTCCCTGTCTCTTGAGGAAGAAACAACTTCCATGGAAAGGAGATGCAAAAATCCTTTCATGGCCTCACTTCACACTAAGAAATATTTTGATTTTCACTGCACATGCTGGTCCCAGCAGAATGTGCTCTGAGGTAAAAATTTTATTCCTGTATATTAGAAGTTCCTATGCAGAAGTTCTAATATTCTCTTTCTTAAGGAGTAGACTGAGGTAAAAGTTGGGAATTGAATTTTTCTCAAAGGTTTTGTCCTGGCTCACACAATTCCTCAAAGACACCCTTCACCAAAAATGTAGAATTCTATTCCAAAAGAGGCTTTGGATTATGAGAAACAAAAGGAGTCAGTCAGGAACTCCTCAGCACCCACAGACATTTCTGTAAATTTTTAATAATATGCTGGTAAAGTGCATTCATAATTTTATGTTAATTTATTAGGAACAGTGACTTTTTTTTGATCTATATATGTTAAAAAAGAGTTGTGTTTATAAAATTCCCAGACTACTGAAGGAAATCTAAGTATTTTGATTCAATATGAAGTAAACAATTATTTTAAAATTAAAGTGTAAAGTGGCAGATGTGCATTCACTTCTACAGATAATTTTAAGTAGCAAAATTCAGACTATTATTGGTAAGAAATAGGAAATTATTTCCCAGCTTAGTAATGTCCATATCACAAACTTTTGCTTCTTTTTTGATCCCCATGCAACCTCTGTTCTCCTCCCAGCAAAGGGCTGGTACAGCACCCTATTCACATAGCTTAATCCTTTTTAATCTTGTCATCCCTTCTAAGTAAGCCACTCCAACCAACATTCCCTGGGTGCACTGCCTTCACAGAAGAAGTGGTTACATTTTCAGCTGGAGGTGCTTCAGCAGGGAGGCACTTCTCCCAACCCTTCCCTAGATGTCGCCACAATTTCTGGCTACTTCATTATGGCCCTAATTACTAAATGGAAAACTAGCATATAGGTTCCTGTTTTCTTCATATAGAAGAAACAGAAAACCATATCTTCAGAGTGACAAACAGATATTTAATGTCATACTGAAACTTGAAAATAGCTTTTAACATAGGCTCGTTTTCCCATTCTTTTTACCTCCCTAACACTCTCCCTACCAAGTATGTTGGTTCATTGAGTCTGGAGTTGCTTGACCTTTTCCATTACTTTGTGCTGGAACAAACTATCTCCTCAAGGATATTTCCAAGGTTTCCACATTCAGCTTTCATTCATACTTTGCTATTTTTTCTCTCTTAACAATTTTTTTCAAAGAATGCCTTTCTGCCCTTATATAATTTTGCTACCCAAAGACTCATTTACGCTACACAAATACTATAGGACACAATTCTATGAGTTTAAGGCAAGATTCAGGCTTGTTAGTGTTTTAGCTGGATCATACTTAAAATTGAGTTCTGGGGACAACATCCTTGTTTCTATCCCTATTTTTCACCTCTCTGTAACTCACTGTTTTGTTCCTGTGGAAATAGCCTTCAAAAAGCATATGTTGATTTCTACTCATGAGTCAAATCTCCATATTGTCCAGAAACATGAAGATTCTCCAGTTTATTGCAAAGACCACCAAAATATCTTCAGACTTTTTAAAGTATTTCAAGTCTTTTGTGCTGAAGTAGTCATTGATTGGTTGTCCACAAGATGGGGCTTCTACAACAGAGATCTCTGTATCCAAATTTAAGAAGCTGATGTAAAAGCTGTGAATGGCATAACAGTTGATAAGAACACATTTTCAAATTTTGGCACAGGAATGGTCCTCACAAAAGGAACTGCCCTCCTCATTTCTTGTGTAAAAACAATAATCCCTCAGGAAATCAAAACAGCAGCAAGTGATTTTATCTTGTCAACCCTTGCACTGTGTACAGCTTATAAGTCAGAGGCAATATCCACAGTACAATCGGCTCATATCTGGTGGAGATTCTGTGTGGTCACCTACATCCACACGAGGTTTTGTGGAACTGTACACAGACCAAAACACCAAATGAACTGTATGTGGCTTTGAGACGTTTTCTAAGTCAATACATAGCCTAACAGTTGAATTTCTAAAACAGTGTGCAAGTCCTCTGTTGACAACACCCCCAAATAAAAGTTAGAGAAAGTAGCTCCACAGAGTATGTAATTTCTATAAACTTTCTATAAACTGAAAGAGGGAACAGTTTGCTGTTAACTAACTGTAGGCATGCGCTTCAAAATAAATTAAAAGAAAAATATTCTTAGACACAAAAATTTTGAAACATTAAAAAAATAGCAATAGACTTACAGTACCTTCAGCTGCCTTGTTTCACTGTGTGGGAAGTGTTTGTTTAAACAGTATGTGATCTGTTCTTCTAAAAAAAAAAAAGAAAAAAGGCCTCTTTCCTCTTTTGCCATATAAGTAAACAATCAAGATTTTACTGTCTTATAGGAATCTCCCAGCCAAAACTAGGACAGACTAAGAGATTGTACAATTACCTTCTTGTATTCCTTCTCATAGTACTAGAGAGGTAGACTTAATCTATGATCATTCCTGTTCTCTGCATGATGTAGTTGTTTTCTAGAAATTTTTGCAGAAAACACAGTATTCCATCAAACCCCAGAAGTGTTTGGGCATGCAAAAGCAAACACTGGTACAAATTTCCAGCCTGACCCTCCAAGAGGAAGCTGTACACACACAGACTAATGAAAAACTAAAACTGAATGTTAAGAAGAAGAAACGTTTCTGGCCAGAAGGTAAAGTTGATTTTCCAGAGGCAGTCATTCACAATCACCTAATACTTTTAGTACAAAATCTTCAATGGTTCCTTCTCACATTCCTTCTGTTCAGTCTCCAGTAACTTGTCTGCTGCAATTCAGCTGGCTAAGCTGTCACAGACCAGACTTTCAACAGGAAGTGCAAAACAGTACCCTTCAGAATAATCCTCTGGAGAAGCATAAAATAAGAAAATCTGAGTAGGCAGGAATTACACAGAGAAGGATAGGAAGTGACAGGCTCTACAAACTGCAGTCAATGATGTATTATGAAAAAGGAAGGACACTAAGTTTGATAAATGGCCTTTTTGCACACACTAAATAATACTCTCCCTACTCAACACTGAGGTTTTAACTGGAGTGCTCTGTCCAGCTTGGCATGCCAGGCTTACTGGAAAAGTGGACCAAAGAAAGAGTCTGCAGGACAGTGAAATATATGGGAGATTTACAAATCATGATCCGTAAGGAAAGACTGAAACAAAGCACCATAACAGTCTTCAGAGATCTAAAATTGCTATACAATACCAACAGGACACATAAAGAAGAGTTTGACTTGTAGCAAGCTTACATATGAGGAGAAAATGTGAAACTGGAAGGGATTTGAACACAGTACCTATGGCCACCATTCAGTATCCAAACAGTTGGAACAGTTTTCTGTCAAGGAAGGATGAAGACATGGATGATCTTGGACCAGAGAGGTTGTCTGCTGGAGGGTCACACTCCACAGGTACTCATGAATCCTTCCATGCATCATTTGATCATTCTATTATTGCAAAAGGCCTATAACTACCTACAGGTAGAAAACAAAGATTTTAGTCTACAGGAAAAATGGTGAAAAACAGAGAAAAAGGAAGACTTAGGAGAAAGTGAATAAGAGGAGTTTAAGTTGTGCAGCAGAATTATATTCAACTTGGACAAAGGATAAATTCTCCGATTCTGTTTCAGAGATATAAGAATTTCAGGTACTACCTTACTGTTGCAGCAACATGAAGACCCTGTGAGGAATAAAAAGTGTCCAAGACAAATATCGCATTCACATGAAACAATATCATGTTCAGCTTCATATCCCTCAGCAGTTGAGGTAATTCTGGGTTCTAGACCTGCTATTTCAAATATCTATCTTTTCCCACACCTTGGGCAATTGAATACCCCTGAAGCTGCAGTACCTGATGACTAACAAACTGGCCACTGGTGAACTCTGGCTAGAGTTCACTCCTTGCAGGTTCAGGAAGTACTCACACTTGAAGAAAGACCAACACTTCAAATAAAACTTAAAAATAAATTAAAATGTAAAAGATTAGTTAAACCACAGATTTCTGTGTATTGACTATCCACTACCTGTTGAATGCCAGCCCAGTATTCGAGACCCAAAGCCTGTCAGGAGGAGATGTCAGCAAGTCACACACCAGCTCAAACACAACAGTTATCCTGCAGGGCCTGTGATTTCTTAATATTCTGCTATTGCGAATGTCACCATCCATTCCACTTTCCCAATTTTTTACCGACTGACATGTTTTCTTACTGGCATTTTCTAAGGGCATAAGAAAGAGTGAGAATCAAAACAACACAGCAGTAAAGCATCTGTTGTAAATCACCTGAGAGAAATAAAACATTATAAACCAGCCAGGAACCTTTTGGGGTTATCTCCATATAATCTACTGCAACTAAAACCATTCCTGAGACACGTGACCTAATCCGCCTTTCAAAGCCTTCAGTAAATGAGAATCCCAGATAATAATTTTCAGTGCCAAACTACTTTTGCAGTTTGAAATAATTTCCTAATGTCTACCTTAAATCTCCTACTCCAATTCCATCACCTCTTGCCCTAGGCCCACTGAAGATAAAGAAAAACTTTTGCCTTCTCTCCACAGAGAAACGTTTTCCATTTTGGAAGATCATTACTCTTTTTCCCAACACTTTCCTTTTCTTTCAACTAAACAACCCCAATTCTTTCAGCCTTCCCTCTTAGATCATGTTTTATAGGTCTCTGATCATTCTTGAAGTTGAGACTGTGCTAGCACATGGTAGAAAAAGGGAAATTAACTCCTACACAAAATCCACCAGGAAGCCGGGTGACAGACGATTTGTTTGAAGAGGTTACTTTTTTATGATGACTGTTTGCTTTGTTGTTTGGGGTTTTTTAGTGCCAAAATACATGTCCTTTCTCTTCTTTGTGACATACAGTGTAGGGGCCCCAGTGCCCAGTGGAATAGCTAGGCATTATACTCCTTGCTGAAAAAACATGCTGGATGTGGGGAAAACAGTTATTTTTGCCAGTAATGGAAAACTTATCCTTACCAAGACAGTCTCTTCAGGATAAATTAATTTAAGTGGCACTTATGATTGCAGGATAATTTAAGCAGAAGTTTAAGTAATTTTTAGAAACATGAGCAAAATCCTGCATCACAAAGTGCATTTCAGGGAAATATATTAGTTCCATAATTGCTTTCTAGAGCTGCATTCACTCTCCCTCAGAAAACAATATACAGTTGTAATATATACTAAGAAATGGTTCTATGGTTCAGCTAAAGTGAACAAAACTGAAAACAATCATGTGCATTTTAGGAGACGGTATGTTCCTTATAATAAGATAAATTAATTCCATCATTCCCATAATCAGATTCACATACATAATAGAAGAATGTAATTTAATTCCATTCTTCAGAGGTATACAATATCTTTTTTTTTTTTCCAGAAAAAGGGTTTAAAATAGTACTGTGTCCCACTCACTAACATTACCCGAGCAAACAGCACTATCTCTGAACCTCTGGGTACCACGGCATAGAGAGATCACTCAGAAATTAACTGGGCTTCTGTATACAAATTGGGAAAACAATCTTATCCAGAAGAAAGATAACACATAATAAGAGAGGGTAAGTGCCAGGAAAGTAAGCTCGATGGAAAAAAAGGAAGTGAAAAAACTTTTCCATGCTGAGGACAGAAAAGGTCTTTCAAAAACTTTTGTTGAGCATGACACATTAAATATATCCAAAATGTTGTCCAGCAATAACATGACCATGGATCATGCAAAATGATGTCATCAAAGGGTCTTTTATCTTAATTAGGCAATTTATGATGTCAATTTTGCAGAGAAACTATTGGGGTTTTATGTTCTCAGTGGATTTTAGATTTTTAACTCAGAAAGAAATGGATTTCTTAGTAAGATAGTTCATCATCTTTGGCTAGCTCATACAAGCCTTAGGAATACAGCATTATGTAACTTGTCTCTCCTCATACCAAAAACCTAGAAAATAAAACAAACTTTGCCTGCATACTTTAAAAACATTTTTCTTTAATTTCCATTTTGTTTCGCAAAACAGATTTCACTTAGAAGCCGCTGGCTGCCAAGAAGTGGTTAGAACTGACCTATGCATGTCATTGTCATATCAAGATGTACCAGAGCATGAACCCTGTACACTGGCAAATTTCAGACTATCCCTATTTCTATTCTGACAACAGGTTACAGCCAACTGCTTAAATGTTTACAGGTGAGAAAAAGTTTCATTGGCTTAGGTTGCCAGTTCTGTATTGATATTAGTTTGACACAAATTTTTATATTTGCTTTCATCTTTTCTATCTGTAGTATCTATGCAGCCTTTGACCACTACATGAATCTTTCCTCCTCTATAGGATCATATTAAGCCTCTAGAAAACCAAGTCTGACAACTACTTGTTCCCCAAACTAAGGAGAGGAAGTAAAAAGCAGAGAGAACTGAAGTAATCAGTTAAACTGTCCCATGGTTCCACCAGAACAAAGAAACTGTGCTCAGAAATCACATCCTCTGATAAAAAAAAGAGACCATACAGACTACTAGTGAGCTTCCAAATCTGTATGGAACAAGGACCTCCTGCAGCATGGACAGCTCATAAACCAGGATCTGTTTTGGTTTGGCCTATACTCTATTTGGTCCACAGTCACCACTACTATTCTGCACATGGAAGGATCTGTGCCTGTTTCCACAACAGCAGATCCTTCTAAACAGCCTCTCTGCTTACCAGTATTATCTACAACGAGCAGGTACAGTGAAGTCTGCCAGGTTTGTTCAAACTCCTGCAATTTGGGAATGGTGAAAACATCTTGTGTGTTCTCTGGACAAAAGACTCCAATCAACTGCTTATTGAGCAATAAGGACAATTGATCTCTACCTTGAAAAGCTCTTCAGCTGCTTTCTTGTCCATAGACTGCAAAAAAGGGTATCAAAAGGAGCAGGCTCACAGCCACACCATAGCATATGCAAGGGTATTTAATAACAACATTTGTGAACACAAGAATGTTTCAATTTTCTATTTTCTGGACCGCTATACAACTTTTGAGCTGGTCATGCAAAGCCATTATTAACAACCTACCTGACGTAACAGGAGTGAATAGCCTAGAAAATCAGTGACTTAACCATCCCTACTTCCAAGAATCCAGGCATGACTGGTAGTAGCTCTTTCTCATTCAGAGCTCTCACAGGTGCAGTCTGTTGTATTGCAAAGACAAATGTGAACTGCTGCTTCCTCTTTGGTTTCTGTGAGTCCACCAAGAAAAGAAGATCTCTTCTAGCACTTAACAATTCTGCATTTTTTAAATGTGCCCAGATTTCCAGTGAGCAACCTGTACCTACCAATGGGAAAATTTTAACTGGGCTTAGCAGTTATTCCTTTTGGAGATTTGCCTCAAGGTAAATAACTGCAACATTTATACCGTGGGACCCAGAGCCTATCCCATCTGTGTCCTGAACTGTGTATTAGGATGAGACCAGGGACCCATGTTTGCACTCTGGTTTCCAAAGAAAGGAAATCTCAGCATGTCAGCCAGCGGGGAAGCACCATATGCTCCCATAGTACCTCCTCACTGTACAGGATCAGGACCCCGAGGCACAGTGTGGCACGTGCCTGCCGAGCTACACCAATGACACAGGTCAAAGCCTCCCAGAGAGCCACAAAATATGAAATGTCAGCTGAAATAAAGAAGTCTTTGTAGTTGCCCATAATCTCATTCCCAGTGTTGCCACTGCACAACTGAAAATACCTGTAACAGCACTGGAGTTTCACCAACAGGTTCTCACAGCAGACAGCTCTGACATTGCCTTAACCTTGAAACCAGGACTGGGTGAGGCTGAATCCTCTCCAACAACTGCTTGCCCAATTCTGTTAAACCAAGCCAGCAGACTCATAGGATAAACACCCAAATGAGCAAGCCATGCAAAACAGCAATTATTTACAAAGCGCCATTGCAAAGCCCCTTTATCTTGAGCAACACTCATAATTCCTGCACCATTTTCAGTTTCAGTTTCCTAGAAAAGCCTGAAACTGTGTTTGAACACCATAAATGGCAGCAATGACAGATTTTACGCTGCGGTTGTTTAGCTTATCCATTGATAAGCAGCAAAACAAAACTCCCTATACAGCCATAAAATGAAATCTCCAAGAAAGAACTTTTATGGATAATGAGCAAAACGTCTGTTCTCAGATTGACGTCCACCAGCAAAGGTTGTGGAGCCAAACTCGGCACTGTGAGCGACAGGTTTGTAGATACTGTGACCCAGACAGGAGGTCTGGTGCAAAGCAGGGCTGACCTGTATCAGCAGAGAACTTGCTGATAAGAAGCAGCCACGCTGTACGGCTTTACAGACAGAACTTTCCAGCTAGTCTCCTCTGCACCAAATTTGCTTTCCTTTAAATAACACTTCACTTTAAAAAATGGATTTTAAAAATATTTTCCATGGCGTGGAACTCAAAGCCAGAGAGATTTCGAGGAACCATCACAGACGATAAAACTGGAAAGAACACTGGTAGGACCATCCTGTAAGGCAGTACCATTCCCCTCTGTGTGGATCAGGGCTGGCACACCAACAGTGACATAGGGGCATTTGCTCTTCTGAAATTTGCATTTATCTGTACTTACCTATATTTATATCCAAGTGTGAAAACATTTTTTAAGAAAGGAGCTAAATACATGGTTTATATTAGTATCCACTAATCACATAAAAAGCCTCTAGAAACGTAAAAGCAAGACAAATGACAGTCGCTGGTTTTGCTCCACACTGGGGCTCAGTGCCCCTATGTCCACTGGGGTCACGCCAGCGATCAGCACAGGGATTCCCTGCCCGGGAACCCACTCTGGGGAACCCTTGGGAAGGTCCCTCGGCCTCGCACAGACCACCCCCAGCCGGGGCGGGCCGGGTGGTGCGGGGGGTCCCCACAGCCGCCACGGAGGAGCCAGCCCGCCCGGCTCTGTTCTGTCCTGTCTTGTCCCGTGTTTTCCCGTCCCGTCCCGTCCCGTCGGGCCCGAGCGGCCGCTGGCTCCGCCATGGCCGGAACACAAACAAACACCGCGCTCGGGGGCGGGGCGAAGCGGCTCCCACCATTTTGGGGCCGGGGGAGCCCAGCGGGCGGCCAGGCGCCCCCACCGCGTCCCGTCCCGCCTCATCCCGCCGGGGGCGGGCAGGGCT
>VYXB01004451.1:2139912-2292982 GCA_013397135.1 Pachyramphus minor
CGGGCGGGAGGCGCAGGGCAGGGGCCGCCCGGCCGGGGCCGCGTCCTTTGTTGCCGCCGGCGGTGACATCACCGTCTGGCGCGGGGGACGCCCCGGGACGGGACCGCGGGCCCTGCCCGGGCTTTGTCCGGGCCCGCTCCCTCCGCTCCCGTATTTTTAGCTGCATCTGATCCCCAGTAACTCGCTCCCCCAGCGCCGGGGATCTTGTTTCCCTCCGTCCTGTGGGGCACCGGCGGGGAAGTGTTTCCCATTGTTCGGTGTTGTTTTTTTGGGTTTTTTTTTTTTGTCTCAGAGAGAATCTGTTAATTTACATCTTGGTGACGAATCAGGGAGAAGGAAGAAAAAGGCCGGGTATTTGCTTTGATGGCTTTGCTGACAGCGGAGGGTAACGCTGATGTGGGGGGGACTGGCGTTGGTGTGAAAGCGCCTGGAAGGGATGGACAGGGAGAGGGAACCTGAACTTGGGATTGCATTTGTCTGCTCCCTGTGATCTCCACCTACAGAAATGTGCATTGACCTGAACAAGCCGTCTACAGCACTGAAAATTGAAAACCATCCCGTGATAAAACTGCACATTCTGTTCGAGTTTTGAAAGTAATTTGCTGTCTGGTATAATAGCACACATTCCAGAGAAATCCATAGAAACGACAGTTGAGACACAGATTCTGGGGAGATGACTTGGGAGCTGTACGTTTTCTAGGATGGGAGTCACTCTGTAGTTGCAGACCCTGATGTATAATTAACAAAATTGCAGGAAGTATTTAGCCGGACAGACGTGATACTTTAGCAAGTTCAAGAATTACATCCTGATAGGAGCCCTGGAAGTGTTGAAGAGAAGCCGGACATGTAGCAGCCCTTGGTGGTGCCCTGAAGCTGCACTGGTGTTTCTTGGCAGTGTGTCCCTGTTTGCTTTGTGCTGAATATTAGAATAAATTCTGTGATGTGAGGATTTTTTTCCTCTCTCTTCTGAACTGCTTCTGCTGAAGTCCAGTAAATAAAAAGTGCTTGCTGGCAGATATAAATTTTTTTTAAAGCTTGTGTTGTTCTAAATTAAGCCTGAATTATTCCATGAGGTTTAGGAATGCATTGAATTTTTGTCAAATCAGCATAAAAGTTTGTGCAATTTAATGCATTTATATCTGTGATTCTGGGAAGACTTTTGGAGGTGTTTTTTTTCCTTCCCTTTGAAAACAATCTGTTAGCTCTTGTAAGAGTCACAAATCAAGCATATACCTTATGCAGGCCTTCTTGTGTGGATGTCAGTGTAGGTAACGACTCCTTGTCATCAGAGAATTTTAAAATTTTTTCTTGATGAAGAACTTGTCCACAAGTGTGGATGGTTGGCCGAGAACACGATAGAGAGTAAAATAAATTAACCTACAGGTGTCTACTGTCGAGTAAGTGTATTCATAGCAAAACTTCCCTCACTTGAATAGAGCTGTGTAGCATCAGGTGATGTGCCCACAGGCACTTGGCTGTCTCAGACATCACTGGCTGTCCTGAAAGCTCCTCAACTGATCCTGGCAGTTCCTAAAGCTTCACCTTAAGGTAGCATTTCATGTCTCACAAAGTCAAAGCTACCCTTTCCACAGATATTGAACCATGATGGTTAGTGATTTTTTTTTTTTTTTAAAAAAAGAAGGAAAAAAAGAAAGGCCTTACCTACAATATTATGCAGTGGTTCGTGCACTTTGAGGTTGAGGGGATTTATGATTTTAAATTGTTTACTGTTTACAAAATGTGCAAAAACTCCAAATATGAAAAATTCTGATGCTCCATTATTGCTGTTGTGGTAGCCATAGGTCACTCACTTTTACTTTCAAGTGGCAGCTTAGAGTCAGTGTTACAAATGGGAATTCAGGAGTTTTGTCCTTGTTTTGGATAATTGATTCTTTTACAGTGTCTTATCCAGAATTAGTGTATAATACATTATTAGTGTATAATACATATATTACATTAGGAATGAAAGCAAGGAAGAGTATAAAACAGATTTGAAAACTTGCTTGTGGCAACTAGCCTCAAGAAACTGGAAGGTGAACGGTTTTAAAGCTGGCTGCTGAAAAGTCAGCTGTAAAATGGGCATGGTTTAGAAGAGACTAAAAACTGGTATGTTTGCTTCTCTTGGGTTTGCAGCAACGATGTGTCAGCTTCCTAAATAGCTCTTGCAGGGTATGCAGACTAAAGGAGGCTTGTTGGGTGAAGATACACCATTGTGAAAGATGACTTCTGTGTCTCTTGTGACTAACTTCTATATTGTTTTGACATTTAGAATACTTTTGCGTGTCCTGCCATGATTTTTATTTAGCTGTTGATTTCCAGCTGCAAAATGCACCCCCAATAATAATTTCAGTACTGCACAACGAATTTCTCTTATCAGTCACTGCTGTTGAATTGGTGGTGTAAAATTCCTGCTTCCACGGGTGAGATTGAAAATTGGATTGACAGTATGGACACATGGAACAACAGGGAATAACTTCTATTCAGGGGCTCTGCAAATACCTGTCTCTTGGTTTCTGTGGCAGTACGTGTTATAAGCTACAGCAGAAATGCCTCAGAGAGGAAGCATCTTTTTAAACAGGTATCTGAGTTAATGAGAAAGTGACCCATTAAAGCTTCAGATATTTTCCAGTGCATTGAGCTTAACAGCTAACATGGGAAATAATTAAAACACACCAAAAAAAAAGAGTATGTTTCTGTGGCAGGGGAAAAGGAAGTGATTTCAAGAGTGGACCAACATTTTCATAGACAGTTGCTAATTTTGAATGTCTCCATTTTAGAACCCAGAAATTACAACTGTTTTTTTAAGTGCTAAGAACATGCAGCTCAATTTTTAACCAGTGAATCTGTGATTAGGAAAGAGTTCGCTTTGGTTTTGTTTTTTCTCAAGTCCTCAAAATTGAGTATGCTTTCAAGTTTGTTTTCCTTTTTAGTGTATGAATTCTTCACCATCTGTTGGCAATATGCCTTCTGCTGTTTTTCCATACAAGTTTACTGTTTTTTCCCAGTTCCTCTTACTTTTAGTAGTTCTCAAAGACTTTATTTTGCAGAACAGATGTGTCCCTTTTCTTAATCTTTGTCTCCGGTTTCTGTTCTTAAACAGTTCCCTAATAGCTGCAGGAAATAATTTGCCAGTTTATTACATTTTGGACTTTTTACCCAGTAAAGTACATGCTTTACATCTTTTCTCCTGAAGTTTCTAAAACCATGGACAAAATGCACCGCAATCTTCTAAAAAATATGTTTAGCACTTGCCAAATCAATAAGTTGAAAGAGTGAGAAATAAGCACAAGTTCTTGGTGTTGATACTAAACTCATAAAAGCACATTTGATATGTTGATGTGGGAGATAGATTCATAATACATTTTTTACCCCTTTACCTGAAGAGATACAGAGCACCCTCTGTACTCGGTACTTCCCTGTGCTTTAGAGGCACAGATAAAATGTGGATCTAGTGGATTTTTTTTTTAATTTTTTTTTTTTTGAGGGATTAAATTAAAACCCTTTGGCCTGGATACTCACTTGATTAGGCTGTAGGCACAAAATGAGACGAGAGATCACAAACATGAGCTTAACCCAATGCTGTGCTCCCATAATCTTCCAAAAGCTGTTGGAGACAGCAGGTTTTGAAAGCGCAATTTAGGGATGTCTCATGGCTTCTCTGCAGCTGAGGTTGCTGCAGTAGCCTCCCTCTGTTAACTCAGTGTCACCTGAACACATTGTACGTATGTCCCCATCCACCTGTCTTGTTGTGCTTCGTTCCAGCTGTCCCCTGTTCAGGGAGGTGGCACATCAGCCTGTCATGGCAGTGCCCTGGAGATGCTGAAGAAGTCCTCAGTTTGAACAGTCAAAGAATTTCCTTGAAATAGTCCACTGCATTTCTGTGTGAAACTTGCCCCGTGCATGGATGTATTGGTTGTCTTTTGCTCAACAGAGAAACCAGGCTTTTGTTATGCTCTCAGCATGACTTAAGTAATATGTTACATTGGTGTTCTGATGCTGTCTTTTCAATGGCATGGTAATTAATATAGTTAAAAATTGCAAACCAGATTAATTGCAAGCCAGGAGTTGCACCCGTTTGTAGAAACATCTGTACAAAAATTCTCTTGGGCCCCAACTGAGATGATTTATCGTCTGTGACTGTGTGTATTGTACAAGAAGCAAGGCTGTGGTAGTGTAAAGTTACAGTCTTGACATGGAGTGGTTGTGTGAAGCTGTAACTGTTGGTATATGTTGGAGCAGCATAAAAGGGGGAAAGATGCAATGGGAAAACATTACGTACAGAAAGATATCCATGGAAAAAGCAAACACACTCGTAAGTTTACGTTCATATAAGTGAAAGGAGTATATTTTAAAATTGCCTATGCAGGTCTTGCCCTTTTCTCTGCTTGTCCTCCACATCTTGGTGATGACGTGTATGAATTAGAGTTGCATTTGTGGATGTGAACTGAACTACCACTCCAGTCCACAATTCCTTAGTGTGGTGGAAACTTCAAAGGGCTTCAAAGGAGAGTGTATGTCTTTGTTGGTGTGTTGCTGGCTGGTACCTTCTGGCAGTAGTACCTGGTGGAGATCAGCTTCAGTGAGGAGAGAAAGTGATGGAGGAACTGAAGTTGAGAGTTTGCTGCATGGATAAGAAATGGTAGAGTAAGCCAGGGATGTTTTGTGCTTCTCCTCAAGGATATGATTGCTTAAGTGCCCTTATATAACTCATTCTCAGAAATGAACAGGTGCTGTAGTAGTATTCTGGAATAATATTTCTGCCTGTGAAAGACCAAGCACTAAGGGATAAAGTCATTCCTGATAAATAGTGATGATAAAATTTATACACCTACATTCAGAAAATGTGTAAATGCTCCATGTCTTGTGCTGCAGGTATGGTAAATTATTTATATGTGCAGAGCAATAATAATAATTTTTTTTAATATCAGTATAGGGATATGTGGTTCATTTTCCATACAGTAATGAAATATATGTATTATGAAAGTGATTGTAATAACATTCAGGATTATTTAGTTACTGAACAATATGCCATGACACTTTCTACTCCTTCAAGGGCTTAGCAAGAACTTAGCAAGCTGCCTAGAGAATTGTATTCCTGGTCATCAGTCCTAGGTGAAAAGTTTCTTGAGGGTGCTAGGTCTAAACTTCCTTTCTAGACAACAGAAAACCCCCAAAACTCTGCATCTGTTTCCTGTCTCAGTGCATACTGGTTTCAGTGCTGACTGCCAGGCTCGTTGATTGGTGCTGTCTTCCATTTTGCTCGTAAAGAAAGCTGGTGGGGCAGAGAGAGAAGAGAGGAAGGAGAGCAAACCTGAAAATAAAAGGTACCACAGGTGTCACAGAGTTAGGTAGCTTTAATCTTGAAAATACCTGTTCATAGACTGTTTTAATGAATATCCGTTTAATATTGTAATTGTTTATCTGCTGAAAATAGATTTTAAACTACATTTGGTTAAAAATACGTGTTAGATGTGGCTAGAGGAAATGGGAAGAGTATGTTGAAGTTTGAGTTCTCTGTGTTATCATCTTCCTTATGAAATTAGAGCCAGTTTCTAGACTCACTGTTGCTCAGTTGGCAGTAGGTAAAGCTCTGTTCTTAACCATTCTGGCCAGTAGATTTTCCAAGAGGGATTTTGAAAAGAAGAGAATATCACATTTGACAGAGTGCTGCTTTCTGGTTTACATGGATTTCTGCAAGAAGTGTCTTTAGTTGGATCATGATGCTGTACATGTCCGTCCCTGTCTTCCTGTATCCCCGATCATCACTTCAACAAAGGAAGGAAGCTCAGCTTAATGAGCACTTCTGCAGACCCTGGTAATGGTTGTAGTTAAACTGGTAGTCAGGAAACTAAAAATAACACCACTTGCTTGTGACAAGACTTGTGTCCTCCAGTCTTTGTGCTCATCCTTGGTTTTACCTCCCTATATACGCACGAAGAGAAACATATTTGTGTTTTGGAGATGTAGCGGTCTGTGGAATAGACTAAAGCAAATCAGCCACGACTTTTCTATGAATGAAACAGTTTCTAAGAGACCAAAGAATTACAAAATGAGCAGGTTTTTAGGATTGTCATGGCTGAGTTAGAAAAAAACCTTTTCAGGGGAAAAAGCTGAAGAGTCACCACTCTCTAAAAGGCAAAGCAAGCTTCAATCTCGATTAGACAAGAAAAATTTGCTCTGACATTGTGAAGGTCTCAGAAGTGAAGATGTGTCTTGTAGGTAGGATGTGTATTTGTAGAAGATGCTGTCTTGTTCTGCCAGGCTCTTGGGGGGCAACCATAGCAGTGACCTGTCTCAGCAGAGCTAGAGTTGTGTAACTTCTTGCTGAATAAAACTGCACTTCAACCAAAAAAAAACCCCAGCCCCAAAACTAAACAAAACAAAATCCACCAAAACCCTCCACTCTAGCAACCCTAGCATAAGCCATCATCCTCTGTACTTAATGTCTTCTCTTCTGTTTGTAACCTTAGCAGATCACTTAACTGGTCTGTGCTTTATTTTCTTCATTGTAAAAAGAGGAATAAAGGAGTAATAAAGTTTAGTACAGGCATGCTTTGTAATTTAATTCATGTTTGTAAAGTGTTCCATGGTAATTTGATTTTAATAAAATAATATTCCTCCACTATAAAATGAACCTCTGCAGAAATTTATGACAAACCTGCTGCTGTAGAGAGGGAGTTTCATCAGAAGATCTGTTTAAAGCAGTAGATAAGTCTCCTAAAATCTGTTTTGGAATCTGATAGTTCAGCGTTTATTTGGCAGCCTGTGTTCCAGATGCTCGATTACCAGGAATGAAGGGGCTGTGGAGATGGTAATAAGAAATCTTGCCTAATCAGGATGATGAATCTTTGCTATGCTGGGAGATTGTGCATTTTTTTGGGCAAGCCAACCCAAACATGCGATACCGCCCTCCCCAAAATCTAGGACCACCATGCATTTAGGAAGCTCTTCTGCTTCCCGTATGTACTGCTGGTTCATTTCTGGGATCAGCTGTTCCTGGCTGTACATCTGGAGCCAGTTTCTGAACCACGGAAAATAAACTAGTTTTATGTTTTGAAGAGATAAGGATCTGTGGAATGGACTAAAGCAAATCAACCATGACTTTCCTATGAACTAATGAAACAATTTCCAAGAGACCAAACAGTTACAAAGAGTTGATTATTTTATTTACCAGCCCCTCCACAGGAATCTGCCAACTGCTCTGTTTCTCATCAGTGAAGAAGAAAGTCAGAATGCCGGTGGCATAAAACCTGCTGGGCCACGATGCACACACGGTGACACGGACAAACAGCAGATGCGTGCAGCAACTGGAGGAGGAGATAAAAGAACCATCCTTCCAACCACAGTTGCGTCAGCCAAATCACAACCAGCTGGTTTATTGCACTGGGCATTTCTGCTGAGCCACCACAATGCTCACGCATGCTCTCTGCTTGGCGCAGGAGCGCGCACGCGTAGCCTCTGTCAAAGCCCAGGCTCACCTCTGAGCCTTCTCATCCAGCCTCTGTTTTAGCCACTGGTTTAGTTGAGGCATGATGTAGGCCTGAGGTGCCTGGGGGAAGACTGAGACTGTTGGAAGAGAAACTGTGACTCAGGAAACTCGGTTCCTCCCCAGCACGCAGTGATGAACGTGCAGACTATTATCCTTGCAATACTGAAGCCTGTTTCCCTCAATTGTATTTTTTGGACAGTGGAGTGCCCTCTGTGTAGTCTCATCTGCTTTTTACTCAGATGGAGTAATTTGTGTTTCTAGAGGTAGTCGTATTTCTAGGTTCAAGAGAAGTCCTTGTACTCCAAGGCCAAATGCCCCATGGAGGGGCGTCCTTATCCTCTGTCAAAGACAAGTCTCAGCTGGCTGACCATGCTGAGTTTTCCAGAGCTTGGGTTTGTAGCTAGCCTATATGCCAGTAGAGTTTGGACTGCTAAGAGAGGTCCTAGAAGCATCAGGGAAACGCCTGGTTTATGACTAATAAAATTTAATGAAGCTGCGTGACTATCCAGTTGTAAGCAAAAAAAATCAGTCACTGCTGGTTTGGACAAAAGCAAGGAATTGGCTATCCTGCAGCCATGATCAAAACTATTACATTTACCAGATGCTACCAGTTTCTAATCTTTGTCATGGACAAACTGCTTTAGAAAAAAAAAAGTCTGACTATAATATACCCCAGAGGTATATCTATAACATAACTACTGTCCAAGTGTATATAGCTCTGTAGAGACTGTAAGGTCTCCCTGTAGTCCTCACCACTACCACTCTGTGTGGCTCTCCTGATGATTTGTGTACAAGCTCTAGCCAGAAGAAAATGGAGCAGTATTTATCTGTATTTATTCCCATGAGATGCATCTTGGTAGTAGGGATACAAATCTCTTCTGACTCAGTGTGCGAACATCGCAGAATTGGATGAGGTTGGGTGCTCTTGCCCTTTCTGTTTCAGAGCTGTGGGAGGCTTATCTAAGAGATCAAAGTGCATCAGATTCCATTATTTCAGTATCTATGGGACAGTATAATGCATGAATACTCTGGGACGATGCCTGTGTCTGACTTTTATTCATCACTGTAATTAAAGCCAGATACAGAGCTTGTTCTGTGCACTGAACGTTAATCACAGTGTTTTATTAACATGGTTGTCGAAGTCTTTAATTCAGACATAGTATAATTTTGCAGCATAGATTAAGACCAGTATTTATTTTGCTTGAATGCATAAATTTTAAGTTCAGAAAGAGAAGTAATTGCTCTCAGGTTTTGAACAAACGAGTGCAAGCGTTGCTTGATTACAGATGTACCAAACTGCTAAACTGGTTTGGTCTGTACTGTTGCTTAAGAGAAAGCAGTGAACTGCTGCATTCAGTGGAAAATATATAAAAGGCTCAGCAAACCAATGCTCTAAATTCAGATTTAGTTAAGATGCTGAAATTAATATTTTAACAGTTGTAGACTTTATTTTATGCTCTATGATAGTATTTGCTTAATTGCCATTGCCATTCTGATGTTTTGGGATTTCCCTTGGTTATTTAAGTATTATTATTTTTATTATAGTTGCATCCATATATCTTCAGTTTAGCTTATGAAATATGACTAAGTCATTGCTTTAGTGTTTGCTTCACAGAGTTCTGTAATGTTATATCTATATATTTGGAGACCTTGAGGCAGTTGTGGGTTGTCCCATGGAGAATGGTGTCCTTGAAAGTATATTACCCTTCTTGGAAAGGAACAGTATCACTTAAAGCAAAAACACTCACTTCAAATTAACTGTTAATTCTTTTCTAGGTTAGTGCTTTTTCAGCTCGTAGTTCCTGGCTCTCTGAAGCTCTGTGGGCTGTTTTGACTGTGCTCACAAGAGCTAATGAAATCCCATCTGTAGCCATTAAACTGAAATACAGGTCCACAGCTCTACTTGACAATTTTTAGGGGTCTGCCAATCAGAATCTAGTAAGGAGCACTGCATGACTAGAGTCACTCTAAGATCTGTCCCGAAAACTCTTCCTGCCCTGCTCTCCAAGGCACATCTCTTCAGCTAATGGCATTTGTGATGCTGCAGTGGCTGAGCTGAGTTAGATGATGGCCTTTGGCCCAAACATGAGTGAGATGCTCGGCTGCTCTCCCACTCCGTCCTTGATTGGAAGTGGCAATGTGGTACTTAATCCATCAGAGTGGATTCATACAATAACTCGCCCAGAGCTGTGCTGGGTTGTTTATAATCCTTCCAGTCAGTCATCTGTAAGAACCACAAATGAGATACAAGGAGGGATTTTACATTATGTCCGAATTTAGACAAGCTCTCTGAAATTTCTAAGACCTGAAGTTGTGTTTATTTTACTGTGTGGCTAAGCTACTGAAAGTAAGCTTTCCAAAGAATGCCCATTCTTTCTGTAAGTATAATGGGTTTCTCAATTTACAGTAAATGGAGTCAGGGTTTGAGAGAGACAGTGTTTAATGACAAGTCCTGTTTTTAAAAATCCTTTACGAAAGAAAAAGTACTATCTACACAAAATTACATGCTCCAAGTAATCTTTTTGTTCCTCTAGAAACTATATTCTTGTTCAATGAGTAACCTGTTTTTTCCTACCTCCCAGAAGAAGCAAGATGACCTAGATCTAGAGCTTTCTGGGAAAAAGTTCACTTCAGCCTATATATAGCTTCTCCTGAACTGTCTTTATGTAGCTGTCACCTACTCTGAGCTGATGAACTGAAGAGAAAGGGGCTGTAGTTTTAGGCTGAGGTAGGAAAGGAAGGTGTTTTATCCTTCCTCTTTTTTGGGGGTCTATTAAATAACATCTTATGCACATGCCACTGGCTGGATGCTGGTGAAGGCTAGACTTCCCAACTGTAGCATGAAGAACTTCATGTCTCCGGGTGTCCTTAGTGTGCTGCAGCTGAATAATAACCCAGTTACCTCTGGGTTAACAAGTAAATTGGATCCTGCCTTTGTGCCAGCAGCAGTTTCTGCAGAACGTGATATCCTGGGGTCAGTGTGTTCTTTGCTCTGGTCAGATCCTGTAGATGGAGATACCTCCAGGCAGCACTGCTGGCACAGTGGTGTTTTTATTGGAAAGCAAAAACTGAGAAAATGGTAGTAACAGCTACATAACAGATGCTACCAAACAGGGTGTTGGTGTTGAGGGATCAGGCAAATATTTCCACCTCAGGGTGATGAGTCAAACAGTGAACTGTACTGTAGGCTGAGGGAAATGGGTCCATTGCTTTGTCAGTAAGGCTTTTTTTTTTTTTAAGATACAAGAGAGTTTATCTGAGTGCATCAGCAACTTAAGCATTTTGGGCTTCTACAGCCTTTCTGAGGAGAGAAGGGTACTTTCCAAGTCCCTAAAGAAAGTGCCACTGCCTGCCACCACCACATACTCCTCTCCTGGGGCCTTCACCACACCGGGAATGGTGCCAGTGGAACCTGTTGGTGCTCCTGTGGTGGGCTGTGCACACCTCTGGCACTTCTTGAAACCAGCATCTGCGTTCACTTAAACTGATGGCAGGATCCTGCTCTAGCACTTAAAAATAATTGCTTCAACAGGCCCTGCTCAGGAATGAAGGGAGCGGAGGCCAAAGGAGAGGCTCAGGGGCTATCTCTGTTCAGCAGACCACGAGCTGAACCCAGGCAGAAATGTGGTGTGCCTCGTGATCAGCACTGTGTGTGTCCATGTTCCAGGGCAAGGAGGGCTGATTTAACCATTTACTGCATGCGGAAGGAATTGCTTTGCTTTTCCCTCCTGTTTTCCCCTGGAAGCCATGTGCTCCCCAGTCACTTCATGGTGACTTTGGTGCTTGGCTCATCCCTTGGTGAGTCAGCTCGTGCCATTCAGGTGTCTGAAATGGGTTCTCTTACAGTTTTTCCTCCTGTCAGCTTAGTGAACTGAACTGACTTTGTGGTGGAGATTGGATTTATCTGCACTTTTTGCTGTCTATGGATTGCATATTACTGATATCTGCAGAAAGGTCTGGAGGTGTCAGGTATTAGAGGTGTGCTATTACCACCAATATTAGAGAATTTTTGGCTTCCCCATGTTGAAATGAAGGCTACTTAACTGCATATCAGAGCATGCACAGAATGAATATCTGATATTAGCTTTGGCAGTGAGTGCATTTGGGAATGGTCACATGCATGAAATGCAGTCTAAAGGTGTCACTTCTAACCTTGTCGGGGTGGTGATTTCAGTTGGAGGGACTTTACTGCTTCAGGACAAATCTGATATAGACAAAACCTTAATTCTTTATTTCTTAAATATGGTCTTTCTGTTTGTTTTTTTTTTTTAAAGAAATAAACAGAATGAAACATATAAAAGAATATAGATTTGTCTACCACAACCAGCCTTAAAGATGCTCGCTATTTTCTTTTTTTAAAGAAGCTTCATTAATGTTACCTAACAGTTTATGAGTAGACTTGGTAAATGCAGGAATGGGTGAAGAGTTTCACAGCCTGTTCATATTGCACAGCAGACTGTGATGTCCCTTGGGACACAACTGACCACAGTAACATCATTGATCTGCTTTGTGGATGCTGCTCTGCCTCTGTCCTCACACAAACCTCCCAGTTATGACTCCGTGGATGGTTTCCAAAGTCTGAACATAACTTGGCAAGCTTTGTCACTGCTGTTAGGAGTTTGATTACCTTTGTGCATATGTATGTGGGGACTGAGAGTGTCTGTGGCTTTGAGTAAAACAACCTCTCTGTTGTCTGAAATGTTTAGAATTAAGAGATCATATAAGTATGCAAGAGCAGGAGCTGAGCTGGCTGTCTCAATGTGACTGCTGTGTTTTATATGTTGTGACTCCTTATTCTGGTTTGGCATCTCTTAGAGGAGGCCACTAGTTTCCTACTAAGCCAGACTTATTCAAAGTAAATTGAGGGACAAAGTGCTGTTTCAGGAAATAAATTTGAGAAGCAAATCTTGCTGCTCCTTCATGCATCTGCTTGTGCAGCATTCCCAACTCTTGTCCTTGCTGGGGTTGTGCTGTGCTCTTTCATAGCTCGAACCCCCTTGCTCAGTACCTTTCTGTTCAGTTTTCTGAATTCAGAACCAGTAACGCTGAACATGAGCAGTAAATACCATCTTTACAGCTTTTTTGGGATCTTAGGAACTATATTCGGTCAGGCTTAATTTTTGTCTTGAAGACCTACCAAAAAAGCCTCAAAGGTGCAGGAGATGGGGCTGCTGGGATAGCAAGGGACACCCTTCCTTGTTTATCATACTCTACATTTCCAGGGCTGTGGGGCACTGCAAAGCTGTGGAAGTTATTTTCTGAATGAGATCACTTGCTGCCACTAAGGTTTCCTTGGATTGTGTCGCAAAATATGCTGGCCCAGTTTCAGTTTGAATACAGTACACATTTCAGCTGGACAGAATATAACTATTTAAATTAGACCTGTAGCTTTTGCCCTTTCTCTCTTAAATAGACTTAGGTAACACAGAAAACTGAAGTAACATAAATATGATTTTAAGTCATAATTGCAGAATGCTCACCATACTCCAGTGATGGTGCCTGGGCAATAATCCCATGGACACTCGATCACTGCTGGCCTTACCTTTTGCTTGCCATGGGCCAAATCCTCACCAGTGGTGCAGCTGCCTGGTGCTACTCAAGGAACACAAGCGAGTTTGTAAAGTTGGAGATGTCAGAATGTGCTAGAACTTCCAGCTATCATCTTTATAAGGGTCTTTTTTTTCAGCCCTGCCTTCATTCCCGCTTCTGCCTGTAGATTGTGCTGCTGGAAACAGGGTTTGGCCAAGAACATTTGGTGCTTCCGCCGTAGATGTTTTCCACTAGTGGGTTATGAAAAACCCCACTGAGATCAAACCAGAATTGCTAATGGATAATTATTTTATCCACAAATGTATGACATTTAAAGCTTTTTGTTTTGTTAGTGTCTTAAACTTCCAGGTGGACACACAGTGTTTGCAGATGATTATGATAGCTTCAACAAAACAAGGCTCAGATTTAATGAGCATTATCTTCCATATTTTATTTAAATTAGCTTTGAGCTAAATATGACAAGCATTATTGCTGGTTGTTATACATATTAATTTGGATAACAACCCTATTCAGTACAGTATTGGAAATTGCATATTAACAAGTGTGTGCCCTGTTTTCTGGTGTCTGGATAAAGGCATATATGGATAGTTCTGTATATGCTCAGTGCAGTTATTTTCTGCAGATCATCCATCATTTTTGAAAGACATTGGTCAAGCTTTGCCCTGCTGCTCCTACAGGGAGTCTTTTTTTTATCAGCTGGGAACTAAAGCTCAGGAGCCTATCTCACAACTCTAGATTATTTATGGCAAAGCTGCACCTGTTATTCTTGTACCAAACAGATCTTTAGTTGTTTCTCTGATGTTTACTCTCCTGATTTATTTAGGGATCCTATATCCCTTTCAGCCTTTGTTTTTCTGGGCTAATGCTTCTATTTTTATTGTGTTTATTAGTGGATATGATGTTCAAGCAACTTAGTTTTCCTGAATACAAAATTTGCCTCAGCCATACCCAGTGAAACCAAATAAAAACAAGAACAGAAAGAAAATATTAAAATAGGGCATATTTTAAGTGATGGAGGGATCACTGAATGAACACTTGGTGTCTTGCAGTGAATTTTGTCATGTGGACTGATACTAGAAGTCATAGGCAATATTTATTCTGAATCTGTAGAACATGTAGCTCCAGGGGGCAAGAACCTTTTCATGTGCTGTTACCCTCTCTCACTGGGGTAAACCATTCCATGACATGTTGAAGATGTCTCCAGGGGTGCTACGTGGAATAATAGAAAAAAGTTAGGACCAGGCCTGTAAGTTATTTCAGGGCTAATTTCTGTACAAAGCTTCAGCAGAGCAAAGAAATTTTCTTTTACCTCATCTGCCAGGCTGACATTGCCCCATAGGTACTTATGGCATTCAGCAGATTTCATTTGATGAGTATTGGACTCATTTTTGCCAAGTTCACAGAGAAGGCCATGGCCAGCTCTTTTCTGCCCTCAAGGAAACATTCAGAGCTGCCCATCTCCCAGAAGGATGAATTTATTTCTGCTGCTACTGTGTGACTCAAAACAACAAATGAAAGAACAAAAAATTGTTTGCTGCAGTAATTTCTACTTGAGTCTTTACTGCACTGGAGACTCATCCGTAAGAAAGGAGGTATCCCAAATAAAGACAGGAATTCATAGTCACCTTGTTATCTTGCCTGTTTGGTTCAGATATTACTCAGCAAATCTTTTGGTGTCTCCAGGGAAGCACATTCCCTGCCTTCACTTAACTGCAGCTGTGTGTAAGGAGGCAAAGTTTGAGTTTAGTCCTGTGGATCTTCAGCCTTGGAGGAGCAGCACTAAGTGCTGTCTGCTCCCCAGATTACTCTTCTGCACCCACTGCCTCTCTGAGGGGTGTCCAGGGACCTTGTGGCGAGCTAAAAAGTCTGGAAAGATAACTAAAATATTTCTGTATTAATATTTCTGTTTATGAAGTTACAATCTGAGTGAGTAAGTTCAATCTTTTTCTCTCCTCTTGGAGCTTATCTAGCTATTGCAGTTACCTCTGTAGTTACACCCTTATGACTCCCAAGGTAATAAGGTGCATTCTAGACTAAATGTCATAAATTAAATCTAAAGAACTCCCAGGTTTTCTTAATAGCTGTTTCGCTGGGGCTGTTTGTATTTTTTTTTTTTTGCATGGTAAGATACTAAATACCTCCAGATTTACTGCCTCAAAGCTCAGTGTTACTCCATTCTGCTGTTTTGTCGTGACTGCAGTTTGTCTGTGTGTGTATAAACTGACAAAACTTATTTTAGTGATTGTGTGGGTTGTGGCAGGACACGTTTATTCCACCCTAAACATTAATGCAGGAGAACACAGTAAGTACAAGTGTTTCTCTAGGTCTTCACAAAGCTTGGGAGAGTGTTGGTAGCATAATGTTGATGACATTAGGCTTTCCTTTGACTCAGAGGGGCATTGAAAGTAGGATATATCTCCTCAACAGAGGAGTTATGCTTTGGCACAGGACCTGAGTCCTCTCCTTGTACGTGGTAAATCGGAGTATTTGGAGGGCAGAGGTGATGTTCTTGGGAAATAAACTTGGCATTTGCATGTGATTTTTCTCCAGCTAAAACTGGATGGTAAAACTGCACCCTGTGTATCGCTGTGTTTGGTGTTCAGGGTTTCTGGTGTACTTCACACAACATGAAAGATGCGTCGTTGCGTGTGGGTGAGCTGGGGCTGGAGATCTCCCGGCTGTGCAGCTGCTCTCGTGCGGGTGTGTCGGGCTGAAATGGGGCTTTGTCTTCCAACCAGTCAGTCCATATTTAGAAAAATGACCTCTTTGTTTTCATGTCCCTCCTCTCAAACAGTTTTCTGTTATTCTGAGATTTTGTGGCAGCCTGAGCCTTAATTCAGGCAAGTACTTAAGTAGGTGCTCAAGTGCCATGTCCCTGGTAGTGGTTGAAATCCCTACTAAGTGTGCTGCTGGGGTACATTTGTGGATCTTACTGATCCACGAAGTCAGCAGGATGAATCCATTGTGGAAACATTCAAGTTTTCCTTCAGAAAGCCAGTTTCAATGTAAACAAAGCGCTTGCCATCTCCCAGGAGAGTGGGTGTAAGCAGGGGAATGGCCTGACAAAACAGACATTTTTCTTCATCTCATTGGGGTTGAAGAAGGTGAAACGGGAGCGGTGGTGGCTGCAGAGGCTGGGTGGGGCTCTGTGCTCCCCATCTCCCCCATCACCCCTGCAGAGCCTTGGGCCTGCTTCAGTTCCCTCTTCAAACCACCTACTCCAAAAGCACCTGTGCTGAAACAAACACAAGTATTTTTGGTGTGAAACCAGCTCAGGGAAGATCCAAAGATGAGTTTAAAAAACCCCACCACACCACAGATTGAAATACTGATTAGCCAGGTGGTTGCATGTACACTTAGTGGTGGAAGTTGTACCTTATTCATCTCTGAAACCAAACGTTTGTGACTTGTCCTGCTTGCACCAGCAACTGGCTGCCTGTTTGGTACATAGCAGTGAAATGAATGTGTGTTGTCTGGTGACACACTAAAGAGGTGACCAGATGCTCATTGAACTGTCTTTGAGCATTTAAAACTTTAAAATAGTAGGAAAAACGTGTTCTGGAAATATTTCGCTTGTATAACTAACTCCTGAGAGAGCTATTTATGATTCTTCTACCTGTTCTTGGCACAGGCTTTTTTTTCTGTTAGAAGAGGTTTGACAGTTGCATGAGATCACACTTGGATTTGTGCCCTGCGAGCTAAAAACGCAGAGTCACTGCTTGTGAGGACAAGATTTAACTGGAAAAAATAGAAACATTGCCCTTGTGTTCACTGCTAATATTGCATCGAGAAGTGGAGCTCCATCAAGCCTTAGTGCCTTAATATTCATGTAGTCATTCCTTTAATATTCATGCAGTCATTCCTTGCTTTTAGATAGAGAACTGCTTTAAAACAACAGATTCAGAAATAATGGTTTAATGTCTCAGGCACTCCTTTAAGATTAATAAATGACTGGCTGAGATGAGCCGATAGCCTGAATCAGTGCCTCTGGCTGTTTACAGCTGCTGCTTATTAACTCAGAGTTGAAATAATTAATGTTATCAAATGATGATAAACAAATATTCAAATTGCATTTTTTGTGTGTGTTCATTCTCCATGAGGTGGGAGATGGCAGACTGTGCGTGCCCTGGAGAGGTGACAGTGTCCACACAATTCAGTGCCCTTGGGCTGGGCCGAAACCTTTTGCACTGTGCAGCAGTTCAGGGTGCTGCTGGTACCCTTAATTCAAACCTCAGTTCATCTTCACAGTGTGGAAGAAATCCCAGAAATCCCAGTTGGTTTCCTGGGATCTGGTGGAAAGGGGAGGAGCTGTTGGCTGGGTGGATGGTAGGGACATGCTCACCAAGCTGCCACGGACGGTGGCACACGGAGACTCAGACTGTGTTTGAGGTGCCCCAGTGTATAGCAGGTGTATGTGAGGTTTCATCTGTCTGTGGCTTTCGAGCAGCCTAACGCAGAAACATGCTTAAAAACAGCCGTGGTTAAGCTGTTGCAAAATGCAGCATTGACATATCCTTTAACTGGCCTCAGGAAGTCTCCTGGCTGCCTCTGCACAGTCCCCTGAGCTGTGGCTCCGTCAGGAGCCCCACTCGGGTATCCACTGAGTTATAGAAATTCAGTTACCATTAAGAAAATAAAAAGGCCTGTGGAGCCGAGTGTACCATCAAACTACCAAGGTGTGGCACCTTTCTGCTTGAGCAAGCATTTGTAATTGAGGATGGCTTTGTTACAAAGGCAATTAAAGTATTTCAAATTGAGTACAAAGTTATGATCCAGTGAAGTACAGCAGAGATTCCTGAGTTTTGGAACAAACCTTGCTGTCATGGGCTGCTGCACTGACAGTCTCACAGCAGTCAGTGAAGGCTCACACCAGCAGTCTCTGCTGCAGGTTTTCCTGCTCTGTGGTTACACAGACCCAGCTCATGACCAGCCCTGTCTGCTTTTTGAAGCTCTTCTGCAACAGGACGTGGACTCTTACCACTTTTCTCTCCCAAGTCATTTATCCTTAGCAGAGCAATTGTCTTCTCTCCCTATGCCGTGGCAGAAGTTTGTGTGATAGTCCTGCTCTTCTGAATCCCTGTTTGCTGTGAATCCTGGTGGAAAATTCTTCATCAGGTTTCTGTTTAGCTTCCCTTAGCTGGGGGGAGGCCATTGCTGACCCACCTTCCCAGGCTGGCTCTGGTAAGGGGAAGGTCCCTCTCAAGCTTTGCAGAAGCCTGCTCCTGTGTTGCCTCCTGTGTGTATTTTGGTTGGGTAACAGACTGTATCTCTATAAAAAGAACTACTGTGTCCTCTTTCAAACCTCTTTTTTGGTGCTTGCTTACAACTAGGTGGCTACAGAGAAGTGTTTTGTGTGGTCTTGTGGGATAGTGTGTGAGGGGTAGGTGATCTGAGGTGCCTGCTGTTGATGTGCTTGTTTGTTTTCGTTACCTGTGTTGCCTCTTATCTGAAGCTGAGTTGACACCTCTCAGAAGACCTGACATAGAGGTGATGTTCTCAGTCTAGCTGGGACTGTTGTGTCTATTTAAGTCCTGTTTTAGAAACTTGGTGTAGGAGAACCTGCACTCCTGGATAGGATGCTTGTGGATGTGTGTGGAAACTAGCTTTAGGCAAGGCTGTTAAACTGTGCTCTGCAGAGCCCTCTTTGCCCAAGGAGGGTGTTTGCCATGTGTTGAACAGTAACGCTCAGCCTAGAAATGAGATCATTCATCACTTGATTTCACTGATCCCTTGATATCCTACTCACTCTTTTTCTAAAACACATTCCTAGTTCTGCATAATATTTTTCTGCTGTGTGTTATGTCCTTATTAGTTCAAACTAGCACATTTAATTATGCATATACACATCTATTTACACACTGAAGTAGGACTCGTATTTATACCTCAGCATCTCCTGGTGGATTGATTGCTTGTGCCTTCAGCTTATGTGCGTTTTCATGTTTACTCCCTGGCTTGGCCCGTTGTCCCCAGCCTGTCCTTTTGGCTAATTAGGGCTGATTTCTGTGATTTTCCTACCTTGTTCCTGAAGTACTCAGAAGGGTTGTCTTGTTCTTAGAATTGCCATCAAGCTGACCTAATTCTTGCCAAAAGATACATTTTAGCACTCTTGCTATTTTTTAAGTGTTGAGAGTCAGGTTTTCGCAATTGGCTTGAGTCCCAACAGGGGCACTCCTCCCATTTTCCTCTCGGCTGCCTGTTCCCAATTTTTTCAGCAGCTGTGGCGATCACACAGTTGATGGCAGTGGCTTGTTTGCTTTTCATGAGGAGTGGGTGGGAGCAGTGTCCTTGGAGCCAGTGCAAGGGAAGTGGCAGGATCCACAGCCCAGAGGCAGTGCTGGTTTAGACCAGGTGGAGTCAGCTGCATCCTAATCCCCAGATTCCCTGAAATGGCACCAAAAGCAGGGCTGGGTGTGCTTACTCAGGTACACTGAGTCTGTGGGCTCAGATGCAGTTCAGGGCACAGCGTGTGCTGTCACTTGCTCTCAGGGTGTTACGTTGCCCACCTGAGGTCACCTGTATCCCTGTGCTCTTCATCAGGTGATGCCTGTCCAGTGATCCATACCAAGCCCTTCATCTGGAGGACTTGCATGCACTTGTCTGAGTGATGCAATGCTGTGGGAGTTTTGGGATGGTAGATTTGGGCCAAGTTCATGTCTCGTGAGGCAGAAGCACGTGTGAGCTTAAGCCTTTTTTGTGTGCTGAATCCAGAGGTGAGTCAAAGCCTCAGAATAGTTTGGAGGGGTGTGCACAGGAGATCATATCCAGGACAAACTACATGTGTCTGACACCAGGGAGCAGGGCAGGTTGTCACAAAGCCTCTTTGCTGCTCCAGACAGGACCTGACATAGCAAGAGTCATGGCTGCCTGCAGACTTCGTGTGTCCCAGGATGATCAATACTACCATTTTTTAGCTACTATCCTTTTGATTTATGCTATAAAAAGTTGCACTGACTGATATTTACCCTTTCCAGAAAGTAAACATGTGTCTGAAGGAAATGTGAATGATTCCCATATTTATGTGTGGACTGTTACTGTACAGTCAGCTTTGCCATTGTAGCTTCCCCCATCTCTTGTGCTTCAGCCTCCAAAAAACACCCTAACTCCATTTTTTGGGGGGTGGTGGTGGTGTTCTTTTTTATTTTTGCTTCCTGTTACCCAGCAGTTCCACAGCAGGTTCGACCCTGTACCTTTCAGTGGGGGAGACAGTCTGAGAGGTTTTTTTCAGCCTTTTCCGCCTCAAGACCAAAATGTCAGGTTTTTATTTGTTGTTAAATCTACTTCTCAGTTTTCCAGCAGGCATCTCGCTTGAACCATAAGTGCTGTGTTCAATGTAGCCATAGCACTGTAATAACTGTCTGAGCTTGCCAGGCCTAAGAAGGGGTTTCTGCAAAGAACCACTTGGCGTAAGTGAGAGAGAACATGTACCAATAACACAGATGTTGTGGTTGCTTATGGGGTAGGATGATCCACATTCACAGCTGTTCTTCTACTACCAGCTGCAGAACTGACTGCTACCCCCTTCTGCTCGATTTTCTCCCTACCCAGCTGCTTTGCTTTGTAGTCCTTGGGGAGTACAAGTCTCAGGAGGCTGCATTTTGTGCCTGAGTATCCTTAATTTAATGTTTAGGTGCAACTGTCCTTTCCTGGCTTTGCTCACTGCAGTAGCTTGACAGAAAAGCATGAATTTTTATAAATTGTTTATGAATCTTTTCCTTCGCAGTATAAAAAAAGCCTATTAAAATAAACATGCTAGGAGCTGTAATAAGAGGGTTTTGTTATCCCTCAGAAGTTGTGGCCTGATGCTGTAAGCTGAGCTGTCAGTGAGGCTGTCTGGAGGGCTGGAGTCAGTTCTCTGGTGAGCAATTTAGTGGTCTGGGATGTGTTAGTGTATAAGTTATCCACTTTCCCGAAGAAATTCACAGCCTGATGTTTGATGGGATCACTGGAGAAAGGAACAAGGAGAACTAAAACTGACACAAAGCTGGTGAACGAGAAATCAGCCAGTGGAACCGTACCCAAGGTTGACGTCCTTGAGTCAGAGAAACCTGCTGTGCAGCCTGGAAATGTAAAAACTGTCTGGCTGTGTCAGGAGATTGTGCTTCCAGGGATTAATTACTGCTTTTTAATTACTGCTTTTCCCCTACAACTCTTTCTTGCTAATCTTTTGTATTTAGGTTTGCCCTAATGGTTAATCAAATTTCAGCGCAGGTGACTCCGCAGAGCTCCGGGTGATTTCCATCTGCCAGGTAGGGCTGGATTTGCTCTGGCCAAGCTGCAAGGGCACTGCCAACTATTTGTCCTGGCAGCAGGTAGCCTTTGTGGGTTTTTGTGACAGCACAGGGACAAAGCTTGAAAACAAAGTCCATTTCTCCAACAGCCTTTGTCACTGTCTAGGAAAGCAGCAGGCAGGATGCGTCTAGTTTGTGCCGCCTTCTCTCTCTGCCCCAGTCCTATTTTTGGTAGCAAAGCTGAGCTCAGGGGACAGGTGATATTTTAAGAGTTGTCAGCCAGGAGTCTCTTTCTTGGCTGCTAATCTTTTCCAACTCTTCTTTCCTAGTAATTTCAATGGAATAATTGTGAAAAATGCACAGGACAGTTTTACAGTTTTGATTATAGTTTAAATGAGGCTACATCATCACTGCAGAACAACTGTGGCTTTCTCCAAAAAAACACCTCCCTCTGAAGTGATCCATGACTCAAACCAGGTGTAGATTCTTAATTGGAGTCAGCAGCTGAAGAAATACTGTGCAGATTCTGCAAGTTCCTCTCCTCTGGTGAACACCGGTTCCTTAGTCAGTTGTTACATTAATTACTGACCATATTTACAGTGCCAAATTCCTACAATGCCAGAATTCTTATTAATTTTTCTTTAAGAGCATCATGGTAGGACTTGTGTGTGTGTGTCTGTGCATGTGTATCTGATCTGGCTGTCTGCCCCAGATGTCCCCTCCAAGTGGGAGAGGAGGAGATTTTGCTTTCAGAAGAACTTTCTAGCGTTAAGCGCTCAGCTGTCGCAGTTATTCATGCGGAGTGGCTACCTGGAAGCAGCAATATAAAAAATTGGGTAACAATTTCATTACATGATGTTTTATAGCAACTGCTGTTCACCTTTATAAATGAACTGTTCTCTCCTGTATGGCAGAAAAAGGCTTTTACAGTTGGCAGGCTGCTCGTAATATTCTCAGGATTATTAAAGTAAGCTCTAGCTGTCGTATAATGCACAGTATAATGGCGCGTGGTTTTACATTAATGTGTCTTGGGGGAGGATATTATTTCGGAATGTGTGTTCACATATGGATGGAGTTTGAGTCTTTTTACCCCAGTCAGAATGGCATTCACAGAAAAGGCCCCTGGACCATCGTCGCAGCAAGTTCCTTATGAGTAATAAAGTGGTGAGAAGAGAAAATTCCATCAGATTCATCAGGGATTTTTCAAAAATACCCAAAAGCACAATTTTTTTTTTTCTCGCCTCCTGACTTCACATCTATACATTGAGGTTGTTCTTATTTAGGTAAGTTATTTAGGCTCCCTGCTAAGCACCTCAGCTGCTGGGCTGGAGAGGGGCCTGGCCCTGTGTCGGGCTGGTGAGCAGCAAAGCCTGTGCAGCCCTGCAGCAGCTGTGTGTGAACCAGGGCAGCTGCCTTGGTTGTGTGTGTCTCATGAAAGACGTTTGCATATCGAAGGGATTTCAAAAAAAGAGCTGTGGGAACGGCTGGGGAAATGCAAATGGAACTGTTATATTTGCATTAATTACTTAGGCAGCAACCGCAAGGAGCGCAAGCGCTGCAGCTACTGGTATTTTAAAAAGTGTAAAAAATATTTAGGATGAACGTAGCTCGGAAGATGTTTGTCTCCTTTGTCAGACTGAATTAACAGGTATGCTGTTGATCTGGTGATAAAATGCAAATTAATATCCCAGGGTGAGACACACGGAGAGCAGTGGATTAGGTGAGGAAGAAAATTTGGAGATGGAAACTGAGCAAAGTGTTCAGTAGTGGAAAGCAGGTGGCTGTAGAAGGGATCTTGGGGATCAGTGAAGCTTTAACCTCTGGAACTATTAGGTGTTATAAATTATTCATCTCACCTTTGACCATCCTGAAAGGATAATTTGTGCATGCTGGTACAATTCTAAAAACAACAAACAGACAAAAGCCCTGATAACGTACTGCTGATATGTGGCGTAGAGGGATCTTAAAATAATCTTTATCCAAGGATTAAGAGTTTCTGATCTAGCACTGACCTGTTTTCAGAGTATTACAAATTCATGGCACTTGCACAAACAAGACAAAAAGACTGTAAAACAAGAGAAAAGCAGATTTACAGCAGCATAAGTAACCAAGGTAAATTGCACGGATGAGGAAACTTTAAACTGAAAATCATGCCCAATGAAACCTTTTTGTGGTCAAGAACCCAAAGTGTGCTTGGGAAACTGCACGTAGAAAGTGTCTGGGCCTTTTAAGCCATGTGTGAAAATGTTTATTTCTATTAGAAGTGAAAAATGCAGACCTCCAGATGCCCTCTATGATTTCTCCCCCCCACTCCCCGAAGGAGGAGGAGCCCAGGGTGAGATGGAAACACAAACCCTGCTCTAGTCCTTGAGTTTAAATTAATGCTGCTGTTTTTAAGACCTGAATAAACATTGGGAGTGAATGATTTCTGTGCACAGAAAGCCAGGGAAACTTATGCTGACACGACTGACTTTGTGAACAAGAAGAAAGTTGTGTATCTGCAGGACTATGGCCATCTGAGGTGTTTCATCATCACTAAATGATGAAAAAAATAATGATTAAAGCAACTTAAGTGCCAGAAAGTGATTTTTCTTTCATTGCCCAGCAGTAATATGTGGGTTTGATTATTTGTTTTGGCCTGGTTTAAGATTTTTTTTGCATATAGTAATAGAGTTAGCATGAAATTTCATCTAGGTTTGAAGTGCTTGACATCTATATCAAATGATAAATAACACAGACTTTGGCTAGAAGTTCAGTATTTTGTAATTTTGTCTGTAAAAACATTTTCCATGGTTGATAAGGGAAATATGAGCCACCAGAGCAATAAATTTCGTGCTCGTCTTTGCAGTAAAATAATAATTACTTGGGTAGTCCAGTCTTCGTTATATATATACATGTCAAGGGGCCTCTAGCTACAAATGTGAGCTGGCTGAAGTGTTACCCTTGAGCACCCGCAGTGGGGTGAGCACTTGCCTTAATGTGGGTCGTTGAAAGCAGCCTTTATACACTGTGAAAGATTTGCAGAGGGGTGATAAACCCTCGCAGACTGTGAGGAGGGTTGCACTCCGGCCTTACGGGAGGCTTGGAATTATTGTCGGATGAGCTTAACTTCCAAAAACGCTCCAGAGATTTGGTAGTGGAGAAACCCAAGGATGCAGCTGCCAGCGTGGTGAGGGGGCGATGGCTGCGAGCGGGGCCAGCCTTGGGGGGGTCCTCAGGATCTGTTTTTGTGCTCCATCTCTTACTTTGACCCCTCTGGGGATGTCCACTTGCAGTCAGAGAAATCTGGGCTCTCAGATTCTCATGAATAAATAAAGTATTTTTAGAATCATACAGGTACAAACACACCTTTCCTTTTGAGCCGTTGGACAGGAGAAGGCTGGTTTGAAAGGGTTGGTGTCCATGTAGTCTATGATGTGACACTGCAACGTGTGCAGCTGTGTTCTTCCATTTTCCTGGTATGTTTGTGTCCAGGGCTCAGTTTGGGCAGGCTTTTAATAGCAATTGGGAGTGAAAGTGCCAGCAAATAGCATGTTCAGTGCCTGGGCATGGAGCAGCCACCCGGGTTTATTTACAGGACTACCTTACACGTTTTTCACAGCAGCCACACCAACCCCAGTTTTCTGCATTCAGAAGCATGGAGACATCATGGCAAAAGGCACCACCACCTCAACCCAGTTACTCATCTGACAGGGCATTCTTGTGTAGTATGTGAAATTGTAGAAGCCCACAGCTGGCAACTATAAATTCCCCCCTTAATGGGCTATGTCAGACATGCAGCACAGGGCAGCTCTGCAGGGAGGGAACCTGAGACAGGATGCCACAGGGAGGAGTGTTTCCATACAGCACTGGCCATGGGGAAAGCATTTGTGTACTTGGCACGGGAAGGGGGCCCAAGTGGTGCTTCAGGCCTTTCTTCAGGCCTTTGAGGGAACACCCAGGGGAGCCAGGCTCTGCAATAGTGCAGAAGTGGGTTCCCCAAGTACATGGTCTCTTGGTGGTCACTCACAGAAAGTGCCTGTAAAAGACTAGAATGAGGTTTTGTTCTTGTCTGGCCTATCACAGGTCTAAAAGTTGTGTTAATTCACTCTCCCAAAATTAACCAAAGCCGTGGTTGGTTGGGTAGCTGACTGATTGCTCACTTCAGAGCTGTCCAGATGTGATTGTTCCAACTGACAACAGAGTCTTATTTAATTGTAGTTCCCTTTTGCTGTATAATTTTTACTGAGGAGATGCATTTGCTGTTGTTCTGCTACAGACATTCACTATCAGTTGCCATTGCTACTTTCAGACATTTTGAGGGGTTTTTGGATCTTTTTTCCTCCTCTTGTTTTTGCTTTTCCTTATATTTCTGCACTATGACTTGCAGCCATGGTTTAGGCAAGGGGAGCTCTATTAAGCCTCCTCCTCCTTCTGCCCCTGTTGGCACCAGCCTGTGCTGTGCCTGTGGTTAGTTATACTGCTCCTCTTTTTTTCCAAGACATGAAGGAGGGAGCATCTCTCTCCAAATGCTGAGTGTTCTCTACATCTCTGTCACAAATAAAGGAGGAAGCAGTAATGCCTTCTGCTCTTGATTTAATAACCTGTTCAAAGAAGTACAGCAAAGTCCTGGGAAAAAAAAGTTGCTGAGGATTTGTGGTGTTAAGTTCTTGAAACATAAAACCAGGACCGGGCTCTGCCTCAAGCTCACGTGTTCAGCACAGAGGGTCGGCAGCGTTTGTGAGGGGGAAAAATTCTTTATTTTGCAGGCACCAAAGGTTGCAGTCACTTTCTGAATACTGTTATATCTGACAGGTCATCCCTAGGTTCAGCTGGTGCTTTTCTCTATCCAAATGATGATTAGAGAATACTTTAGATAATTTAAAGCACTGAAAGGCAGCTGATCTAAAAAGAGTTCTGTGAAATACGGTTTAGAGTAGTCAGGAAATTAATCACTTGGAGTACCCCTGGCGTGTTCTGTCTTTTGAACCTTCTCATAATTCCTCTGAGTTCTGCCAGGAAATCAGAGGGGGAAATCCTAGTGTAGCTAAATTAAGAGAAGATTGTGGATTCTACCCCACAGCTGAATTGCCAGTGGCAGGCACTGTGTTCGTGAAGAACTGCCAGGCAGCCTTGTGTCTGTGATTAGCATTTCTCATTAGCAAAGCCTTTGCTGTTGGGCGGCACCAGCGAGAGGCTGCACACTCCTCAGACAGCTTTCTCCTGGCCTTCCAGGAGTCTGGAAGCTGACTGTCCATTTCCAGAGCTCCCTAGCAGTGAAAGAAGAACAGCTTTATGAGGTTTTACAAGGGCAGTGCTAAACTCACAGCTGGGCTGTGCTGGGTGTTGGTGATGGGCGAACACTGAGCGCTGCCAGAGCAGACCAGGAGGCAAAGGGCACAGGAAAGGGGAAAACAGGTGTGTTCCTGTGGCTGGGAATATCTGGAGGTGCCCATGATGGCCTGTGCTCTGGAAGGACATGCATGTTTTGGAAGGTGGTTGCTCTGTCAGACAGTGAAATCCCAGATCACTGATGAGGGAGCAAGTGGGCAATGGGAGCGCAGTTGGAGGTGACCGGAACAGCTGCTCACACTCCTGCCCTCTCCTTGGCCTGCAGCAGTGTCCTCTGAGACATCAACTTTTGCTTTTTCCAAACAGATTAATCAGTGTTTGGTGTCTCTGCAGCAGGTTTACTTTCAGACACATCTATAAGTTGAGGTTTTTTCTGCTGTTTAAGAAGTACCATCAAAATAGGCCTGTTGCAAGAAATCATCTCCCTGTTAACAGCAGATTTATGGCTACTGGGAAATACTGTCCTAATAATGTATCCTGTTCAGAATTGGTACTTATGTATCAAAAAATGCTTTAAAAGCAAGTAAATTAAGTACCATGTTAATATAAATGTCAGAGAAAACATCTGATCTAAAGTTCATTAATATTCAAAAGAAGCTGTTGAGAATGTGACAGAGGAAGGACTGCATAATAGTTATACATTGCCTATATTTTGTTTGGAAAATATATACCTTGAGCATTTCAACAGTTGAAATCCATCTTGGGAGAACCCATAAAATTATATTAATATATGACAAGAAATGTAAAACTTGGGTTACATACTTAAGCTGTTGTGGCACTTTTTTAACTCACAAGAATTAAATCCAGAGTTCTGGATTGGATGTTGTGTGGCCCAGAACAGCTCACGTAAATTGTAGTTATTACAAAACAAATGAAACCTTCCTTTCTAAAACTTAGGAGTAGGCAGGGCCCTCATCTTAGCAAACAGTTCTTCCTAAATGTAGGAAAAAACCCCCATAGACTCTGCTTTTTGTTGCATGTGCTGGGGGCTCTCCCTCAGCCCTTATGTTGTTCAGTTCCCTACCTTAGCAGTTTACCAGGTCCCTGTAAGATTTATTTGCCTGCTGACATGTGGAGTTTGTTGTCTGTGTGTCTCATGTATGAGCAATTCCTTGAGATCAAAAGCTTTTGCAGAGAACAACCACGAGCAGCTCCTTGCTCCAATACTGACCTCAATTCTTTATCCCATTCTCAGTATAATTACAGCCCCAAAATTGCAAAGCAGGAGTGGGAGTTCATACAAATGAACATACAAAACTCTTGTAGGACTAAGAGAGGAGAAATTGAATACCAAGTTCTGTGCTGCGAAATGGTAGGAAAGCCTCTGTGGTAGTTTTTAACTGACATATTTTAATTTTAGGAGCAGGTCCCTGTTCCTGTGTATCACCCAACTCCAAGCCAGACCCGGCTGGCCACTCAGCTGACAGAGGAAGAGCAGATCCGGATAGCACAGCGGATAGGCCTCATCCAGCACCTACCTAAAGGAGTCTATGATCCCGGGAGAGACGGCTCCGAAAAGAAGATCAGAGAGTAAGTCACAGTCACACATGGCTCTTGCCTTGCTTTGGTGATGCTGCCCTGGGAAACCTGATCTTCCCGTTCTGTTTCTGCCTTATTTTTGGGGACTGTAATTTAAGGGAGCTTTCTGAAAAGAAAAATGGCCATGCAGGAGGCTGATGTTATGAGTGGCATCCCTGCCCGTGACAGTGGGGTGGAATTCAATGAGCTTTAAGGCCCCTTGCAACCCAAATTATTCTGTAATTCTATGGCTCTTGCCTTTCTCCTGTGCAAGGATACCCCTCACAGTATCTACAAATACTAAAATCATCCAGAAGTAGACAGTACACTATTTTTCATTTCCAGTTTGGTAACAGCAGCTTCAATATTGTATTTTTTTTCCCCCAGATGTGTCATTTGTATGATGGACTTTGTTTATGGGGACCCTATCCGATTTCTGCCGTGCATGCACATTTACCACCTGGACTGTATAGATGACTGGTTGATGAGATCCTTTACCTGTCCATCCTGCATGGAGCCAGTGGATGCAGCACTGCTTTCATCGTATGAGACTAACTGAGCCAGGGTTTCTCTACTGAACCTCCAAGGAGACCATCCACTTCAATGGGTTTGATCCTTTTGTCATTCAGCCCAAAGAGCCAGGAATTAGGAATTAAGATCATGCACAAAGTATACATTTCCTAATAAATAAATAAAAAAATATTCCTGAATGGCTGCAAATATTGGAAAACATAGTATTTTAGAGACTATAGAAAAGTAGGTTGTTATTTTTAATGTAAAGCCTTGACCCACCATTGTCTTTTAATGTTTGTTCTTACACCCATATATAGGAATTGTGTAAAGTGTTACAGCAACTGTAAATGTTTAAACTGCGTGTATCCAATTTTATTAGCAGCAAGATAAGAGTATTTTTTTCCTAAATAAAGTAACCAGTTTTGTTCTGATTCTTTTCACAAGTCCTGGCATTTGGGTCAAGGCTTTATTGAAATCTACATTTTATAACACTGGCACAAAGAAATAGTTTTAAGCTTGTTTGCACAGTTCTTTTTCTTTTTTTTTTTTTTTTCATTGGAGATGGAATTCATTGCCTTAGGTCTTTTTAATAGTGTATTGTTATTGTTGGGCTGGCTCTATGCTTGAAAACCAGTTTATTTATAACCTGTTAAAAGTGCTATATTTTGTTTGCAGTTAGGAATATGCAGACTTCAAAGTGATCTCCTAGCTTGTAAGCAAACTGAGATGCATTATCCCTTTTCTACTAGTGATGCAGAATATTAAGATATAAGATCTCAGTGAAACTATGGTTTCATGGGTTTTTATAACTTCCTTCGGTTTTGATGAAATAACAGTCCTTAAACTTTAATATGTGACCTTTAACTTGATCAGATTAAAAGTGGGCCGGATGAACAATAAATAGTTAAGCTGCCATAACTGGGGTAAAAAAATAAAAATTTGGAACTAATGTAGTGTTAGTATTGATCACTTATTCTACTTTTTTCTCCCTAAAAATGGTTGTCTTGGATCATAGCAAATGGATACTGCATCTCTTGTTCTTGTAGTCCTTAGGTTATCAGAAGTTAAGAATAAACATACTGTATCCCAGTCTCCTGTATTAAATGTATCTGTTGAGCCCTGCTGGCTGACACATCAGTCCACCAAACAGGAAGGAACTCAGAGAGAAGAGAATTAAACTTTTGTTCTGCACATAAATGCAAAGTTTATATAAACCCAGACTGTCAAGAGTAGCAGTGGAGGGGGCAAACAATCCTGCTGTAGCCAGAATGACACAATTAGCTGATTCCAGTATGTGCTTGTTGAGAGGCTCTAGCAAAGATTGTAGCTGTAAAGATCTTTTTCCACTTTGCATGATTTTTTCCTTTTTTCTCCCCCCCCCTTGCTGTACCTACTGTGACCTTTATACATTCAGTGCCACCCTGATACAGTGAGAAGCCCTGGTCTTGTGAAATGCAACCTCAACCACAGCAAACTGGGGGATGTTCTTCATTGTGTTTCAGCTACAGTTTGGGTACTTGATACAAAAAGCTGTGTTTAACAACCCAAGTCCTTGTGGACTTAGTGCATTTACAGTATAGGAGAATTGTGCAGGTTATGGATAACTGGTCAGCAAAATGGAGTCAACGTGTTTGTTTGTTATTCCTGCAGCTGACAGCACCCTGCTCCCTTAGAGAAGAACTCCAAGGAGCAGTCAAAGGAACTGAAAACACTCTGCAGTTCTAGATTCACTCAAATGGCCACACATTTATCTGGACACAATGTTTTGCTGAATTCATACATACTTAATTACATGGATCAAAATCTGGGAAGAGAGACCTGAAGTTGTGCAATATCATTGTTCCTTTTCATCATTCCATGTGTGTTCCTTTGTGTCCTCCTTTTTTGTCTGTTTGTTTCAGGGGTTGGGTTCCTTTTTTTTTTTTTTTTGGTATAACAATGTCCACATTAAGTATTCATTTCTTTATCTTGTTAAAACTGGCAAATGAACAATTTGGAAAAAAACAGTGGTGTCATGGTGGTATTAGTCTTTATTTATTACAAGACTTGATTAAGAAAGATTTAGAAGAAAGGAAGTGATGGATTACTGAGCTGAATGCTTTCCTAGGCACTTTACAGCTGAACTTTAAACACTGATACACTTACTGGGCTAAGGGAAGAAATTCCTTTCATTAAAATACTTGCTAAATGGCAAAAAACCTAGAGCAGCATACACAAAAACATTCCAAAAAAATCAAATTTTACCTTAAAGAGAAATATGTAAATATGACAAATAAATGAATTTTCAAGTTTTTAGGCGAAGTACTGTTCTGGAGGATTTCTAATTCAAAGAATTGATTTGAACTTAATGCAAAATAATGTATAACCTGAATTTTAGCTACATTTGTGGAACTAGAACTGTGCCTTAATTCTGCCATCTATAAGATGATTTACCTCCTGTCTCAGAGGTGTTTAATAAATTACTCACACTTCAAACCCATTAAGTCCATTTCCAGCACAGCTGTTTCCCAAGCAGAGCCTGCTGGGAAGAGCTGGCTCTGACTCACCTGGACCTCTTCACCCATAGCCCTTCCTATGCCAGGGCTGTAGGTTTTGGCAGTATCTTGTGGGCAGGTCCACAGTAAAATGCCTGCAAAGTGATTTGAAGCAAAAAAACCCCAGCAAAACAAAAACCCCTTCTTACAGCTGCTGTGTGCAACTACCTGAATTTGTAGATGCCTTTTGCATGCTACAGGAATTACCACTTTAATCATTTCACATCTAAGGATGATAATCCTTATTACTTGTTGGCAGTTCATTATGTAAATCTGGGAGAGAATCATAAAATACATAAACAAACAGAAAAAGCCAGCCCAGAGAATTTTTCTGTGCTGTAGAAGGGCTTGAGCGACAAAAAGGTTTAAAAGTTCCTACAGTCTTGCAGTTCCCCAGGGCTGAAAGCAATTCCATGTTTGGAAGGCCTCCTTTTGCAGTGGCAGGAGGGTACATTTCTGGGATAAGGTATTAGGAAATACCTGAACTTACTTCAGTTACCACAGTTTCAGGGCTTTGACATTTCCTGTCCTTGTGCAATTGTGGTAAAGATGAAAATTCCTCTGAGTTAGATTGTCAGTAAAATAAATAACATGGCTGAAACAAAACGTAGAGGGCCCCTCAGCAGTTAAATCCTGGATTAAAATGGACTCAGAAACAAAGTGGATGCCAGCTGATTATACATACAGTTTGTTACAGACACCACATTTTATTAAAAGCATACATTCTAGTTGACAGTCTATAAAACACATGAATAAGATCTGTTCAGAAGAACCCTTCTTGACTTAACACCCAGAATAAAAATTAGTTTCAAGGATTAACTTCTGCTTTTATGTAGCACTTAACTTTGAAGAATATAATTTATGCTAACCATCCTTTGCAGATTATCTCGCATTTAAACCTGTTCTGGGATAAGAGTTCGGGACTTTGGAATTCTTGGTATGAAATGCAAAGTTAATGCCTTGTGATAAAAGAACAGTTTATATATTCTGCGAAAGCATCTTTGATTTAAGCAAAAGAAATAACTACATTTTCATACTAGCACCTGATTCATTACAGCATCCACTCTGCACTGATACTTTGCTAAGAAAAGCTGCAGAGGGGAGTCTATAATGAAAAATGCTTTGTGCAAAAGGCTGTCTGTGTTCCCAGCAGCACAGAGGTATGTGCTTACTCAGCAAGAGGGGCCCAGCCACACCAACAGCACACAAAGAGCCCCCAGCCCTCCCTTGTCCTCACAGTTGGAAAACAAGCAGCAGTAACATCATAAACCTGTTCTTTGCAGCACCAACCCCTACAAAACATTTGTCTTTATTTCGAGTAAGGCATTTCAACACCCCTGCTCGCAACAGTGAATGTTCCATTCACCACACGCATCACTGGCTGCCCACACTGAGCACTTTTCCCAGCCCCACTTTTAGTCCCCAGATGCACTTTGGCTGAGTTCTTACTGCACAATGACAGACAAACTTTCCAAAAAGCTTTGGCTACAGAGCCTGCTACCACTGTGAATATGCATACATAGATGTTTTGTGGATATCTATATATGCTTTTTGTGTGTGTGTGACAGATGAGACATTGATAGACCTTTAGCAAAGGCACCATGCATGGAATTCCTGCTGTTCCTTAGAAATACCAAAAAGTATTTGCACCTATGATGAGCCCAGCATCACAGAATGGAAACCTAACCCAGGACCCAGGTATCCACAAGCCATAAGAATAAAAGCCAAAGTAAATTTTTCACAGTAACAGTCAAACCATTGGAGACATGTTAGATCCCCTAGCACTGGACATTTTAAGATTCAGCTGTACCAGGTGCGAGGCCACCTTGCCTGGACTGTGCTTTTGGCAAGAAAGGTTGGACCTTGAGGTCCCTTCCAACCTGGTATGGTATCATTCTATGACTGAAATACCAAAACACTAACTGGCCCTGATGTTTACTTCTAAAAAACCACCTCTGCAGCTGCCCAACAGAGGCTGTGTAACCTTGGTAGCGATGACAGCACATGAGGATGACATTGAACATGATCTGCATGTTCTGTGACCCTCCAGAGTTGCTTCACCTCCCCACAATGATTTACTGAGCTCCTCTGAACCTCAGAGGTACAGGAGCAGAGGCACCTCACACCAGCACCTTCACCAAAACCTCAGGAAAAGCACCACGTTCATGAAGCACCAGCTCACTGTAGAACTGCATGTGTGACATTATGGACACTGGGCACAGCCCCTGGGGCTCCAGCATTGCAGACAAACATCCTGTAGAGCTCCTGCACTAAGGAAGTTGTTCCTTACCTCCACACACCTGTGTGCTGCAGGAATAAAGAAATAGTGAGAGGAAAACTGCCCAGAATATTGCAGCCTCTACTTATCTTCTCTTTCTCACCACATCACTATGGTACTTTCAGGCCACAGACCTGAAACTGCTGTTGCTGTACTTGACTAACATGAGATAAACTTTTTTCTCTCTTTTTTTTTTTTTGGTTGAATCAGCTCATAAAGAACACACAAAACAGAACTGCTCTGTTTTGTATTCTTTCTGTAAAATAGTCAAGGAAAGAGAAAGCAAGTAGGCTTTATTGCAATGCATAATTCTAAATAAACATTTTGCCTGTATTTAGCCAGCACAGAAAGTAAGTAGGTCTAGAGATTTAAAAACCCCAGAAAATAATGGAGCCCACTCCTACAGAGGCATGGTTGAATTTGAGCAAATGCCATGCAGAACTTTACCACAGTGCAATGCAGGTATTTTATTAGCTCTGTGCTGTTCATAAATCTTGGAGACAGGGATTGACCAGGCATGTTTTTAAATGAAAGTATTTCTATTTTTTTTGTAACACCTGAAGCAAACCTAGATAGCATCTTTAAAAAATACTTTAAGATGACAAATCATTCAATTAAAACACTTGCTGGTACACGCTTCGCACATAATCTGCCACCAAAATGTATTTGCAGAACATAATGAGAAAGGAAGCAAGTTCATTTCTAGTCTGTTCAGGTTTCCCGATCTCGTTCATCAGTGGTGTTGCCAACCATTAACCACTTTCCTGTACAGCAGTAAACAACATGACTCACCTCTTTATCTTCTCCTCTTCCTCCCAGAGGGGGAACTGCGTTCAAAGTGTTGCTTTGGTCATTTCATACACATTTGCTTTGCTGCTGTGTTTTTATGCTTAAGAAGGCAAAGAAACGCATCTTGTAGGTGCATCTGGAGGCCGAGTGTTGTATTTAAAGTCATAGGAGTGCTTTGCATTCTGGGGCTGACCTCTAGGAAAGCCTTGTCTCCTACAGAAGAACATTACTTGATGCTTCTGGTGGGCCAGAGGCACACAAGCTGTCACAGCTGTCAGCCCATGAGCTTTTAGGAGTCCTGGACCCAGGCCACAGATAACTAGAAATACCAAGGCATTCAGTGTAGAATTTAATGCCAAAACCAGTGTGAAATGGGAGGAAATGCTTGATCCTGTTCTATGCTGCTATATTTTATAAAATGCAGTTTCCTAAGCCAAGTTTTGCATGTGTAAACAACCTGAGGGCACAGTTAGGAGGGGACAATCTTTAAACTAACCATCCATGACAGCATGTGCTAATTGTTGTTCACAATAGAACTGTGTATCAGTAATCAAAGCAGGCTCCTATGCCACCAGTTTGGTTGAGCAATCATAAGAGGCTGTTTGCAGATAACAGTAGTTGTATCATGTTTGTGACTTCATCAAAATCTCTTCTAATCATCGAGAATACCTGTGACTGGGTTCAGCTTCAGCCTCAGCCCACCATTCTTCATCCAACAGGTCCCATCTCATCTGTTATTTCCAGGAGCTGGGAGTTGATGCAGATGCACCTCATCAGACCTCAGTGGGGGCTGCTGGCTTTTCAGCTCACCTCCCCCCTCAGTTTAAGGAGAGACCCTACATACAGGGATTCCACATAACACATCTGATGATAAAAGTGATGCTCATTTCATTGCTTTTCCCTTCCTGCCCAGCACCACTGTCAGGTGACAGCAATATCTCACATGGCCACTGCTGCAGACATCCAGGAGTACGAATTTCTGCCCCCCCACAGATACTGGCAGGAAACTACTTACCAGTGTTAGTAAAAAAAAATACATATAAAAAGAAATCCAGTTTGTAGGTTTTATGATGAAGGTCCTGCCAAGTGCAGAGAACTCTTTTCTGGCATATGAGTTAGTAATGTTTGTCTCTGGGTAACATCTCTGGGTTTGCTGAGGACCAGGATGAGCTGATTGTGGCAATTGTTGGCTAAAGCCTGGTACACAGAGAGGTTTCTCAAGCATCACTCAGTTCAATGTTTGAAAGCAGAAGGAAGTGCTCCTTCTGCAGTTAAGGCGTTGACTAAATCCATCTGCAGTACTGCTTCCATTTCCTGAATCTTAGGCCATGCTCCAGTCTCCGATTTGTGATTCCATTAGAATATCCGCTATTTTCCGCTAAGTGAACACACGGAACTCCAAGGCTGTTTGAGAACTCACACCAGTTGTGCTTTCCCTAGTTCACTGCACTCAGGACTCCAGGCTGATGGAGCAATTCCCTGTTATGGAGAGCTGCTCCAGGCAGAATGCAGCAGCTTCAGAAGGAGCAGTGGAAAAACAATTCCAGCATCGACACCATGGAGTTTTTTATCCCTGCCACAGAGGAGCACCAAATGAAGTGAACTGATGACCAAAGTCATGGTGGGCAATTCAAAATGTAACACACTGAAAAACTTACACTGGTAATGTACCAGACCTTCCACTCATCCTTTACCAAGCAAGGTGCTATTTTCCTTTAGTGAATTCATACTATTAGTCCATAGATCCTTGTTGCATCAGGAAGGTGATTATTTCCTCTTGCTTGAGAGCCAAAAAGGGTGAAAGATCACAGTAAACTACAAAGTCCTCAGCTGAAGCTTGAGATCAGGTCCACAATGACAGTGGTGCTGGTGTTCAACCAAAGCTGACTATGAAAATCATCTGAAGGCTATGAAAACCTTAGGAAAATCCTGGGATTTTCACTGCTGCAAAGCATCAGGGAAGCTGGCTGTGCATTGCATAGCAAGTCCTTTGTGCAATGTATCTAAGATCAGGGGAAACTCTGTTGTGGGTGAAATTTCAAAGAGGTTTCAGTGGCCTTAAGAAATGAATCTACACTCAGAAGGATTGTTCACTTTCTGCAAAGTACAATTTATGCTAATTTTCACATGGCATTACTTGCTTAGAAGATGCTAAGGCTGCCAAAATATTTGAAAAGGACACAACTAGAAAAAGAGGCATTATATGCAATAATAGAACAAGAAACTTTTTTATTCTATACAAAGAATGACTGAGTTTTTACACTGAAGTTTTGATGTGCTGCATGTAAATAGCGTAACTGAATTGAGAAATTTATCTGAACTGAAATTATCTGAGAAAGTCACTTTATAAAACACATTCTTCACCTACGATTTTGACTTGGAAAGACTTTTATAAAGGGTGTTTTTAAGACAATGCAAGTTCTCCTTGTTGAGGAACAGGTGGTTCTGTTATATTATTTTGCATATTATTTTGCAATTATAAAACAATGTAATTTCCTTAGAGGAGGTAAAAGCAGAGCTATAAACTGTCGATTTTCTCTTCTGCTGGGAACAATCACTTTAGAAAGGACATTCACTGTGAGGTACATAGATATGAATCTTCCTGGCAAACATCTCCATTGGAGAAAAAGGGCTGTCAGAAGACCTCCCATCTCCACCCATCAGAATGGGTCATGGGGAAGAAGCTCTTTCAAAAGGGAGGTAGAAGTGTGCCCCAGAAACCCACAGGCCTACAAACATGGAGCTAACCTGGAGAACAATAAACAGGAGTCAAAGCTGTGTTACAACTGACTTCACCAGTTTTACAGCAGTTCCACAGCAGCCAGCATGGAAAGCAGACCCAGCTCATTACTCTATTCCCAAAGCCAGTTACATGGAAAATCTCCCAAAAGATCAACAAAGAGCAAAAAGAAAAAGGAGACTCCCCCTCCTTTGTACCAAGGGAACCTGCTCCAGCCCCATCTTCTTCACACAGGAAGCATTGGCCTCTTTCAACACGGACACCTCCGGTTGGGCAACCCTAAGGACACTCATTTTAAGAAGGGAAGGAGTGTCACAGTAACCCCTGGATCACTGTGCAGCCAGAGCAATATTGCTGTTTCTCAAATGACCTTCAAGGACTTGTGCTTCAAATTTGATACAAACTTCAGATCATGTTCACTGTGGCAAAAACATTTTCTAAGAACTTTGTGTGGTCAAGGAAGAAGTGATGCAGTTTTATACTGTCATCACCTTTCCCCCCACACAATCCTCAGTAAATTATTCAGCTGCTGCAAGCAGCAGACTTGACAAGAAAACCAAATTAAAGTCAAGGTACCAGCATAAGGGAGGCCATTGTTTTCACCAGCAAGTTTTTTAAAGAAGCAAAATGTGACTGGTAAAAGCTGGTAAAGAGAAACTTCCCATGCACATCTAGAAATGCCCAGGACCCAGAGCTCCTCCCTGATGTGTTTCATGTGCACCAAGATTTTCTCACAACTGTTCCAACAACGCAGGTACCGGGAAAAAGCAGTGCTTCCTTCTCAACTGCTGGCAGTATGGATCCAAACAAACATCTGGAGCTAAATGAGATTAAATCCATGAAACCTGAAGTTTTGTTGTTTGGGGTTTTTTTTCAGTTGTTCCCCTCTGTCACTAAGCAAAGCTACAACATGATGTCGCGAACGCAAGAAAAAGGCACGCGATTGAAAACTGAATGACACAGATGTAAGCATTCAAAAAGCCACTGCTGGAAAAACAATATTTTTTAGGGTTATATGGTTGGTTTGAGAGGTTTTTTTGCTATGTTATTTACACGAGATTAACATTTTATGCATCACCTTTAAAATTTTAAGTTATTTGGCTTTTTACTGACTTGAAAGAGAAGGAAAAATAATTCTAAAGTGTCAGTAATTTTCTGCACAAAGTTTGCAACAAACAGGACATCAAAGAAGAAAAAGTTACGACACTGCTGAGGCTCCAGAGTGCATTCCATTTTCTGGGGCGGATTTGGCTTGGTGCAGGGCAGCTTGAATCCTGAAATGTGTCCTTGTTTCCATGGAGTAATTCTTGTAGTTTTGTCTAAAACAAAAGCAGATCCACTGTGATGAATATATATATATTTAAAACATTTTAAAGTTATCTTTATATTACTGTTTTAAGCAAAATAACTGTAGACAGCAAAAAAGCCTTTCTCAAGCTCCTTTGCTGCCTACTCTAAAATACAAGGCATGTTTTCCTGGCCAAACAACGCAGTTCTTTGTTCTTTATTTGTAGTTCCACTGTCTGGCAATTACCAGAAAAATATAGCTTAATAAGAAATTGAATCTGGTCCACTCAATCAAAATATTGAGTCCATATTAATTATCTGTAGCATCCGCTTAGTTTACATTCACAAATTAGATTCCCCCCCCCTCAAAGTATAACTAACAGATTTGAATGCAAATATTGCCAGCATTTTACAAAACAATTTTAATAAAGCAGACTCATCTTAATCCAGCAGAGCCATTTCCAGAAAGAAGAGGGAGAAAAAAAGAGAGAAAGAATGAGAAGCTGTCCTGAACCAGAAGAGGGAAACACTCCATCTCCATCCTGTGGCTGCCAATGATGTGCACTGTGTGTTGGAAGTAAAGCCAGACAGTTTGGTGCCCCACAAGCTTGGAAAGAGAAAGTGGGCACACATGAGACTCTGCATCAGCTTTTGAGGAGCAATACACTAGGCCCAGGGAAAAACTGGCAGGACTTCCACCACACACATCTAGCAGCTGACTTGGCACTGTCATCTGCCTAAAGTCTCCAGAAGCCCTGTCATGCTCTAAAGAGTTACTGGAACATTCAAAGAATCTGTATTATCGTGGAAAAGCTTATATAAAAAAAGAAAAATTGCCCCAGGACCACATAGAAAGTGCAGATCCTACTTAATAGGAATTAACATGTCAGCTCCTGCAGGATGGATACAGAATCCAGATACCAAAGAGGGATTAGACCATGCTAATTTTCTTTTAGAAGATATTTGTCATCTTTACAGAAACATAACATTAAGTATTAAGCTCTGTGTACCTTAAAAGCATTTCAGTTCAAAATTCATAATTCCAACCAAGCATGGTATCTGTCACTATGGCAGTCTCTTGCTGAAAACAAGGAATTCCACATCCATCCTACACCAGCTTATAATTTTATGTATGCAACACTCAAGAGGCTGACTGAGAAAAGGAGGTGACTGGGTTCTGCTGTGTGCTGATCTAAAACCCTTTGGAGTTTTTTCTCCCTGAAATTAAGTAGATTTTGTCATGCAGAGTGTGTATTTCTCATCAGCACGCTGATATTCTTGTTTGTAGCTCACAGCCATACAAATAGAAACACTTCCATGCATGACCAAGCCAAAACTGTTTATCATCTCGTTCCACTCTTTCTCCCAGAGTTGAAAATTCCAGCCAGCAGCAGAATGTGGATTTAGGTCAAGCAAATCAAGCGTCATGCACCAGCCAAGTGCTCGCCTGCTCTCCTGCCAACTGCAAACATAATTCTGCACTCCCGAAACCCACCGCGGCCAACGCGCTTCTCCCTCTCGTGGCTGCCAAGACATCCAGTTTGTAGCTGAAAGCTTATAAATCAAAGCATTTTAATGCCACAGGTGGAAATGGAAGGACTGCCCCCTTTTTTTGTAGGACTGACTGAAATACAGGGGGATTTTGTGGTGGTTTGTTGTTTCTGCGGGGTTTTTTATATCATTACAGTTTCCACGAGCTCTCTGAGCACAGCGAGTCTGAGTATCAGCTTTCATACACTGGGTAAATTTTTCAGAGCTGCCATCTGCTAGTGCTCCCCTTTAAGCCAGACACCTTCCCTCGAGGGGATCTGAGACACCCAGAGCTGTCAGAGCAGTGACCGAGCAGCAAGAGACAAGTTCCAGCTGGAACAAGCAGCTCCGAATCATTATTTTCTAGATCTCTTTTTACTAGAGATTTGAACAAAGGAAATTAGGACAAGAGAGGCATGTTTAGAGGAATGTGAAGCCAACTGAAACACTTTCCATTGCACTTTGCTAATGCAATTTTCGCTGCTCTTAATATCTTCCATAAGTTTACGAGCACAAGCACAGGAGATTAAGGATTGCAAGGTTTTAATTTTTGTGCTGACAGGCTTTTGACATAATCTTTGGTAGGCTGATTTGCCACTCTGTCTTGCAGTGAGGACTGATTTGGGAAAACAAAACAAAAAAAACAAACCATGAAAACCTCTATCTGACCTCTCTGGAACTGGGGGCAGGCACCAGTTTGGTAGCTGCTCACATCTGAGGCAGTGACCCTCTGCACTGGGAAGGTACAGACATCTGGACTCATTCAGGATCCAGGTGAACTACCCCTGCTGCTGCTTGAAGAGGGCAAGCATTGTTTGGGTTGGATTCCCTCCCTCCCCACCACTGCCAAAACTTTGGCTCAGCACAGAAGTAAAGGTTCAGACAGAGGCAAACCCTGTATTTTGTTAATTTTATAATGAAGAACACACATGATCAAGTCCGACTTCCTGATAAAATTACTTTGCTAGAAAAATCAGTCACACAAAATAGCAAAAGCAGGTGGTTTAGTTGCTTCTCAGATGCAGATGAAACAAGACAAAGATACTACATGCAACCTGAAGCGTTATCTTAAAAGTATTTCATCAAGGAACAGGCCCTGCTAGCCATCAATTAAAGTAATGCTATTTTAACCATAACACAGAGATTTGATTTAATTTTATACATCTTTTATGAATGAGTAAATAGACTACAAAGATTATTATATTTTGTTACACATGGATTATTTGTTATGGAAGCCTTTGACATTCCAATTAACATCTTTAAATTTTTTTTTCCTCTTCTCAGAATGGATGTTTAAAACCCAGACTGAACAAACATAACAAAACATAACACCTACCAAACCAAAACTAAGGCATGCATCCTTCCTCTGAAAAATTAAAATGAGTTTCCATGATATTAATGAAATGTTTCTGCTTCCTGCTAACCAGTAAAATACCAAACTGACTCAGACACCAACACAGGCTTTTCACTTACTTTGCTTTTTCCAGAAGTTTTATTGCTTCTTCTCTTCTATCCTGGTCTAGATACAGTATTGCCAGCTCCAGCAAGGCATTTGGAATTAGGTAATGGTCATATTTTATCTTCTTCTCACTGCATTGGAAGAGAAATAGCCCAGAGACCTTGAAATGATATATTGTTTCCCTCATTTAACAGCTTCATACACAAATAAACAAGAGATTAGCTAAGATCAGAAGGAGCAATCAATCTCTATTACGACACTTGTCATGTTCTCTACCCCAAGATACCTTCCGGGTTATTAAATGTGTATTTTGCATAAGCATCCTACACAATATTATCAGGGAAGTGTTAGAAAAGATGACAATATTATGGGCTGGATCCACGTGAACTGACAAGAAGAGAGGCTGTTCACCACATATGTACAGAAGTTCCAAGTGTAATCATGCTGCCACCTGTCTCTGCAAACTGCACTTGGCTTTTTTGGGTACAGCTCCTTCATGACTGGTAAGAGGAAGGGGGCAAAAAGAGTTAAGTGGTATCTCAAAACGTTTATGCATCTATAGTCCCCTAAAAGGAGGAAATACCTCAATAAAAATTGCAGATTTGAAATTCTTCAATGCATGGCTAACAAGACTGGGAATTAAAACTGAAATTCCTTGAAATAAATATCAAAGGTACTGCAGTCCTCTCCCTTCTATTCATATCATGGCTGCATCTCCTCTTACTTGAAACTCAAGAGCTCTCCTACATGCCAGGTATGAAAACTTACTTTAAATAGATGTAATTAAAATGATCTTCTGCTTCTGAGATCTTGCCCAAATGCTTGAGGCATAATCCCTTTAACAGCTTTATCACACACCGGTCATCTGCTAGTAATTCTGTAGCTGCAGGATGGAGTAAATGGCACATTTTAGAAAACTCTAGAACAAAAGAGACTTTCCTACCTGCATGGAAACTTCTACAGAGGCAAGTGTGAGCACAATCCACTTACTGGATCACAGGACAGAAGGAACTAATTGGTGAATTTAATTTAAGGCAGAGACAAACAAACATCCACCTTTTCACAAATCAATCAAACTTTGTCCAAAAATTGTTGGGCAGTTCTTTCCCTCCCTACTCCCATTGACAGGCTACCCCACTGTTCTGACACCTAAAAACTAATTTAAGGTGTCCACTTTGTAAATATTGAGGCTCAATTTGTAATCTCTCAACCTTTATTACCCTTTAGTATGTACAGCTCTTCTTCCTTGAAGAAGAGCCCATTTGCAGGCAAGTGTTTTATCAATTTTCCACCTTTGTTTGGCTAAACAAAAATATATGACATTTGCTACCTGCACCTCTCATCTCCTCATTTTCCTACCATACCTTCTTTACACCTCTTCTGAGTATTTACTTCTAATCATGAGTGCCTGGAGTCTTATCGGCCTCACCGGTGCCTGGTTCAAAGTCATTACTCTCAACACTTTTTTCATCAGAACATTTCTGCACATTTCAAAGAAAACATCTGGCTTTTCCATAGCCAATCCATATAGGCAGCTTAATCTTTAAGTTTACAAGCAAAATCTACAGCCTGCTTACTCATTTCCAATCCATGAAATGCTAACTAAAAAGAATTTCTACAAAATGTGCGATACTGCATCTGATGCTATTGAATGTCATCCTATTTTCACTTCTCCAAGCCTTACCTGGTTCTTCACTTATTACTCCAGCTGATTAAATGCTGACACATACTGCATGAAACAGCTGGTTCCCTTTGGAGTGTTCAGTTGGAGGCCTTGGTCCTACAACTGGAGTCACTTCTATTGCAAATTCCCATAAAGGCCTCTACATATATATAAGTCACCAGAAGAAATCCCAGGGAAGGTGCCCAAAGACTATGCAGCAAACTAACTTAGAAGAAACAGGGAAGAGGGCAAAGGTTGACACACTACGTATGTGCCCAGTGAGATGACTCAAGGCCATGGAAGCATTATTCATAAGTATTAAAAAAAACAAACCAACCAAACAAAAAACAGTTGTCTTTTCTGGACACCTGTCCCAAGAACACTTCCACAGACATGTAATTTCCTCTACTTATATCCCACAGACTGCCCCAGATTGTGTCAGCAAACATTTAGAGACCTCCCCTAGATGCAAATCTGATGTGTGTAATTGTATTTCTAGATGTTACTTCTGCTAACAGCCTTGCTTTTACATCTTAGGTGGTATAATGTGCTAGAAGCACATCCTCAGATGTCTCTTTTTATACTGCTAGATTCTTTTAACAGTAACACAGAGAAAATACTTGAACACGTAACAGCATAGCTCTGAACCCTGTCAGGAAAGCTCAAGGAAAGCACAATGCCTGGAAACAGCAAGTCAATATATTTGGAACAGGCAATACTTTAAATTGTTGGTGTGTTTGAAATATATATCCCACTTTTCAATTACATGTCCTCATAGTGTTCTATAAACATGAATCAGCTACAGATCCCTGCAAGATCCAGCCCTATGCACAATTTGTCAACTAAGAAAAAAAAGGGGAACAGAGAAATAATTCAGTTACTCAAAATAATGTAACAAAATGGGTGACAAAGAAGGTGTAAGGGTCAAAGGCCTTTTCCTAAGATGTTACCTTCGCTGAAAATATTTTCCCTGCTCTCTTGTTCAATTAAATAAAAATAAATAATTTTAGCCAGTTTTTCAGGCAGCTCTCTCAAATCTTGTGTAACAGACTGTGCACACCAAGACCAAGGCCCTAGAAAAGACTGCAATGCAGTGTTTTAGCCTATATTCCTTTGTCAACAGGGGCTTAGTCCTTTTGCAGGAAGGTGGTACGTAAAAGTAATAAGATCAAATATTGAGCAAGCAAAAGTTTTGTTAGAAAAGATGTGCAGACTGGTTGTACTCCCACAGGAGCTGTGAAAGACTGACAAGAAATAAACATCAATTCCACTTTCTCATGTATAGCTAATTAACAGACTGACAGAAAATGTGGTAGCAGGGCCTGTTTCAGTTCAATCCTATCTTATGCTCATTCACAGTGCAAAGGAAGCCCATCCCTGATGTCCCAGATTTCTATAGTATTCTAATGACACCAGACCATTCAGCCCAAGGTCACACCATAAACTGGCAGCATTTTTAAAACAATAGACCAACTTGTCTCCTATTTATCCTTCAAAACTGAAATACAGTATCTGAGGATAACAAAGCTTCATGATCCAAGTAACCAGGCCAACGCATGTGCTGATACTGATCTACCAAAATAAACAGTCCTTTAATACATGTCATAAACCACTCCTAACACACATCTGTGGATGGAAAATCAGTTGCTATAATTGTAAGTTATTGCTATATTAAAAATAAAAAATATTCCTATCTGCCTAAACAGTTTATGGTTTCATTATCTATGTTCCCCCTATGATCCGATTAACTTCACTAATGAACGTTTCTCTCTATTCACAGATAATATCTTTAGCTATTGCACTACAAAATAACTGGTTAAACCCTATCACTGATTACCTGAACTTCTTGCCAATGCTTCTTCTGCTTCAATTAAAGTCTCTAACATGCCTTCTGTTAAGTTGGGACATTTTCCAATTACAGCATAGCCATTCCAGATATACATCATTTCCTAGGGTCAGGGAGAAATGACAGCATCATTAATTACAGCACTGCCTAAATGTAGTTGTCAAATACTTCAGTTTATCTCTGCATGATGAAAACGTTACAGATTCCTTAAATAAAGTCAGTTTGTCAAAACATATTTTCATTGTAACTGAAAACTTGTTACACTGGTTTTCAGAACAAATTAGCCCCGGAAGACAACTATAGAGCCCTTTACTACACACAATGCAAGGGAGATTGCTTGAATAGAATGCAAACACAGTCTCACTTATAGATGAAGCAAGTACCAACTAACCAAACTGGAAACATTCAGGCACAAGACTAACTGTCCCTTCATTAAGGTCTCCTCTAGTTTTTTCAGTTCTGTCCTAGCCAGGGCAGTAATAACCATAAATAACTGATATGTAGTGCTTCCACAGAAAAATAGGAAATCGCAGGACAGCAAAACAAAAGAGAAAGAAAACCAAACCCCCTAACCTTTAAGCCAAGCTTCAAACAATCCAGCAAAATTTTAGAGCTTAACTGTAAGACTCTTACATTTCTCAGGTTTGTTTGATGTACCCACAGAAAGCAACTTCTTTCTTATTCAACAGTTCTAAAAGTACATTAAAAACTATTGGTTCAATTCCTCTTTGTTACTGGAGTTCTTCCTTACAGTATATGACCATACCAAATGTGCCCATTGCCACTAACAATCACAAAAGATGGACATGTTACATACACTTATGACTGGCCCTCATGACAGGTTGTTTAATCACAGAATATCCTGAGTTGGAAGGGACCCACAAGGATCATCAAGTCCAGCTCCTGGCTCTGTACTACAGCACCCCAGGAACCCCACTATGTGCCTGAGAGTATTATCCAAATGCTTCCTGAGCTCCAGCAGGTCTGAGGCTGTGACCACTGCCCTGGGGAGCCTGTTCCAGTGCCCAACCACCCTCTGGGGGAAGAAACTTTTCCAAATATCCAGCCTAAACCTCTCCTGACTCAGCTTCATGCCATTCCCACTGGTCACCTGAGAGAAGAGATCAGTGTCCAATCTATTTATTCTATTTATTTATATGACCTACTCTGTGTTTAAATTAAAATAAAATTTCTATATAGAATAACTGAGTTATGTAACTACAGCACACAAATCTGTCAGGCTAGAATAGCTGAAACAGCATGTTAACCCCAGTCACTGCTGCTTTCACCATCTGGTCTCTATTGATTGGAAAACCTGTGCTGAGCTTACAGTACCTAGTGCAGATTCATTAATATGGTTTTGAGACAGAAGTATTCAAACCACATTCATTCCAGGCTAAATCCTCGAGCTAAGACTTGCTTGGGAATTCACTCTTCTCAGCAAGCCTCTTGATAATGAAAAGAAAAATCCTGGAGATGAGATTCTGCCCCCAGTTCCACATCCATAAAGTGCTTTTATCTGTTCAGCTGCGGCACCTGCTGCCTCAGGAATGCAACTGCACAGCGGCCAAGGACACAGTGCCCGGCTGCTCCAAGGAGAGATCCTGGTACAGAAACCTGCTCTGTCAAAATCCCATTAGGATAGCCCAGCCAAACCCCAGGTGCTTCTTCCTCTCTCAAACCTGAAAGGCACATCCAAGTAACCTAATTATTTCTCTCACTTCAGCCTCATTAGTGGAACGTGGGCCCCCAGGTGAATACCCATGCTCTGCTGTAACAACTCTATTTCTTTAGGAGGCACAGTGGCACATCCCCACTGGTGGGCTGGGAAGTGGTTACTCACTGGGGTCTGAAAAAAAAACTCCTAAGCATTTTCTTAAAGAGTATTTGGTAATTATCTATCTCTTTCTCAAATACAACAGCTCAAGGCACAGCAAACATTAACACCACTGCACTTGGCAAACCTGTGGACTCTAAACCCTTTTATGTTCTTCTACATGTTCTTTGTAGACAGATTTTTGCAAGTGCACCATGAACAAGGCAATGGGTGCCTCATGCAGCTGCTCTCCTCTGGCCACAGGGAATTGCCCAGTATTACAGGGCAAAAAAAATTAAACAAACAAAAAAATCTGCAGTTGCAATGGCTTTCTGAAGCAGCCAAAGGATTCAGTTGTTTCATCCCAGCACCCATGAGCAGCTCTGGAGAGCAAACTGCAAACATTCAGGGGCACATGAAACAGATGCTTACAGGCAGTCCCCAATTCTTGTATTGTTTCCTTGACACCTCCCCTTACTTGTACCTTAAAGTCTTCTGTTAGTAAATGGCACGTGACAAAAGAGACCCAGGGCAAAGTTCCTCAAAAGGGAACCAAAAGAAAGCTGTTGGGAGCACGCTGGTCTATAGCTGGAATAATGAGTTACACATGCAACACATTTACGTGTCACAAACAACTGGCTGAGTTCCCTGTGGCTGGTGCATGCCCCAGTTTTACAGCATTCCTCGCATTCATTTGGCTTTGCTTTGGGAACATTCCAGTCTCCTGCAGAGGTTTTACCTTAGAAACATGGAAAGACACTATTCTAATTATCTCAGGTTTATTTCTATAAATTAAAATGTTGAAAGGGTACATGTGTGGACACTTCTAACTTACCAAAGGCGGAACAGGCAAAGGAACAGGGTTTGAAGAAAGATACCGTCGCGCTTTCCGAATTGCAAACTTTTCTGTAGGCAGAGATTTCCCTGCAATTTTCAGTTTCAGACTGGGAACAATCCTGAAAGTATAAAGGAAAACAATGTTTCCTTCCCAAACATTCAAACTTTAAGGGGGGAAAAAAAAAAAATCAAACCAAGGAGCACTTAAAAAAGCTGTTGCACACTGGGCTATTGCTACCTCTGGGAAGCTGAGCAATACATACTCACAAAAGCTGTCTTTATGCAGGGCACGTTTATCTCTAGGCTTCCTCTTTAATCAAGCAGGAGGAGAGGGACTCTTCCCCACTGAAAGATTAAATTAGATGATGCACCTAACTTAAAAAGGGCTCATCTCTCTTCATAGAATAAGGAAGAGGCAAGCCAGCTCCTGTCAGTCTTCCATTCTCCCAGACTAAAACTATTCACTTCATAATGAATCCCAACTTCAGTAAAATCTGCTTGTAATGATTATAAAAGACAGAGAAAACCTGAAAAGTATTATGTTGTAAGCACACTAAAAAAATAAAGCTATTTAGATTTTATATAAAAATTGTAAACCCTGAAGTAATCAGATTTTCTTTGCCCCAGCAAGGTTTAGGCATTTTTGAGCTTAAACATTACATTAACACAGTGAGGTTATCACTCACTTTTAACTCTTTTTATTCCTCTCAAACTCAAAACCCAAGAATCAAGTAGTGCTGATATTCCCACTAAAGGAGGCACACATCTTGCAGCACAATTCATTGAAGGTTTTCACATCTTATGTGCCATTTTGATTAAAGGAAACAACTGGAAAAGAATGTAACTATTAGATGGAACAGCAGCAGCCACTGTATGGCTGATAGATCTCATATCCTTTCCCTAAAGTATTTCCAGGCCAGGAACTGAAATCTGTTATCTGAACTCAGGGTCCACTTTAGTCTAAAGGACATTTAACTCTGCCATTTCTTACCAATCCAATGCTATTTGCACAGATCTTCAAATCTGCACAATGAATATTTTGCCTCTCTTCCCTCAACACTGTGGTGTGAAAAGATAGTGAACTGTTGTAACTGTGAGTTTGCAAATTTTACCTAAATAATTCAACTTCACTGTCTCCAAAAGGGCTGCAGTCATCTGGTCCAAACATACTGAGATAAGCAGCTTTCATGTAAATATAAGTAGCCTGCAAATGCAATGAAGAATATCTATAAAGAAAAATGAATTTACAGCATCACCTTTATTGATATAAAGCACAAACCAGTGACAAAGCATCAGTTGCTGCTTTTGCTCACAAACAATCTCACAAAAATTTAAGCAAGAGGTATTTTAGAAAGTGAGTATAGAACATTGTTTTTAAATCATATATGTCTTTGTTTACTTTGTATCAGCTTATAGTTTCTGTCCAAATTCCAAGAACAAATCTCATGCTTGTGTAAATAAGTTTTTAATACTCTTAAGTATACATGCTAGAAAACTTAGGAAAAGGTCATGCTCAGAGAAGAAATTAATACTATACAGTCTATGTGTCCAAACACAATTTGCTAATATATCCTATGTTCTAGGTTCTAGAAAACACTCATGTCCTGTGGACTTTAGAGCAGATTTTGGCCTCTTCAGGAATCTGCTTGGTAGAATACCATGAGATAAGGCCCTGGAGGGAAGAAGGGCCCAAGAAAACTGGTTAATATTCAAAGATCAGCTCCTCCAAGCTCTGGAGAGATGCATCCCAACAAAAAGGGAGTCAGGCAAAAATGTCAGGAGGGCTCGTGGATGAACAAGGACAAACTCAGACACAAAAAGGAAGCCTACAGAGGGTGGAAGCAAGGAGAGGTAGCCTGGGAGGAATACAGAGAAATTGTCTGAGCAGCCAGGGATCAGGTTTTCAGAAAAACTAAAGCCCTGATGTCTGGCCAGGGATGCCAAGAGCAACAAGGAAACATCCCATAGGTATGTTGGTATAAAAGGAAGACTAGAGAAAACGTGGGCCCTCTCTGGAACTAAAAAGGAGACCAGGTTACCCAGGATCTGGAGAAGGTTGAGGCACTCTGACTTTTTTGCCTCAGTCTTCACCCCCAAGTGCTCCAGCCTCACTGCTGAAGTCACAAAAGGCAAAGCCAAAGAGAATGAGAAAATTAAGAACTGTCAGGTGTAGGAGAAGTTTGGGTTTGAAACCATCTAAGGAACCTGAAGGTGCACAAGTCCATGGATCCTGAGGGAGTTGGTGGATGAAGTTGCTAAGGCACTGTTCATCATATTTGAGAAGTCCTGGCAGTCCAGGGAATTCCCACTGACTGGAAAAGGGGAAATGTAATCCCCGTTGTTAAAATGGCAAAAAGGGAAGAGGAAGGGAGGAAAGCTACCGGGATTCTAGGTAGAAGAACTTCTCCCTTTCAAATGTGCAGGGTTAGGCACCACTTCTAATTATATTTATTATCCTGGAGGCACCGTCATGGCTTGCCCCACTCATCTCCAAAAGAGCTCATATCCATAACGTGATGAAAGAAATGGCAACCTGTGCCATTAATTGCAATGTGTTGATGACACAACCAGTGAATACACAGCAATTTCTTCAACCTGCTGCTCTTCATCTCCCAGCTGGGCCCAAAAGATTTCTGCTTGCCCACAGTCTGTTCAGATTTGAATGTTTGCAGTTCACATTGTTCTATAAAAGCCATGGTGGGCCAGGTTTTACTTTACAATCTCTATTGTTGAAGCTAAAAAAAGTCAACTTGATTGAAAGTTCATACATACTACAGAGCCCTTCACCCTCCTGTTCACTCACCTTTGACCAAGTGTTTTCTTTGCTTAGCAGGTCTGCATAGAAGAAAGCCATCTTCCACTGGCGCTTGTAGGTGAAGCACCACATCAGCTCCCAGTAACACATGTGATGGAACTGCTTCCAGTACTGCTGAGCCTCGCAGCATTCCTCATACCTATGGACTGCCTGCACACACAGATTTCCAAACACTGCCTTAGTCATGTGTAAATGCACGAACAGTGCTGTAACAGACACTGGGGCTCCAGGATCTGCCTGCACAGCTCCTGCAACTTCCAAATTATTATCAGCCCAGTATTTCCCAAAATCACATCTGCTGGCTTCACACACACAAGAGATTCTTGGCTACACATTCATCCTGGTGTTAGCAATTTTACCCTGCCACACACCTCCCCGTTACTGGAAGTTATAAAAATTCTAACCATAATCAAAATTAATGTTTGTGTCTAGGGAAATTAGAAAGCTGAAGGCAGAGGACATATGCTGAGCTGACATTTATTGCTGTGGTTCCACGGATTTCAAGGGAGCTACTGCCCTGCAACACCAGCTGATACTCTGTCTCAAGAGTATCTGGGACATGCATTCTTCATCTCCATGATTCTTTCAAGTCTTGTATGACTCTCCACTCAGACTGAAGGCAAAGGATTACCAGTGGGTGTTATTAAAGTCACAACTTGCTTCAGGATAGGAAAAACAATGAGAAAACTGTGTCATTAATACTGGTGGACTAGATTATCACCATAAATTGAGAAGGGTAGCAAAATGAGGTGAACAAACAAGTTAGCCAAAATAATTTTCAAAATTCCTATTTGTAATTCACAGACTACAAATTACATATAGGCCAAAGCCACAGGAAGCATTGGCCAAAAAGGAAACATCACTCCTGGAGGAATTTTTCTAAAGCTTTCGAAATTTGATTTCCCAAGAGCAAAATGATTACTTACCGCATCAATATTACCCTTTAGTGTTTCTATCCTGCCTGCAAAAAACAGGAATATGGCTCCCTGTAATAAATAATAATAAAAATACAAGTATTCTGTAACAGTTTTCAAGCTGACCATACAGTCTAGATCTTTGTTATTTGGCAAGAAAACATTAAACAATCATACCAAAGAAATTAGGATTCATTTTACCTTTGGATAGCGAGCCAAGTAAGGCTTAAGTAGTCTTTCTGCCTCCTCAACATTTCCTTTTCCTGTCCCTAGAATGCATAAAAATGCAAGTGATAAAAATATTTAGGAAACAAAGAAGAGAAAAAAAACCCCAGGAATGAAAGGTACTGATCATCCATCCTCAACTGGCCACACGTAGGTTCCCCTCTCTGCTAAGTAAGGCATAAAAACAGGCTGGTGCTGCACTAAGGCAGCAAACAGGAAGCCCCAACAACACTGTTCTTACTGACTTGAAAACCCATGTGCAGACAAACACATTTTGTAGAATGTTTTAGCAGGAGATAACAGAGAAGTATGTGTCAGTGGGAAGCTATCACCTCCCTCAAAAATTCAGGGATGACATATAAACATGAACAGTGAATCCATCACTTACAGCCATTATTTTAACCTCCCAATTAATGCATCTGACTACTGAAGACAAATTTAGCTTCTCACAGCTTCCTTGGCTATCCCCATGATCTCTCTTCTTATGTGTTAAACAAACCTCCATCTTGAAAATTAAGACACTCTCTTCAATTATAATCACTATTGTAAAATGACCCACAAACCAGTTACATTTAATCTGCTTAAGAACAAACAATTCACCAACAAATAGGTGATGGAATAGTCTTTTTCCCCTTTGTGTCCCACAAGAACTAATCAAATCCAAGAGTTATTATAAACAATCTTACCTAACACAAAGGTCATGAAAGTATGATAGCAAAGCAACAGCATGGTACACAGCACCGACCTAAAGCTGTATGATGATGCTCCTTCTTGAAGCTGCAGTAGACCATGTTCCTGTGCAAACAGAGAGAGGGGGACAAAGCTTTGGAAAAGATCCAGAGCTGTGTTTTGCTAATTTAACTTCTGCAGCATCATCTTCAGATTGCTCACTCACCAAATTCCCAAAAGGGCACTGACATGCATTGCTTACACAGCAGTCAAAGGTTAAAATACACATATTAATTTATCTAATAGTTTTTCATGGAATTACTGCTTAGCCTGGAAAATACCTGATGACAGAGCAGCAACTGGGATGCATTACATGGTTAACATAGGAGAATGAGAGAACTTATCACCACCATCCAAGTTCTGCTAAACAGCATCCAGAAAAAAACAGAGTTTTTAAAAGCAAGGCAGAAACCACATATCACCATTGTGCTGTGTATCCACGTTTGTTGTGGTTCACTAGACAAGCAAGTTATAGGCATCAAGAAAAAAAAAATCTCCAACAAGCAGAGCAAAAGATATCAGGGCAAAAAGATGTCTTTAAGCATGCCAAGAACAAAAAGAGCTTTGCAATGATGTTGGCCCACTACCATCACTGGAAAAATACGAGAAGAAGAGTATTTCCTTTCCCTTTTGGAAGAACTAAAGCAATCAAGTATAACTCTGTACTCATATTCAGTGACAGCATGATGGATAACCAAATTCAAGGATTCAAGCTCCTGAGGCAAGAGCATTTATCAGCCCATTCCAGGACTGGTTCCATGATATCAACAGCAAGATTATAAATATGCATATGTATCAAACATGAGATCTGCCTACTAGTAAATATGCACAGTAAGACATCCACTGTGTGCTGGGGAAAATTCTGTTTAAAAGTTACATGATCAAAACAGATTTACATGTTTGTGTGTCCTTGCTGACTGAGGGGTGTTACACTACCACACCTTTGTCACTTACTCTGTAAGCACTGAAGCCTGTAATCATATTCTCATTTTCATCACAGACATATTTTTTCACTTAACTAGTGTAGTTAAGTGTTTTCACATTAATACAGTTTTTTGTGGTGGTATTTTTTTTGTCTTAATTCACTACATTAATTACTGTCACAGGGAAAAATGTGACTCATATTTGCAGGTCTATTATAACATTTAGTTGGGACAAAATAATGAAAATAATGACTTGCCTGTCACTACAGAAGAAATTAAAATACAATCATCATTACTGAAAAATCACTGACTTAATGGAAATCAAACACTTTGCAAAATAAACCCCACTTCATTTTCCTTGGAGAGCACAAGTTTAATTGATACAAATAAGTAACAAAATATGATGTATTGAGCTTCTGCAAACTGCCCAGATGAAAACCACAAATATTTGGATTTTTTAAAAAGTAGCACTTTGAGGTAGAAGACAAAACATTCTATGGAACGACTTTTGGAAGAAAAAAATTCCAAAGTAGATTTCCAAAGGACATTTTTCTGCAGTGAAAAGTCTTCAAGTTTGATATTTCTGAGCCTTTACTGACATTTGCCTTATAGTATTTGGTCTCTTCCACATAATATAAAAATAGATATGAATGCAAATAGCACTAAGAATGATTCAGAAACAAATTCTGTTAGTCACAAAGAATAATTTAATCATTTGTCAAGTTGGTCTCACATATTTTAGTCTCAAAAGTGTATTTTATCAGAGCCAAAGACAAAGTTATCTGTATGGACAAGGAACAAAGCCACACCTGGACAGCAGAAACTGGGAAGTAACTAGGTTAGGAACATTGCCCATCATCAGAACAGGGCTGCAAATCTGACACACTTAAGCCCAAATTCTCAACCTGAGTAGTTACATGGGTATGAGAAGCTCACCAAGCAAGTCAGTTCACTCTGTGCTATGTCCATAATCCTATTTTGTCCAGAAGAGGTATTAAAGAGTGTTTACTTTTAACTCTGCCACTTGAATATCCCAAACTTTCTATATTAAAGTAACAACGTGGACACAGTCTTAATAAATGAAATATAGAACTAGTTGTTATTAGTATTACAACACTTGCTTGCAGAAAACGCTGCAACAAAGCTGCTTCTCCTCAAAAACACTCTTGCAAACTGCTTCTGTTAAAATGGGATCCCCAGGAAGGTGTAGGAAGATGAAGGGTTGTCACTGGGAAACGTGTTTTACACCCCACACTCAGTCAGCTGGCTTCCCTAGGCTCCCCCTGTGGCTGGCTGAGACAGAGGTAACTCCTCCAGGGAACAATTTGGCACAGAAGGCTGGGTCAGACATGAATCACCTTTTCAAGCACACGCCCTTTCTCCACAGGGAGCCTCTGGAGATCAGCCACCAAACCTCATCAGCCAAGGGAGGTGCCATGAGCTGGGCACTGTAATGCTCACTGGGATCAAACTGAGGATCTCAGAACCAAAGCACAAGCAGTGATTACTTGAGCCTAAGGAGTAATTCTGTAAACAAACTGCACTCACTTAGTGACTGGCACCAGTGAGTACATTACATTTAATTGTTAGGACACACCTTCTAACCATAAATAACCCATAACTACTTCCCACACCTACATCACAACTGATATGAGCAATCCCAGAACACCGGGAACGAGCTTCCAAACAAAGTCTATTACAGGGCATATAAAACAGATGTCAAGGCATCAAGTGTTTGTAATTTCTCAAAAATTACATTTTTGTAATTGCTCTAAAATGACATTAGCGCATTCCAGTTTTGTTTTCACACAAAACATAAGCTACTCTGAGGGACATAGAGTATAACACAGAGCAGGGAGCAATGACACTTCTTAGAGACAAATGTGATCCCATACGGGAACTCTCATCTTTCGTCCAAGTTCCCCATAACATCCCACAATCTCTCAATTCCCAAGACTGTTACTACATTATATTACATCAGTATCTTATTGATTCGACCCTTGTCCCAAGACATCCAATGCTCTCTCATTGAAGACTTCCCACTTGAACAGTGGGGAATCCCACAGTAGATGCAGGACGAACAAGGACAATGCTCAAAATCATTATCAGACAACACTAGGCTGGTTCATATTTATTTCAGCTGTTACTGACTAAAATCCATCTACTCTCCTAAAGCAAAAGCTCTCGAATGTTATTTTTAAATCACTCTCTTTTAATTAGAGATCTTGACAATGAAAGCAGAGCAAGGTCATCGTTCATGTCCCATGACCTTATCATATAACTGCAGGCTTAGCAAGGAGGATGGATCCTACTAACAGTTTTACAACAAACTGGCTAATTAAGCTGGTACACAAGGCACTTGAATGCATCCCATGAAATAATTTCAGATTTAACCTTCATTTAAAATTTGAAGAGATCCAAATGCAGTTCAAAAAAAATGCTTAGTGGGAAACTGGAATTAAATTTATTTCAAATTGATACATCAAATGCATTCTTCAGCTCAGCTGCGTTGGGAAAAATGTCCTCCCACATAAAAGGAGTATAATGTGAAAGAAATTGGTTCTATCTAAAAGTTTTCCTGCCTTCCCCTGAAATCATGCTGTCATCTGACCCTCTGACAAATTGCACTTAACATATGGTAGGCTCACGTCAAACTTTTCTGCAGTTTAGCAGCACAGCATTTGTAATTGTCTATAAAATAAGAACAAGGGTAAATATTAGCCTGAGACCTGGCAGAGGACTCAGTGAGAAAGGTTCAGTGCTTCCATGGGAGATAGTGCAAGGACTCTCCTGCTCTCCCAGGAGAGGTTAGTCATCCTTAAACACAGAAGTCCAGATGGGACACACACTCCACCTGCTGCCCAGTGAGGCAGACATGCTCCCAGCACAGTGTGTGTGACACAAACCTCTGCCCACAAAACATTTCTCACAAAACTGGGCAAAACTGAATTGAACCTCAATGGCCAAATGCAGGGTCAATGCTACTGAACACAGATAAGCCCATATTTTGACTAATGATGCGAAGGAAAGGAGCCTGAATAGTGAGATGGGCACAACCTGGCACATGTCGGACTGGAAGGGAACAAACACGGCCTCAGGCTACTTTTTATACTTTCTTGATCTTATCCCACCTACTATTTTGAGGCTCCAGACTGCTGTTAAGTTGATCATGTTGTCCACAGTGCCCACAAATGGCTTAGGAAGCAAAGGAGCTTTGAGCATGTCCTCATTTACTATCCAACATGACAAGTCAGAGACAAGTAGAGTCCCTAGGGGCAAATCTCCTGGTTTCAAGGCAGATTAGTATCCTGGAAGATAACACAATGCAATTTTTTTATCCAGTTTTAATAAGCACATGACCCACACCAAAATCAAGCTGTCCTCCAGTGCACTGCAGCTCTCTCAGGTAATCTGCAAACAGCTCAAGGCACAAACCACGAGTCTTGCACAACCTGATGCTCACAGTGAGCACTTAATGGAAAAGAGTACAATATCAAACACAGGTGTATTCAAAACTCCCTTCTCCTGGATGCATGCAGCATATGACACACAAACTTCCCTCTCCTCCTCTGTCACTCTTCCTTTCACCTTCTAGACTCTTGTCTACTACTTTTTGTTGTAAGCTTTGGGAAACCACCACTGCAAAGGATTGCACATGCAGTTGCATTTTGCTTTTGGCTTTAGGCAACCGTTAAATGCAGAAAGACTTTTTAAAGGTTGTTAAAATAAGTGACCATCAATTAGCTTTGATCCACATGTCTTACTCCTTTCTATGGTGTGCAGACAGCAGTTTTTTGCTTAAATTTATGGTAATCTAGGTCATGCTTCAGTGAGTTATTAAAAAACTGTAATAGGAGCTGACTCATCAACACAAATATCAGCCCGCTCACAGCCATGCAAGAAACCCCAAAAGAAAACAACACACTCAATTAGAGGGACAATTTTCACCTGCAGTAGTAAGATGAGTGTTCACCAAAGTATTCTCAGAGCTCTGCTGGTACATGAATCGCCTTTACAAGTCTAGGAGAATATTTTGCTTTAGATGCTCTTTGTTGTGACAAAGGTGAAAGTATTTGATTTTTGCCTTTAGTGCTTGTGAAATAGCTCCTGGAAATTTCTAAGTTGTAATCCACACTCTGCTCCTTGCTTTTAAACAAGACATTTTATTTTCAGATATAAGACCCTTCCTGTAAACTAATAAAATGGTGATGACAGTCATTGACCTGCTATGTAAGGCTGCAGCTCTGATAAAGAAACACTTTTTTTCTTGAAACTTGTTTTATAAATAAAACCATTATAAAAGGCAAAAAAGCACTTACTCCTTTGGACAAGAAAATTTAGGTGCCAACACTCAAGTGATGACCAGTTGCTATTAAAGAGGAATGAAATAGAGGATTTTTTCCCTCACAAATCTTTGAAGTACAATAGTTCAGACAAAAAATAAAGGAAAACTGAGCTGCACAAAAGCATCAGTGCAACAGTGTGCTTGGGTGATACCAGGGTGTTTCAGAGGGTTACAACTAATGTGAGGAAGAAGAGATAAACTCCTGTCCCCATTTTACCATTTAAGAGTGAGAGGAATATACCAATAATATTTAGCTCACATGTACCTTGTTTCCAGAAAATCCAACAAACTCCAGTAATCTCAGAATCCGTGCAGGGAACATGGACAATGTCTACAGAGAGAAATGCAACAGTTATGCAGTAACTTTGTCTCTCAGCTACCTCCCAGGATTTTTCCTAACACAAGAAATAATTAATAAAATTATTAAAAACATTTCCATATGGCAAGTTCCTGAGTAAATGTATATGCCTGCTATATTTTAAATCCAATTTAAACAGAAATATCTCTTTAATATAGGGACCCTGTGTCTCTGGGATTCCCTGCACAGAACTATGGTTATTCAGCACATGCTCAGTAACTCCAGTACTTGTTGGATGTTTCAGAAGTGCTGGGTGCACACCACACAGTACATATTTGTTCTTTGTGCAGTAAATCTAACATCTGGGCACGTGCAGGTCAGGCAAAGCAGTGCAAGGGAGGGGAAGCACGAGGCACTTTCTGCAGCCCATCCCCTGAACAACCACGTCACCCCTCGCCATCTCTGGGTCAATGCCTCTCTGACACACCAGGAACCATCCTGTAGCACCTGATCACCTGCTTTCTGGTCAGAACACAGGCAACAACAGCCAACAGTGGCCTGAGCAGGACCTCAATTTATACCTTCATTCCTGTACCCCACCCCACCAACAGCCCAAGCTCTCCAAGCAGCAGTAAGACAGTAAGTGGAAGTCAGCCAACACAGGCTGCTTCTGTGCAAGGCTTCTCCTGGCCCTCATCCCACATTGTGGACAGCAGTCTCTTTATTTCTAAAGTGTATTATTATCTGATTTTCTTAGACCAAAGACTGGGATCCTGCACTGTCAGCGCGCATCTATGTTTTAACCGCATGATCAGCAACACTGATACCAGTGGAGCTCCTCAGGAATTCAAGTTAGGGTCACTTCCAGGAGGTAGCAGAACTTCAGGATAAAAACTTGGTACATACCAGATTAAATGCTCCAACTCCGAGTTTTACACCTCCCTCAAAATGAAGATGGTTCTCTCCTTTGACATAATGTGGGGACTGTATAAGACTGTCCAGCTCCCTGCAAGTGCACAACATTCTGTTACACTGTCAGTAAATAAAGAGGTTAATTCCAATTCTGTAAGAACTGTGGAAGTTTTCTGATACTTATAATTCACTGTCATTAAGCGAATGTTTCATTCTGAATTTTTATTTAATTTAATCTTTTTTACGGTGTCTGGTGACCTTGCCTCCCTGAAAGAGTTTCAAAACCTGTGTCTCTGCAACATTTATACATCCTATTTTTTCAGGTTTGCTCTTGTTGCAGATTATCAAGCAGCCCTGCTGACAGCAGGGAAGGGAAAAATGCCTTTTTATATCAGAAACTACATTGTAAAAAATACTGATCAGTCAAAGCAAATAAAGCCTCATTTCCATTTTACAGTGTTTTCTCTGTTGCACCACACTCTCCCCAAAACTGCAACCAATTATTTCTTCCCACACCAAGGGTGCAGTACAAAAATCATAACTGCTGGTCTCACATAAAAACTTTGTTAAAATATAGCTTTTCTTACTATGCAAGTTGTTGTTAGCATTTTTATTAGCATTCTTTGAAAAAGAACACCTAAGAGTTACCAGATTCATAACATTTTGCTTTTATACAAACTAAATCTGGTCTTGACTAAGGCACAACTGAACATGCTTCCGATGGTGTACATTTTAATGTAATTTTTAGATTTTACTATTGCACTTCAAAATCATTTGCACATGTTGAAAATGGCTCTGCATAACTTCCTGGATGAAAAGAATTCTGCCTAAGCAGATGTTTCTGGCTTACAGACACTAAATAATGAGTATACTGTGAGCTCAGATAAGCAACCCTGCTTATCATTTACAATAGCATGCACCTTCCCTTTAGAGCAGCACTGCTGTACTTAACCAGATTAAAAGTCCAGCTCACCAAATATCACTCAGACAGTGGCATATGCTGGGAAAAGCATCCTCTAAGAATTGACTGCTCAGGGACCTCATGATGTGAGGAGACTGCATCTGTTTACTATGTTAAATAGCCCCTATTTCCTGCAAATTTGTTTAATCTTCGTTTGAAGCCATTTATGCTTTACATTGGAAGCTCTTCAGTTTCTTGTCCTTTCATTTTATTTTAGTTTTATGTATCTATTATGGAATTACTTGTGCTTCAGCTACTGGTTTCAAATGTTCCAAAAAGCTGCAGCTGGAACGATAAAGAAAGGCCATTTCAATATGCCTAATGACTGTGTTGGAATATTTGACCAGCAGCAGTTTATTCTGACAGAGTACACTTAATCACATCACCACTCTGACTCACCTGTATGTTTGGTAACTGTTTCGGACTTTGATGCCTCCTTTTATGAAGCTTACCATATTCTCATCCTGTTGGGATGGAAACACATTAGCAATATGAATTTGTAAGCATATAAAGGGCTTTTGTCTTCTTGAGGTGAACACATACCTGGAACATAACCAGCATGACACAGACAGTATAAGCCTCTGAGACACAATACACGGATTTAGGATTTCCTCTCTATATGAAAGTATTTTTTACTCTGTTCAGGCTTAGGCACTTTATTTTGATGCCTTCTGTGATCAGTTTAGCCCTTGTCGCCTTTGGACCATTTGCATTAATGAACACAGGGACTATGCTAATGAATGTCATCTAAGGCACATCCATTTGTGCCTCTTTCAAAAAATAGCTTTCTCTCATTTGTCCTTCAGCACAGTTCAGATGTGTCTGGTGCTGAGCCAGGAAATGTTCATGAGTAACTGCCTGTCCTCAGGAGTCTACAGAATATAGTTTCATATCCCAAAAAGGGAAGCAGGGTCAGTAAAGCTCTACAGGATATGCTCTTTCTGGCCTGAATATTCATATGTACAAGACAGTAACATGTTACATTATAAGCTATAACAAATTGAGAAATTACAGCAAAGTGTGTCTGGGGGACTACTAGTTAAAGACTCCATTCTTGTAACTTTGTGGTGGCAATTTCTTGCCTCACTCATCATGTATAGTCTGTCATTCTGGTTTGTTTTGATATTTGCTGTTACTTTGGGACAGAAACTCTATATGTGTTTTAACAGAAGATACCATCAGATAAGATACCATACAGAAAAATCATAAGAAGCCATATGGAACATTGTGGAGAAAATAGGATAGATTAGATGAACTAACCCAAGTACAGCACATCAGGGGGCTACAGAATACCTAACCATGTGCAAAGGTTCAGTTATATTTTCCTCTGAATGTAAAATGGAACAAGGAAAGAAAAAATACTTTGAAATGTTTATTTTAAAATGTTTTAAAATGTTTATATTCAGAATCCTCATGACACCAACAATAGGGATAGTCAACGTGAGAACTGTCTAGCCCTTGTAAAATGCTGAGATTAATTTTTATGTGTTTTCAACCAGATTTGGTCATTTACAGTAAGCATTAAAATTAACCCCCTTCAATACCTGTTGGAACCAAGTGCATTCGTTTAATTTTTAAATTTTTAAAACTAATTCATGAGTTCATGAAAAATTAAACACAGAATAGAAGAGGAAGCAAATAGACCTTTGCAGAAGAGGACAAGAAATTATTTTCTTACTCTTAAATCCCCTATGTATCTATAAACATTTTAAAAAACAGATACCCATGAAAACAGTGCTTAAACCCAAGAGACATTGCTTTACAACACTCCTTTCTTACAGGCACAACAGAGAAGTTTTCAAAAAGTCTCGCTTCCATAGCTTCAGATATCACCTAAATTGCCCCCTGTGCTAGAGGCTACTCATCCCAAAAGACCCCAAAGGAAAATGGAAACAGGTAGCTACACCTCGGCCATTTCAAAGTCCATCATCAGCACTCTAGAAGCTATAAAAGCTCCTCTGGTTATGGGTGTTACTATGAAGCAGTAGTTTCTAGTAGAGGGACGCAGCAGACTGCTGAAAAAGGTTACATGCTCAATAAACTCTCATAAGCAACATAAATCAGAGCCCACCTGGCAACTCCCAGTCACTATAAAACCACCACCTGCATTCCACTTCCTACCAGCACCACTGAGCCAAGAAACATCAGGCTTTTCTGACTGTGACTTTTATTATCCCCTTAACAGATAAAGAGGCCCACTTTTATACAGCAAGTACAGTCAGATCAAGAATAAAAATCAGTTATTTCAACTGTGATTAACAATCTAAATTGCATGCTGGAGCCCGAGTAAGTACTGCTAATGTTGCTCCACCAAACAAATCAAGCTTCATTAGTATAGAGATAAAATTCAAAGAAGAGGGAGAACTCCCTTTTTTAAAAGACAGGTAGCACTGTTAAGGAGAAACCATGTGTGGAGCCTAATAGCTATGCAGTTCAGGAACATACCAGTGAGAAAGTACTCTGGGGAAAGCAGACTGAAGCAAAAAACTCACCTGTATTCCAGCACAGCTGCAATGACCATCTCTTATTTTTTTAAATCTGATATCCCAATACACAGTATTTGAAAATCAGTGCTTACTGCAGTTACATAGTGTGAAATGAGAGGGAGTTGAGAAGGGTGTCATAGGGTACTCAGCACTGTTCCAATATCTGGACTTGATCGAGATGAAACAGCCTTACACCATTAAATCAAACTAGAGTCTTCTACCAGATCATTAGTTTGAAGAACAGAAATCTGTATGGTATGTACTTTTCCACCACCCCCCACAAGCCACACATGGGGAGGGACCTGGAGGAATGTGAGTGCTGCTCTCTGAAGTAAACATTCGGCATAGCAAATTTCTGCATGGATTTCCTCTGGTGCCACACAGAGAGGAGAAGAAAACAAATCAATCAGTCAAAAAGCAATTAAAAAAAACCCCTTAGCCCATTAATATAGGAATAAGATCACAAAGCTCCAACTGAGAAAAATATGATCCAAATTTGATGTAGTGCTTCAGTTCCAGACTACTGATGTAATTCCAAACAAAAATGAAACACAGTTACAGAAACTTTGCATGAATTTATCTGGTGCTTTCTATGAAATCCTGGATCTAGAGCCTTTATAGCCATTTCTATACTTCTTTCTAGGAATTTTTTTACCTGGCAATTTTTGGGAGTGCTGAGTCAGCAATCAACAAAACCAGTGATTTTGGATGTGGTTATATATTCAAATCTACATACTGAGTGAACACTTGCACCTGATTCAAATTGCATAAATAAAAAAGGTAAAACATTATGCATGTGAGAGAGAATATTACCTTCAGTAAAGTGTTCAAGGCTTTGCCTATGTACAAGGTTGTTGATAGAATCAGCTACTGTAGATTTCTTCCTAAATCTGCAAAAAAAGTCCATTTGGTCATTCTGAACATAAAGCTTCAACAACAGAGAACGACAGTGTCTTTCAGCTGCTCACCCACATAGTCACTAATATACCTCTAATGCTCACCAACCCTCTGTCACCTCACCATGTGCACAAACTTCAGCATATTCCATAGAGAACTTAGTCAACATGGTCCTCCTGAGATCTGTTTTACCCTTCACACATGGAAATATGTCTTGATGAAGGAAGGGGATAAAGGGTGGGGATGATTTCTTTTGTGGGGAGGGGGATGCAAAAGACTAAAAGACAGGGAGCTGCAGCACAACCATCACCCCTGGAAACATTCTGCAGTGTCTGCACATTGTAAATAACAACTTCCAGACACAGCAGAACCAGGACTACAGATAGGACTAAAGTCTAACTGACAAGAAAAATCAGATATTGTGGTAAACTGAAGTTTTCAAGGCTAGACTGCTGAACACTCTAATTTATGTGCTCTGACCTCCTAAGTGACCCTCCTCTGAGTGGGAGGCTGGACTAGATAACCTCCCAATGTCCCTTCCAACCTCATTTTTCCTATGATTTCTATGAAATTACATTTCCTTTTTTAACCTGTATGTCTGTCAAACCTTTACCAAGAAGCAACTATTTACTAACTGAATTGCTCCACGCTTACCTTTGACAGGTGGCTTGAGCTTCCTTCATTGTGTTTCCTGCATTCAGTATGTCCTGAGGATCAAATGTCATCATAGCTTGCATTTCCAGTATGGTGGCATAAGTGAGGGCATGATACATGCTGTCTTTAGTTCTGAAAGAAAACACAAGGTGCAAAGCACAGCTTGATTCGACTGCACTGTTGCTTTTAAAAAAGAAATACAAATCCAATTTCAGAAATGTATCAGTAGAAAGAAACAGTAATAGATTGAGATTTCTATATGAAATCACGTCTACAGTTCCAGTTTCAACAGCTCAGCTAAAATGTACCAATTCTGAGCTGAGGGTAGGTATTTAACAAGCAAAGCACAGGAATTAACCACGTGGCTCACCAGTCAGAGACAATAGAGGTTTTTTTAATGGAATATCTAATGAATACTGCAACACATGACACAAATCCAGATGATATTCTTCCATTTTGGGAGAGTCACTCAAGACAGATTCAAGGAGATAAGTAACACAATACTATAACCATGGTCAAAATAGAATCTTCTTGAAACAGATCTTCCCAACAGAAGCATTAGAGTCTATGTCAAATATTACTGGGTTTTTTTCTCTTCTCCCCTTCTGCCAACCTTCCATCCCCATCCGTTCAACTTAAATATTATTCTTTGGGGTTTCAGATAGTGCCTCTTTTGCAGAAAGTAAAAAAACTTTGGCATTAGTGCAAGTAAAACAATTAATTCCTATGTGCAGCCATTGCTGGCATCTTTCCTCTGACAGGACAAAAGGTTTATATATTGCACATTTTTAAAGCATTCAGCCAGTACCTATGTCTGACATAATCCTCTGCAAACAAATCAAAATGTCTTTGGGCACTGAGATGTAAAAAAGATGACTTGAAAAATATGTTGAAGGGCAAGCTCAGATAAATTCCTGACACAGAAACTCTCTGTAGGTCTTGCTAATCCACCCCTGACAAACAGCATGACTTAAGACAAATACTGCTAAGGAGCAACAATTGCTATTTTAATTGTTTACTCTCTAGGACAGATCAGATAGCTCTGAATGGCAGGGAATATTCAAAAATACTTGCAGTCAAACAAGGATATCCTTTCCACAAAATCTCCACCCTCAGCACACCTGTTCTCAATACATGTACTTCAGGTGTTTCTCAAAGCGAGCAACTAACTCTATTTTCTTTTCCTTTCAAGGAGAAAGTTGTGTGCCAGCAATGTGCCCTTGGCAAAAACAGGGCTGCATTGAGAGGAGTGTTGCTGTCAGCATGATGAGAGAGGGGATCCTTCCCCTCCTCACACCACTGGCAAGGCCACCCTGGATTGCTGTGCCCAGCTCTGGGCTCCTCAGTACAGGGACACAAGAACAGGGTGATAAGGATCATTGACTGGAACATCCCTCCTATGAGGAAAGACTGTGAGAGCTGGGAAGAAGCAAAGAGGACAGAGCCAGGCTCCTTTCACTGGTGCCCCAGGACAGGATCAGAGGCAACAGGCACAACCTGAAACACAGGAGGCTCTGTCTGAACACTGGGAAAAACTTCTTCACTGCCAGGGTGACCATGCACAGGCACATGTCCTCTATAGAGCTTGTAGAAGTCTGTATCCTTAGAGACACTCAAAAGCCCTCTGGACACAATCCTGGTCTACTGTGCCTAGGTGGCCCTGCTTGAGTATGTGACCTCCTGAGGTCCCTTCCAACCTCAACTACTCTGATTCTGTGGTTTTGTTTTAAGGAGAAAAGCCAGACTTTAAAGACACCTCGATCCATTTAAATTCCACCCCTGGAAATACACTTGCCTCCCCAAGTTTTAATAACTGGATTGAACTGAAAGACAACTTTACAGATAACTTCAGACAACCCTACATTAAGCAATGAGCTGATTGCTTATATGAGCTAATAACTCAGCATTGTGACTTGGACGCCTCTAAATTTTCTAATAATTCATACATTATTATGCCTTAGTTACTTTCCTCAAGGAGTACAACACCCTTAAGTATCCTTAGGAGTCCCTGATGTTTGGTTAGTATTTTCCAGAACCAACAAATAAACCTTGTCTACCCTAAAACAACCTCCTCTCACTGACATTAAGCAATAAAATCACCAAAGAAAAATACCAGCGACGATAAATCCTGACTTCCTTTGTATATATATTTTTTGAGATCTAGGGGTTAAAATAACACCTAGTGTTGGTGCAGACAGCATTACACAGGTACCTGGTGCTTCCCTTGCCTCATACCATCAAGGGCTACTTTTTCCAATACACATGGCACAGAGCAGGCTGGCTGCACTGAAGAATTTTGCAGGGCACATCTTTTAACTTCACTGCAGTCTGTTCTCTGTGGCTGCCCTTAATTCCTACTTGCCCTTCCCATTTAAACCAATCTAGCAGAAAATCCATTTTGGGAAATCACCCAGTGCCATAAGTGCTAGAAACCCCACACTATGCTCACATCCATCTCATTTGCAAGGTAAGAAGAACAGAGAGATAATAGAGAAATTAGTTTAAAATCCAGTGGAGTCAGGACAGCTTTGTCTGGGCCTCACACATCATGATTCTTTCAGTACACTGATAATGAAAAGTAGGAAAAAAAATGAACATGCTATAAAATGCCAGCCTGATGAAGTGTTCCTGTTCATTTGATTATTCATCAGCCTCAGCGCAGAAAAACACACTTCATCTTGTATTTACTAAACTAAAACCCTTCCAGAGGTTTAAATTCAAAGCACAAGGGAGGGACTGAAATAGTACCCTTCCAAAATTATAGAAATTTGCTTTCAAAATCAAAGCAAATAAATATTAAATTCACTGCACTAAAAGGTAAATTGGTACTATTTACATAGGTGTGGTGAAGATTTCTCTATCCAGTAATTTGTTTCTGATACCAAATCACCCCTTCCCTAATCAATGGTTTCATCTATGTTGCTTCTAATATTTGAAGGACATAGTAATTAATGTCTATCATTAGCCAACTGATATTTATCAACATTCAAATTTTTATATGTGGGTAGAAATGTCACCAAATGTAACTTATCTATGTTATTTCTACTAATCATACAATTAAAGTTGCCAGTTAGATCCTGGTGCATTGCCAGGAGTTTAAAGGCCTGGCTTTTATATGGATGGATACAGAATGAAACTTGATAGCTTTTTATTTTCCTTCTTTTGATTCCTCAGCAGCACTTTCCTCAGGACATTGTTGGAGTTAACAAGCCTTTATGACATAAATACAACTAATATTGTGATTAATAACTTATCCCAGTAGTTGGTATCACATGACTGAATAAGAGGATTATAAGTAATGTCTTTAGGCACTTATGGAGTTCTGCCACATGCCTCTTCTCCAACTTTGGTGCAGCACTGCCCTTTCTTGGAGCTGGTTGGAGAACAGTTTTATTCCTGCTTGAAAACAACTGCTTAAGTGAGGACAGTCACAGCTCTCCAGCTGAAGTGAAAAAGCTGACCTGAGAATTAACCTGGGTCTAGTAATCTTTTGTGAAAAACAAACACAGTACCCAAAATGTTTGTTGTCTAAGTCATTTTCCAAAATTTGGAACCTAGTAGGTTCTTCCAGCAAAGAGGAGAAACCAACAATTAAGTCAGGTTTTGGCAGCAACTAATTTATTAGCTATAAAACTGAAATTACCTTTTTCATGTTCTTGACATTCTGCACAGTAAATAGCCAAGACAAGCTTTCTGCAGAGCTGTGCAATATATTTATCCAAACACTGTGTAGGGCTTCATTTTACCTCTGGGTGCTTCCCCTTATTCTTTCACCACTCTCAGTTAGATAATCACACCCTCTCTTTGTGAGATCAGTTCCCAGAGAAAGCTCCTCCACCCCACTGAACAATCTCATGTTTTCTTTTGTTCTACAAGGGCAAGAACATTTCACCACCATTCCTTGGTAACCTCTTTACACTCTTTAAAGATCAGAATATACAAGATAACATTTAATACTGTAAAATGGCATATATTTAAAAAATCCAATGATAGTAACAGATAGTAACAGAGCTCTACTATTCCAACAAGATTTTCATAAGTACCTGAGCAGTAATACAATCTCTTCACACCTACCTGAGATACTCCCACATCAAATGAATTTACCTTTCAAACACAGTCATTCTAGAATTAATATTCCAACCAAACAACACCAAGTGCTTTTTGGAGTCTATTTTCAGAATGAAGTCAACTGCCTGGAATGAATCCTTGTTGTATTGTTCCTATAATACTGCAAGCAGCAACACACGTGGTGCAGCTCATCCCATGGTCCAGAAAATTGTGTCATGAATTTATCTTATTTACCATTTTCCCAACTGATTTGACACCAACAAATCATCAGGTGATTATGCCTTGCTTCCCTTTAGGATAATTACTAAAATATTAAGCATTTGTCCTCGGAAGGGAAAGGGACATCTCACCAGAATCAACTCTTTAATTTATTATCTGCTCGTAACAACACGAGGGCTAAAATCCAGTCAGCATTTAATCAATTTACTGTGTCTTAGGGTCGAGAAGGAAGATGAGATTTTTTTCCCACTCCAGTGACTGACAGTTCCAGTGTTATGTACAGTTAACACATCACATACTGAAAATCACTGCTGTGCTTGGTGACTGAATTTAAGGAATTTCTTAAGAGTTCTTAGATATACTGTAAGTACTGCATATAAAAGATTAATTTAATCAAACTTACTACAGAAGGCACAAGATAACCAGAATCCACTATTGTACAAAGATTGCTAACGATAATAAAGAATATTGACTCTAAAAGCTAAAAGGTAGCTCAGGAAACAAGAAAGGTTATATAACACGAAACTAAAACACCAGATGTATTTTTCTATGAAATGAGATCTCTTCATTATGATGGATTTGCTTTTCTAACAGGAAAAAAAGAGCTTTACCTCAACACAAGTCTAGACACCATCCTCAGATATTTATTTTTATGCTGCTAGGAAAACTCTTCCTAATTTAACTCTCATACATTGCCAAATCTGCTGTTAGCTTCACATGGTACAAATTAGTTGAAAATACACTTATTGTGGAAGCCAAATGTGAGCAGTTTAATGAATCTGCACTAATGTAATAGAGAGCAGAGTATCTCCTACCCCATAAGTGTTAAAGGCGCAAAAATCTATGATATTAAATTCTTCATAAGCATATAAAAACTGAAAAGTATTTCCCTAAACAAAGATAGTATGTTTATGGACTGTGGAAACCAATTTCAAATCTCAGCACACTGAAAGTGAACACAAAGGAACTGATGGCTCCTAAAGAAAACCCACATGTGTGCCCTCTCTACAACTCTTCTTATTCCTAAAAGAAGTGGACTGTGTCCATAATGGATAACATCTCTGGGGAAATTTAGCATCCTGTTTCTTCACTGCACTCACAAAGATCATAAGTCTGTATTTCCCTCACTGACAAAGGCAACAGGAATAAGGGCCTCCTCATAACAACAGGCTAACGTGGAAAATTAGTTTCAAAATGGGTTTGCAATGTGGAATACAGTCAGGTACAAAAACAGAGTATCAGCTCATGAACTACTCTCTGCAGAGCCCAGTTAAAGCTGAATGAAAACCATATGCAACAGAAGAAAAATGGATTTACAGAAAAAAACCCAACCCACAGCCTCACTAACTTTTGCAGTGTTTTGGAAACCCCCTTCAATAAAATATCTCCTTATTTTATGCTAAGCACTGAGTAAGCATTTCCAGATGGGCACAGGGGCTTTACTGTCAGAATTTAATGAAAACACAGTTTTTCTTCTTACTGCATTTATTATATCTTCCGATGATATATAAACACTAAATAACACTGTGAATAAAACCAGCATTATTAATACAGCTGACACTACAATTTATCATTAGTGTCTTTCCCAGAATGTCCTTACATGGTTAAGCTACAGATTATGGTATCAAATACAGAGCTGATACCTCAGCAAAGGAGATATGTAGTATTCACTGTAGTTACCCCAACACATAGCAATTACCTATGAATTTTACTTGTCTCATACTCCAGTGCCCTAACAGAATGCATGACAGAATTTGCTGATGTCACAAAAAGAAATGGAGCAAATAGGGTGGATGGGTGGGTGGAATTTTAAATGACCACAGACTGCAACAAGCAAAGAGCACAGGTAACGTCGGGACAGGCTGTGACAGATCACAGACATTGTGAGACAACAGATTTCAGAAACTATTTTATGATCTCACTGCTTGCAGCTGGACCACTCACTAAATGTAGGGCTGCAACATAATTAGGAAACAGAGTGCATGACCACAAGACAGAATTGCAAAATAAGCTGTGAGAAGGTTTCTGCAAATGGTTATTAAAAAGCAATGATCAAAAAAAGAATTCATACCTAATGTGCCTCAAACCTTCAATACATGGTCAGTTGCTCAGTTAGACACAAAACTATACATTTTCAAGTTCTCAAAATATGCAGAAAATATAGGAAAGGAGGCAAAATTAAAGATGACAGAGGATGGTTTTTTTCTTGCAGGAACAAGAATCTCACGTACTGCACTACAGCTGAGGGGTTACTTCTCTGGACATCAATTCCTTTCTTCTGGCAGATACTTTTAATCAGTTTTATTATTTACTCACCCAACTGTAAAGCACTTATCTGTCTTCCCCAAAACTTAACACATTAACTTAACACCCCTGAACCAAAACCATAAAGACTTATCAATTATTAACAGAGAACCAGCTGTCTAGTCAAAATCTCCTGAGAGATGGTGAAGCAAAGAAAAATAAACAGCGGAAAACTAGTAAAACTTATCAACTTACTTTGCTTGTAAAGAAGCCAAAGCATCTGAGAACTTGTTGTTAAGAAATAAATCCAGAGCTGCCATACATTCACGCAGTGCCACGTTGAGGTCTGATGTAGGTGACCTGCCAGAAGAGATAATAAAATCAGCACATCTGTTCTCCTTCTACCAGTGCATTACTGCTACATTTGAACTCCCCTTCTTCAGTTCCAGCCTTATTCCCATGCATAATCTGCTATTCCATTTCTAGTGACAGCAAAAATACAAGTGAATTCCATTATGTTTGTGGATTTGGGTTTTTTAAAAAACTATGCCCTTACCAAGTAACACGTGAAAAGCAATTTTAAGTTTTCTATTTTCTGAAAATAAGATAAAACTGCACCTACTTTACGTAAGAACCTGGACATGCAGAAGTTGCCATGTGGGAGCACAGCAATTTGATGAGCTCAGGTACCAGAACACAGGAGCACTGGGTGACGATGCACATCTGACTGTAAAGCTGACAGACCACAGGCTGGTGACATTATGATCATGTTGTCACTTTAAGGATGAGACACTGCCAGTCTGCATCAGATTATTACACCAACTGCTGCTGGAACATCTGCTTTGGTTCAGCTCACGTCCAGGATGTTCCTGTGCAATCAACTACTACAAACTCATGGGTGGGTTAAAATTTCACGCTGTGCTTGCCCCTGGGAACATCACTGTTCCCAGGAAGTGCCACCACATTCAAAGGAAAAAAGCTGCTGCTGCATCTCAAAGTCAGAAGACTCTCAGTGGCTTAGTCTGGCTGTACTTTTCTCCTTTACAACATTTGGATGTCAGCCTGACCCATCACAAGGGTTCTCAGCTGGTCTTTATGTTACTGGCAACAGGATAATACAGACCAGCTGAGCTGGTTTGGCCCAAGTTCATCACCACCAGAACTGCTGGACAAAAAAAAAAAATCCACAGGAGAAACAATAAGGCCTTGCACTAAAAAAGTTAAGGTCACCTGGCCAGTATTAGAACATTTAAAACATCTGCATTTAATGATCAAAGAGCTATACTGCACTAATATGTTGTACAAATGAGTCTGTACAAAACATCCTCCAAAAAAACACAAACAAATCACCATCATGTTCCTGACTCCAAACAGCTCTAACTAATGTGATCTATCTTGTGACTTGGAAACTGTGTTAGTTCCTTAAAAATGGCACAACACAGACTGCTGAAAGGAAAAACAGAAAGCAAAGCCCTGATATCATCTTAAGGGAGCACAGAACCAGCAGTTAACATCAGTAATAACCATCCACTGCAGCAGTGGTTTGGTTTTTTGGTTTAAGAATAATGACTGTAAAGAAATAAGGAGCATAATTGTATATATGAAAAACTAGACTGTAAAATTGAGAGACACATTATGTGACATTGTTCATAGTGGCTGTTGTAATCACATTTCAGGTAAACTGCGAATCCTTCTGTACCCAGGACACTCTCCAAGTGCTTTGCAAATATTGATTAACCAAGTCTTGGCATCCATCTCATACAATATGCAACATCATGTCCGCCCAACTATTCTGAGCCCTACTTAATAATTAAAACTTTATCAATTATTGCTTACATGTACCTAAAACTCCTACCTTTTTTTTAAATCCGTGTCCCTGAACCAAAATAGCATATTTAACATAATATAAAACATGTTCTCATCTGTTTTAAAATATTTAGACGAGTAACATTTTACCTGGGTTTTTTGTTTGCTTGTTTCTGGTCATGCACAAGAATTACACCGTTCAATACAAATAAACCTTTTCAAAATATTCCTTTGAAACAGGAAAACAATAAAGAAAAAAATCACTGTTGAAGCTCAAAGCACAAATAAGATATTCATTACTTGCCATCTTTTCTGGAATAAGAATTAACAACACAGTGCCACCCACAGCAGCAGCAAAAACACAAGGTGCACGTTTCCCTCATGCTCCAAGGAAACCTGCCATCGGCTGTAGCTCCCAAGTCAAGGGCTTTAGACCTGAACACAATACACACCTCACCTAAACGCTACAAATCATTATTTGTCGCTGTTAGCAACAGAGAAGAAACACTTTAAACTCGAGAGTGCTCAGCATTTTAGCAAACTGATTAGTCATGCTTCAGTGGGCTGCGGATTCTCTCCTGCTTCCAACAGCGGGATCAGAACTGCCTCTAAGGCAAATGGAAAATGCTGTGTGCTTGCTGCTCCTTACCTTTCTGCTGAGTCTCTTGTGTTTTCTGACATAGTCATTGCAAGCCCACTCAGCGTTCAGGCTCGAACATCCAGCAGCACCCGGTGCTACTGAGCCAGCTGCGAGTGGAGGTCCCGCTGCGAGCGCAGGGCAGCGCCTGCTGCGGCACCGCACTCCCGATTGGACACTACGGGTGATACCACGCGAGTTGGGAGCATCACTAGCTCACCGGCACCATCCTACAAACGAGCAGTTTGGATGCCAGCCTGTGGCACGTGAAGTTCACATATCACTGGATCCCACTAATGCAGGAGGCGCTGGCAGCTGCCAGCGTATCTCTGATCTACAGACCTGTCTGCAGTGAGCGGCAGCATCACCACCTTCCATTCAGCACAAACCAGGCAGAAGCCAAATATCCCTGTAATTACAGAGCTGAGACAACAAGAATTACTGCATGTGGCAGTAACTGGAGCACATCAGAAACCTGCAAACCAGAACGAAAGTCAAACGAGACCAGCTGACATGCAGGGGAACTCAGGCAATAACTGCTGCAAATGTGAGAAGCACACAGGCAAGAGAGACAAGCAAGTAATTCTTCCCAGCAAGGATTCTCTGCAAACCAGGCTTCAATCCATCAGCCAAACTACCACCTATTGTTAGTTCCTCTGCCATTGGGAGGAACTAACACTCTACACGCTCTTTGTAAAAATCTTGATTGCCATGGAAAACGAGGAGAGTTGACATTAACAATTTATTCAGTGGAGTGAGCTCATCTGGCTGATTTTGCCCAAAATAAAACAGTGTATGCTCCCAAGCTGCTTCACTGGCACATCAGCAGTACTGGCCCTGTCCATAAGTACAAGTAGCAGAAGCTGCTCATAGTCCTCTCAGTATGACAGCTGGACTGTAGAAGTTGATCAGCTACAATCTACACAGATAAATTAATTTCTCCAAGATCATCTATTGTCAAAAATTATCCACCTGCTAGATTACACAAAGCAGTGCCAATAATGAAGACACACACTGCTGAAGGAAGACCAAAAAAGGATAAACCAGCAAAGGACAATTCCAGGAAGATACTCTGAATCCATTAACATTGCAGATTAAATCTCTTGCTGGTTTTATGGCATCCTGTACAGGAAAAGCCTGTGCTGCATCTGGTATAAAAATTATTGTAACAGATCCACAGGCTGCCCTATTAATGACTCTATTACATGTTCCTAACAGCACTATGTACCTGGACCACAGCAGGAGATAAAAGACATTACCAGGGCTTTTTTTCCCTCCAGTTGAGAATAACTACTAGTTACAGCTTAAAATTAACTAGGGACTTCCATGGTAGGATTATGAGCTACTCTGAAAAGATCACTCATCATTCTCACTAGCTTATTGTACAATTTCTAATTAATATTGTATTCTCCAAATGGACCTTAAAGTCCTGTATGGTGAAGGCTCTGGCTGTTTCTGCCAAGTTCTTCAAGACTTGACTTGGTAGGTTTTTATTTGAATACCACTTCTCCAGAAACAATTATATGCTCAGACAACGTTCAGCATGAAACCTCTCCTTCCCCACACATAGCTATGTCTTCTTTTAACTAAAGAAAACAAATCTTAAAAAACTAAGATCTGAAGTGTTTCCAAATTTAGGCCATTTCCCCTTGGGTATACAAGGTTCTTTCCTTTTTGTTTTGCTTGTTGGAAGCAGGTTTTGCAAGGATAGTCATGTGGTTCTCCTTGTGGTTTTATTTATGGTATCTTCATTCCCTGCCCCTCCTTTTAAAAGGAAAAGAATTACCTTTTCCATGGTCAAAAGGAAGGGAATGGAAGACTTTTTGAGCATGGCAGTTACTATATTTATGCATAATTTTATTTCACTGTGTGCACAATGTTTTCTTACTATAAGTTTGTAGTGCATAAGCTTTATGAATTGTCATTGGGTTTTACAGACTTCTTCAATAAAAAAAAACCGCCTTGAACCTTGCATTGTGTAAAATGCTGAACTACTCAGTCGACCTCAGTGATTATCAGAACTTTACAAAAAAAAGGTAATTCTGAAGTTTGTGCCTTTATAGTAATGCTTTCAATAGTAATTCAAAAGCTCCTTCAGTACTGTGAAACATTGAAAGCAAGTTAAATCAGTCATATCCTAAAAGATTAATGCGTTTCTCTGCCAAATCTACCTTATCTGCATAAGTCAGCTGAGGTAGTGTGCATGGGTAACTTCATGTGGAGGAAGAAAATAAAATACAAAGAGAGCACCATTGAGCTAAACCAGTACTTGATGAGAAACCAGCACAGAGCAGCCCACGTGCTGGGGACTCTCTTCCCTCCATTATCAGGAGACTCCTGGAGTGGAGAGCAGTGGACACACACCCTGTTTCCCCAAATACAGGTTAGTCCCAAACACGTACAGCAAGTGAGATGCAAGATCAGAGAAAGGCGTCTACTGAAACTTTTATATTCCTATCCCAAAGAAACTTCACAGGAAAATCTCTGTGATCGCACTAGAGACCTTCTAACTCAGAGCCTTGAGCAGCACAATCTGGCTCAGTAATGACCGACACTGCTTTCATCTTACCCAGAAACAGTAACAAAGCTACTTTAGTGAATGCTGGGTTCATGGATGCAATACCTCTACCTGTACCACACAGTTGCCTTCTGCTCCTGGTGTTCCATTGAAACACTTTTTTTTATTATTATAATTTCAGCTTAAAAGTTTCCTGATAAGTAGTTTTGAGGTATTTGCTCTTGATTCGATTTTATATTCAACTGTTTGAACAATGTGGTGTTTTGGCCTCCTTCACTCCCTTGGTATCAAGGGTTCTCTGTGTAATACACAGTTTCAATTTTCGCATGATAGTGTCAATCTTATGTTATTAAAAGGAAATACAAACACTCACGGTGGTGATAGAAACATTTCTGCATCTCTTTTAAGTCACCTGGCAGCATAATTTACTACTGTGATGGTGGAGAGGTAAGTATGTACAAACAAACAACAATTACCATTAGATTATCTCTATCATAGAATCATTAAGGTTGGAAACGACTTCCAAGATCATCGAGTCCAACTCTCGACCAAAAACCACCATGTCAACTAAACCCCAACACTAAGTGCCACCCTTACAAAGAGATTTAGAGGGTGACTTCTTGCCACGTGGTCAGAAAAAGCAAACAATAAATTCTTAAACAACCTCTTCACAGAATATTAAATGGAACTGAAAAGAAATTAGTCTCACATGCCCAAAGGAGCTTCATTTTATCCAAAGAGGAAGGAGTAAAACCATATTAAACCATAAAACCCTATTGCTCCCTCCCAACAATGTGCCACTTGGGCTACCAAAATTTCACCCATTCACACACAGTGAGGAGCCTCCCAGGGCACATTTCAAAGGTCTGCATTTCAGTCTCAAGGAAAATTCCCTGTCAGCCTGCAGCAGCCACTCGGACAGTCACACTCCCACCCCTTGAGCTGGGGCCGAAGCCCCTTCACAGCTACACCCTCACACCCACAGTCAAGCCAGGTTTCCTTACCGGCTCGACTCCTGGTTTCCCATAGCAGTCTCGGATGTGCCAATCCTTAAAATAACTTAATCTTGGTCCAATAAATAATAAAATAACAGCTCGAGCTGGTGCCTCTGAGGAAGGACCTGAACAAAGGAACCCCTGGGCTTTTATACCCTCACAGCCTAAGGGCGGGGAAAATCTGAGGGTCATTGTCTCCTCCAGTATCTCTGAGCACGCGGTCTCCTGGATGGGCCACAAGTCCCCGGGCCCTTTGTTGTGCAAAGGGTGGGCAGTTCACGGTCTCTTGGCTGGGGCTCCTGCCCCCCTCCCCGCCCCGGGGCTCCTGCCTCAACCTGCAGCTGCACCCAGAGCTGCTGGCACCCAATGGACCCTCAAGAGACCCGTCCAACACAGGAACACAACCTGGCTGGCTCATCCACGGGCCACCACGTGTGTGGGAAGCACCATCCCTGACACCAGGATGTCTGAAAACACCCGTTGCTTGTTTTCAAAGAGATCACTACTGAATATAGAAACACTTGCCATGACAACCTTTACTGTTCTCCTAGTGCTGGATAATCACAGAGACATTAGGAGATACCAGGGTTACCTCCTTTAGCTTTTTCAAGTTTGCCAGGTCATTCCTAAATCAACTACTAATTTTCTAAATAGATGACTGCTTTGTGCTGTGAATGCTATGAGGCTGAAAAAAAAATGCCTACATTCAAAGAAAACAAAAAGCACATCACTTGGGAAGAATTCTTCTCCTCTTCTGCAAACATTTCCAAACCCACATGAGATCAGAAATAATCTTGGATGAAAAGAACAAGTAAGCAGTTCTCACAATAATTTGTTACTATTCAGTTTTCAGACAATACAGAAATTTCTTCCTAATTCAAAAGCAAATAAGTTAATGCAAGAAAATTAATTCTACCGTATCCCTTCCTGTTCTATGTGCCAAGCTGGTAATACCTCAGCATTTATCTTTCTGTGTTCTTGAACAGTTTTCTGGCCCACGACTAAGACTCCTCGGCGCTGCAGAAATGCCATTACTTCAACAACAAAGCAACTGGAAAGGTTTCAATATTCATACTCTCCTAATATATGTGCATAGAGACACAAAGTGATGCAATTCTGGAATTCAGGATATCTTAGTATTTCAAGTTTTACATGAAGTGTGACACCATTTATTTTTGAGGTCAACTCAGCTCTCAGACCACTGAGTTATTGATTCCTCAGCAATGTCAAAGGTCTTTTGCTAAGAAGATACTCAAACTTTTGGCCCTTCTGTTCCAGCAAAGGCTCACAAAGCAAAGGCACGTGGCAAAGCAGGCAAGTGAGCAGCAAAGAGACCAGGGAATTGGCAGACCTGTTCTGCCCTTGGTCCCACCACGTTTAACTTGGACCAAGCAGGATCTCGGTTGCAATACATTCACAGTTCTCATCCTGTATTTGAATAGGCAAACAACGCAATAAATTCATTAAGATAGGTTTGTTCAGACAAACAAAAAGTATTGGTGTCATTTCTGCAGTTCCCTTTCCTTGTTCTACTAGCAGGACTGCTCACAGAGGGCTCAATGTGGGTGATTACTGCCAGTTAGTAGAGCTGCCTGCATCAAATAGAATGGAAAAGACACACAATATAGTCTGGCAAATTACAAATTATCAACCCAACCATCCTGCAAACTGCACTAACCTACTGGAATGTACAAATTAAAAGTTATCTCACACAGAGTCAACACTGAAATAAAACAAACATACTCAGCATTACAGAAATTTACAGGATAGCTGCAATTAAGAGTAAATTTTAATCAGAAATCAGACCACATTAATACTTAGCAAGCTTTAATAGCTCTTCTTTTTCAACTCAAATGCTCTACAGTCTTTGTCACTTTGAAGGTCACATGATTCATATCATGCCTTTGGTTTTTTAAAAGGTCTTTAGACAACCTTACAATACCCACTTCCTCTTTTCTCCAAGTCCTCTGACTTCTCACACTTTCATTGCCTCCAGTCAACCTACACTTCTGACACAGTTACTCCTAATTTTTGAAGGTCTAACTTTCATCTTATTAAAACTAATGAGAAATCCATAAGAGTTGCACTAGACCACTTTCATGCAATGGTATTGAGCACATTTTGGTACCCAGGAAACAAAAAAAAACCAAGAATGAAGGAAAATGGAAGTTCACCCTGCCACGTTCATGGTTAGAAGCCAGAAAAAAAAAATCTCTGAGATTCGTTTGTCTAAAGACTTCAAGATCAGGGTAGAGATCTGTATTACTTCTGAAATAAGACTCAGGGAGAGTTTAGGGAGGGATGTTATGTAATTTCCCCTTTTGGTTGAATTTTGCATTACCTAGCAATGATAAAGGCTGACTGGTAGGTAACAGGATAGTTACCTGTGCATCTTCAGCACTTTATGTAAAGTCTGGTTTGTACTTGTTTACGCTGACTTAGACTTCACTTCTTTCACACTTCAGTGTGGTGATGAACATGGAAAAGATGAAATACACATTTTGGCACAAAAGGTATTTTCTTGCAATACTTAAGCTGAGCTGAAATGCTTATTGGTTTGGTTGTTTGTTTGGTTGGGGTTTTTTCTGTTGTCAAATCTGAGCAAAGCGCAATTCCACTGCTGAACAGTACCTTAGGTTCTCATAAAAATAATACATAGGAATGACACAAAATACTTAAACAAATAGGGGATTGTTGATTTGACTTTAATCATTGCTTTACATGACATTTCAGATAATGTCTCCCTGAGAGCTTCCAGCAACCTGACTTTATACTTCAGAAGTCATCTGCAAAGCATACTTCACAGTACCTTGACCAATAACAATGCCACTTTCTCTCCAATTAAATAAAAATTCAAGCACAGCACTTCAATGCACCTTTATAACTCTCTTGAACCTGCCTCCTGAATCAATACTCAAGAACAGAAAAAAAAGTTGTCTTGGCACTACACACTGCTAAAGCCATTTCTTGAAGAGTTATTCTTTAGCAAAATGGCTTCAAGAAGAATATAGTTATTATTCTCTCTGTTTCAGAGCACAGAAACAACTAGGGAAGCTACTTGAGGATAAAAACCCAAGAGATAAAAAAATAAAAGAAACAAGGCTGATTTTCAACTCAGAACCAAAATAGTCTGGGATTTTTCTGTATTTTTTTCCCTTTCTGACAGGAAACATGGATTGGTCAGAATTAAAAACTTTGATGCAGATGCAGTGAGAGTTCATCAGCTCAGGACGGCAATTTTAGTTAGAGAGAAAAGTCAAATGACATGTAAGTTCCCCACTGCATTCTGTTTGATTTGCATTTGAGCTTCCAACCATTATGTCAACAATATCTGAATAACCATCCTAACATTCAGACTGTCTGCTGACAAATGCTTTTTCACAAAAGATGACTGAAAGTTTTATTATCAAATTGAGGACAAAAGCTGAAAAATCTGCAAAATGGGAGGTCATTTTTTGTCACCCCTACTCCAAAAATCTGCTGTTTACTTTTTATGTCAAACTTGTCCACTAGACCATTTCAGTTTCCTCAATCATTTCAGATTGAGCTAATAATCTCAATCTATTCTCAAAACACACCTGAAACCTAAGAAACTGCCAGCTCAGCCCTGCAAAAACACTGCCTAGGCACTTAATGGAGGGTTTTAAAGGAGGGTTTTAAGTAAAATGTGAACTACAATGTGGAAATAGTAATATTTTCCCTCAAATTAGCCAACATCAGGATATATATGTTTTCAACACTTTGTAGCACAGTGACTGAAACATCTGAATCCCTTTAGATGCTAGTGCAGTGTCACCCTGGAATGGGAGAGCTGGTTCCAGTAGATGGAGCTCCAGAGAGGGAATGAGGACCCAACTTCCCCAGCAGCTTCAGTAACACAGACTTTTGGGACAACCTGCCCAATCTAGCAAAATTCACCACACTCCTTCCTGCTTCTACATATTTTTGCAAACATTCTTTCCCACATTCAAAACTTCCTGAAGTACAACATAACCAAAACCTCTCAGCCTTCTGCTACTGTCAGCACAAATACAAGACCTGGAGGTCATTTAATGATGTAATTTAAAATCATTACTTCAAACACAGGGCCCACCTTTCCACCCTGGAATTAAAAAAAAAAATACTAAAAAAATTAGTGGTCCAGTAAAGAATTATGAAGACAGAATTATGAATTATGGCAACCAAATTATATAAAGCTACTAAAAAAAAAATTAAAAAAAAATCACAGAATCATACAATGGTCTGTGGTGGAAGGGAGTTAAAGATCATCTTGTTCCAATCCCCTGCCAAGGGCAGGGACACCTTCCAATAGACTGAGTTGCTCAGAGCCCCATCCAACCTGGCTAATAATACACTTCCAGGTAAGGGGTTATATATATAAATACTAACAGACATGTCATTTTGGATCATTAGCAGGTCTAACAGTCTGGATTTTTAAATTCTACAGGATTTTGCTGCTTTAAATGCCATTAGACCACCACCTTTGGTCTCTGTAATAACTCAAATGTTAATACCAATGACACCAAAAATTAACATAATTGAGTAGTTTATACAATCTAAAGTTTTCCATCATGATTTCTGCAGATGAACTAAAGTCTCAGGTTCATGTTTGCCGTTTTCAACTTTAAGATAGAAGGAAAGCATACAGTGCATACAGCACACCACTGCTCCCAACACTCCATGAAGAACCATGAATGGACCCATTACCATCCTTCTAAGAAGCAATTTGCTGACCTCTTCAACAACTGCACTTTTCAAACCTTTTACTCCTGCACAGATTATAAAGCAGATTATCACAAAAGTCTGATGTCAAACAGAAAATCCCCAAAGAGACCTTTAATGCAGCCACGTCTAAAATCTAACACGCCATCATCACCAGGGAAGAATGTTATTTACAGACTGATTCAGCTTTAGAAGAAACGATTCTCTCACACGCACACAAAGGAAGTTTATGTATTTTAGGGGCAGTAGGAGTGCACACCTGGAATGGAGAAAGTTATCCACCTGCAGCTCGTTCATGAGGGCGAGCAACAAGGTATTGAGTTACAGAGTAATTAATGCCAGTGTTGTGCTGTCAAGGTGTGTTGCAAGTTATGCAAACAGGAACTCAAGGAAAAGGATCTGGTCTTCCACAGATATGACACGCTCTTCAACACCACTTTGAAGCCCAAAGTCAATTTGCATATAACTACTGAAGGGCTGCTGCGCAGGTATGTAATTAGCCTAAGCTAATGCTTTTGTCTAAGGAGGAAAAAAAAAGCCCTGAAAGTGCAAAAACCAGTTTGTGTCCCTGCAGTCACTGCGGTCAGGAGGTGAAGTGGCGGGGGGGAGGGAGGGTGTGTCAGCGAGCACACAGGTGGTCAGAGCCGGCTGCTGTGTCAGCCTGGTGGCCACAGCGGCCCGAGGGGTGGCCCGGTCCGCACCTGGGCAGCCCCAGGCCCGTGGGGATGGGACGAGGCGGCTCAACCTACAGAGGCACCGACCGCCCGTCGGGGGCAGTTCAGCGGGGCCAAACTCGACTGAGCGTCCCCAGAGCCAGGGAACCCTCCGCCCTCGCCCTCCTCCAGCACCCGCACCCCCTCTCCGGACGGGCTCATCCCACCGCTNGGCTGGCGCTGCTGCTGCTGCTCCCGGCGGCCGCCGCAGCCGCCTCGCATGGTGTGGAGCGGCGGCAGCCGGAGCTCGGCGCATGTTCGGGCAGGGCCGGGCCGGGCCGAGGGGCCGCCCCCGCAGGTGAGCGGCTGCGGCAGCGCCCGCCCCCCCCGGGATGGGATGGGATGGGATGGGATGCGATGCCCCGGGGTGCCGGTATCACCGCAGCGCTCGGGNNTGCCGGTATCACCGCAGCGCTCGGGCGGGACCCGGGCGTGTCGCCCCGCACTGGTGCGAAGGGCTCCGGGAAGGGCTGAGGGGAGGGCAGGCAGCGTTGCTGTGTGCTGGAATTGGAGTCGTTCATTCCCCTCTGGAGGAAGAGCAGGAGGAAAATACCATTCCCATTTAGCCAAAGTTTTAAATTAGCCTGCGCTCTGTACCTGCTGCCAAGGCGGGATGTGCCTGGGTGCACTGTCTGCCCCCAACAGAGGGGGGTCGGCGAGTTGTACCACAGGTGTAACACCCCACAGTGCTCACACCTCAGATGGGTCAGGCTGCGAACAGATTATTTAATTATTTAAATTATTTAATTTGTTCATAAACATAAAATGAATAAGCAATTAAATCTTTCATTTAAAAATGTAACTCACCTCTCTTGTTAAAGAAACCTAAACCCACTGAAATTGCAAGCAGATACGAAATACTGGAAGGATTGTTTTGCTTTGGCCATTACATATGTTATAATCATATCAATCACACAGCTTCGGGGTTACAGGGATAACAGTTCAGAAAAGATTAACAAAAGAAAGGAACCTGTGGTAGGAAATGAACAGGGGAGAGAAGGCAAAGGTATACCCGGCCGAGGGAGTGGCAGGACAAACAGAAGGACTGGGTTGACATAAAGAAACAATGGGCACATTAATGGGAACAGTGGGTGTAGAAGGTTAAAAAAAGAAAGAATTCATTAGCTGCACACCGACAATGTGGCTCGTGATGTGAGCAAGAAGAAGGTGGCAGGCCTGCCCCACGCTCCAGCAGCTGCTCCCACAGAGGAGCCAAGACAAGTGACGGGAGCACATCCATCGACTTTGGCATGATTCCTTAGTCTGACAACAGGCAAGACGTCATGATTGTCTTAGCTAAATCAAACATTTTATCTCTGTGAGTGATGGTGGAAGCAGTGGTGACAAGCACCTCCACAGAGCTATTCCCGTACACATGCACGACCACATTTCTCAACATAAAATACCTGTTTACATAAATTTAATTTTTTGAATTGTGAAGCTCGTACATACCAGCTCACAGCTTTCAAATGAAGCAAAACTTCCTGTGTAGTTCTGCGGTTCAGACACAGACCGTTTTCAATAGCCAGACATATTTAACCTCAAGAACATTCTTATTAGTAGCCACCCCTGAATATACTCTAAATTGCTTTTTACAACTTCTATGTTGTAGTGACAAAGTTAAAAAAAGCAAAAATGGACAACACTGCATCATTAGCTTAACTGCAGTTTGAACTAGTCAGTCCCTGAGGCATATTATTGTATGTTTGAGAATAGTTGTGCTTTTAATATCTGACAGTAAAATAAATATTTTAAGATAAACAGATAGCATAGTAAGGAAAAGTAGAGACTTTAATATATATGTATAACATTCAACAGGTACTTTACATGCAGTTTTCAGCATTCAGGGTCACTGGTTTGAACCTCAACTGAGTTATTTCTTCAGTAAAAGTTATTACTAGGTCCAAAATGAGATTCATACTTCAAACTACTCAGAACTTCTATTACAGAAGAGCATTTAAAAAACAAGGTATTAATAGAGCTTCAGATAAGTATAAAAAAATCTACAAGAAGGATTTTACCTATAAATCCATTGAGTCTTTCAAAATTAGTTTTTTTCTTTATAAGTGACTACACCTGTTCAGGTAGCATCCCAGGAGACACTGCATTCTATGGGAAACAATCCTAAAGACCTTCTGGCTTGGAATACAATGCTACATAGTCTCAACAGAATAAATTATGAGTTTGGCCACACAGGAAAACCAGTCTCAGTGGATCAAGATGTATCTGTCAGGTGCAAACCTGAAACAGCTGACAGTTTGCAGTGTTACAGGATCTCTTGCTGCGACAGACCCCTGAAATCAAAGGTAAGAATTCCTCCCTGTATTATCAGCAAACTAAATCCTCAAGCAAATACCTTGTTCAAAGCAGCACTTCTGTTAAATTCTTGATCTATTTCCAGTAATTTTTATAGTCGTGGAGTGCAACTGGCTGCTTATACCAGTAAACACCTAATAACATCTCTCCTACCTTTGGGATATCCACAAGTAAAATGGGAAAAAAATTCTTTTTACTCTGCTCAAGATTGTCTTTCCAGATTACTGCAGTTGCACAATACACTGTCAGACCCATTATCACTTAGAAAACAGGAAAAGGGTTAGCATTAAGTGGTTTGTCCAAACTCATTTACTAAATCAGCAAGAGATAACTAGAAACAACATCCTGACCTCTTGAACACACATCCAAACAATGCAGCACTTTTCCCTCTATCTTACCTGATGACCTGCTCTAAAAACTCATGCTCTTTGCTTTCAGTTAAAATCTAAGGTCCAGGCAGCTTCAGATCTCTCCATTTTAGCACAGCAGGAATTCTGAAGTATTCTGAGCAAGGAACTGCAATGCAGCTGGTGTTACGTATGTATTCTTTTGCTATGTCTGTTTCTGTAGAGACTGTGGATGAAAATGACTGGTATTACTGACCTAGACTTGATGGCTTGACACCTGACCAATTAAAAGTTCCTTTCCATCTTTCCTGGGATAACAGTCACAGGCCAAAATTTACTGTGAAGCTTCCCACAAAAACCCCCAATGAGGAGTTCTCATACTCATCTATGAGTCTCTAAGAACAAAAGGAAAATATTTTTACTTTCTTTTTTTTCCCCTCCCTGACTTTTCGCCCATGTGAGAAATTCCTTACCATTACACTGTCTTCCCTCCCTTTCTTTCCAGTTCTGCAGCTTTCTTCATTTTAGTCTCAGAGCTCCCTAGGAACACAACTCTGCAGAGAACTCAACAGGTCAGTAACACCCACACGGGCAACTAAAGCTCCACTCTACCTACCAGAAGGGCAAACTTCAAACTTGCCTCAAGAAGGATCTTCAGTTTGGGAAAATAACTGTCTACTTCTGGTATGATGTGCTGACACTCTACTTTAATTTGACATTGACTTTTATTTTATAGTTGCACAAAGCAAACAAATCCTCTTCCGTTCTGTCAGTATTGCAAAAAAATCAGGTTGCACATCCATGCAATCAATGGCTTTGAAGATTCAGGCGAAAGCTTGACTGAAACATTCCAATACTGAACTCATAATTCTGCAAAATATTCAGATTCTGAAACAGGCAATTTAAACTTAAGTAGGTAAATGAAATTGGTGAGAAGTTACTGTGGAAACAACAGGAGGCAACACAGTTCTGACAGCAGGATGCTATTTCTGGGAGAGGTGACCCACAGCGGGGGCATCTGGTGGCAAAGGCCAAAGAAACAGTTAAGTCCAACACTGAGGTCTAACACTACAGCTTTTTAGTATCAAGCAGAAAGATTTGCATTCACTCTCACATCAAATCTCCTGGCTTAAAGTCCACTGTGCTGAAGCAAGATGGCTTTCTAGAGAATTCTGCTCAGCCCAGTATGTCAGTTCTTTATTAAGCACCATTATTGCCATTTTATTCCTTGTCAATACTTCAGAGTGATGCAACAGACTTAATATTAATCCCCTGTACATTGTCCAGTACAGTTTCTAGTTAAGTGGATTCAGATAACTTGCCTTAAAATTGTAACTGTCAAGTATCCAGTGCATCTGCCAGACATGAGATAAAATCTTTAGAGTTCAAAGGTATCCTGTGAATGCAACAGAAACTTTTACATGACAGAACATCATCATATAGGAAGTCAGACAGTGAAAAGAGGAAATCAAATTAGTCAAAATGATTAGCAACCATCTTCAATTTCATCATAGAGTGAAATGGACTGCAGACAGTTTGGAAGGAAAGGGGGGTTGAAAGCAGCACAACCAGAGGCAAAGTGCATCTCAGATGGAAACTTGACAGGAGACTTATAAGAGAAAAACAATGGACAGCCCACAGAAGGCTTCAAATGGCCTCAAGAATGTGTGTGAATGTGATAAAATTAATGAAGATATTACATTGCCTAATCCAAATGATATCTCATTAAAAGAAAACAGGCAAAGAGATTTGGGTCCACTTAGATGAGTAGAATAAAACCCAGCACCACTGTAACAAAAGGATCAAGGACACATGTAAATAGTTGTTGGAACTCCTAAATTGGGGACCAAGCACTCTATGCCTTGACATAGGGGAACACATTATGCTCACAGACATACTCAAAAGAATCATTTACGCTGGGTCAAATTAAAGATCTCTTGAGCCCTGTATGTTGGCAGCAGCCAGAAGAGGATGCTTGTATATCTTCACAGATAAACTTTAAGTATTTGGGCTCTGCAACCCCTGTGCATGCAGAAATCCTTGGGCCAGTGTGGCTGAATTTTCTTTGAAGCTGCCACAGCTCCTGATGAAGCAAGTGACAGCTGGGATTAGTGTGCACTTCAGCTAACCTCAAGATTCAGGCAATTTTCTCTCTGAAAATTAACCCACTCCCACCAGGCTACAACCAGAATACCTTACATTTCATTACTTTCACTCGTTGCTTTACAGCTCACAGCACCCTCCTGAAAAAATAGGCAAACAGTTCACATTTATGTACTTAAACTTTATTTCTTCATAATTACAGGCTATTGTTAGAATTTTTAAACAAAAGGGAAGTCTATAAATAGAGGCTAATCCCACCTGAACAAGTTGTTTAAAAAAAACAAACAGTTAAAACTTCATAAAGTAATGCCATTTTAGCTCACAGCAGTGGTTTGTTGGTAGTCTGAATAAAAGTAACTATAGTCAGAGTCAGTAACATGAAATGTAACATCAAATGACTCAAAACTTTAAATTCCGTAAAGGAAAGCAGGAATATATATATAATATATACATATAATATCGTGTTGGTCCACTGAGTATACATTTTTAACAAAAGATAAGAAACTATGTAATCCAGTTAAGCATATGATTTGCAAGATTAGTGTACACTCATTACAAAGATGTATAAGATAAGTTATAACTATTTAATACTTGCAAAATTTTAAGTTACTTTTTTTGAGCAGGTGTTTAAACGCTCATCTCCCAGTGCAAAAGAAAAACCATCCCAGTCAGGTTACTCATTTTTCCTGAAAAATTGAAACCCCTCAAATTCATGCAACAGCAGCATTGATAGGTAATGGGAAGAGCTTAAATATACTGAAACATGGCTGAGTTCTCCCCGTTTGCCCCAGTGCTGTGTGTTGAAACACTTCAATTTCCTCAAAAGAAATACCACAGATTAAAAGTGCAAGAAAAAAAATCTCTAGATGTTTATGCTGCTGCCATTGATTTTTTCTTAGATAGGGCACAAGATTATTCTTTTTGGAATTATTTTAATGAAACTGATTTTCCAAATAGAATTCTTTCAAAATGAACAATAAGTTATTTTCATTAAGTTATTTTCATTAACATTCTATCAATTCTACTCTGACTCAGTGACCATTCAGAAATCATTCAGTTTAAGGTGCAACTATCAGTTGGCATTCAATAAATTACATACACAGAAAACAACTGTTGTTAAAAAAAAATAGAAATCAGACTACCTGTTTTTTCCTTCTCTTCTCAATCCTATTTTAAATGGAACTTACTAACTTGCCAGTTCAGCTGCATATTTACCAGGCAAAAGTGGCTCAAATAGCAGTGGGGTCTCACAATTTGACAGTCGCCTTAGCCAACAGCAAATGCACATCAATCTTCAGCTTAATTGCCTTATAAAACAAAATAACAGGTCTGTCTTAAAACCTATGACCATGCAAGTAAAAGCAAAGAAGGTTTCAGAAAGACACACTCTTTCTGATGTAGACTCCATGAAGGTTACATCAAATCCAATGTAAAATCTTCAATGAGGAGAAAAATCTATATGCATACATATAAAATCAAGCACTCCACAACTCTGGCATTACTAAAACCTCTTTAGAAGGATAAAAGGTTTGCAATGACTAACTGCTTGATGGGAGACAGTCAGCCACGACAGAATAATTGCTGTGTTCACTTTATGCTCAATTACCAACTGCTGATAGATTATAGTCAAACCACAATCTCTCTATCTGCATTTTAAACTGATCTGCTTTCAGCTGGGAAAAGTACTTTTGTTGCCCGGAAAACTTGAGAGAAATTGAATGTTAAACTAAACAGTTGTTCAAACAGTAACCAAAAGGATTGAATTTAGCAGAAACATTCACATCACTTTCAGAAATTTAAAACCTTTCATAGTTTCTTGTATATATGCATTTTCTGATTAACATTTAAATAGGTTAGGTATTCAGGAAAAGGGACAAAACAGTTTACATGAGATAAAATCTTATTCTAAACTTCATGCTTCTGATATTTCAGATTTACTGAGTGCAATAGCCAGTTCCAAGTCTTCTTGCTCTTGCTGTTTTAGTCTTGCCAATCTTTCTTTCTCTTCTCTCTCACTTTCCCTCTTAGCCCATTCAATCATGTCTTCCTCAGTAGAATACTGCATTTTTAAAAGACAAAATAAACCAGATTAATAATACAGAGATAACTGTGACTATCCAAGTCCTTCATTTAAGTGACAATTACAGTTTTTCAATATATTCTAGTCTTCAAAATATTATTTGTTTTTAGTTGTAATATATTATTAAGATTGGCTTAGTCTAAGGTTTAACTACTAAGAACTGCATTCAAGCTATCCAACGGATGTATTTTAATGAAATATGCCATGTTTCAAAATTCATTATTAAGTTTCAAAAATGTTACTGAGCAGAAAGTGCTATAATTCAAATACAGTTTTATTTTGGATTTAAAAAAACAGTCTATACAAGAAAAACTAAATAAATCAGAACATTTTGCAAAACACACCCCTATTCACAGTATCAGGCCATCCTGATTTACTCTCCTTTCATTAGGGATGATTTTTCCAGGTGACAATGACTGCTGTAGACTGACTGAATGTGTAGATGAAAAATACTTCTGCCAAGAGGCAGCAAAATAATAAGGTAACTGTACAGTTAGAAGCTGAGTAGTCATATAGAGAAAGGTCAGCATGATATGAGAGGGGAAAAAAAAGATTATTTCCATATATATTGATGTGAAAGGAATGTGAACTAAATATCTGTGCTACAAATGATGACAAATTAGAGACAGTTAATCTTAAATAAAGTTTAAGTAATTTAAATAAATTTATCTTAAATAAAACACAAAAGATTATGCTAAAGTTTGTTTCTAGTAAACATGCAGAAAAACTAAGAGGTAAGTGAAGCACATGGCTTCATCAATGTCCCAGCATTAACTCTGAAAGGGTTATCATAGTGTACTCAAGCTACTCTTTGCTTTGAGATGCTTCTTCAGGAAATAAATGTAGAAACACTTAAGTTTTCTCCACAGTTCACTCAATATTTTCAGTAATTGCAGCTGGGAAAGAATATTTGTTCCTTCACAAAGATAAAGAACATTTTTTACTTTCTCCATAGGGTCTCCTCCAAAGTGGCTTCTCAGTCCCTCTAACAAATAACACACATCAATAACCACATTTCAGAAGTTACCATGCTACAAGACACACCAACCAGTGCAAGTCTGTTCTGAGAGCCTGACAATCCCCAGTTTACTTCTATCAAGCATATAGTTTATTAGGCCTGAACAGAAAAAAAGCAGTGTGGTCAAGATACTGTAAATGCAAATTGCATTTAACAGGTATCAGGTTTGAAAGTGAGAGGATGCCTTTCAAAACTCCTACTTGCAAAAGCTCTAAAGAAAAAATAATAATAGGCATGCACAAACCTTTAGATTTGCTTCTACTGCTTGGACACCACGACTTCTATGAAATGAATTCTGGTTATAAAGAGACACTTACTACTTTTTACTTCATTGAACATCAGTCTGGAATCTACTAGCCACTCAAAACTCAACAAATTATATTTCATTAATATATACTGTTAAGAGGCTGTATATCAATATTTCAGTACATTAAAATTACGACTAAACAGTTCAGTGACAGCTAAAATAAAATCACATTTTGCTTTATTTATTATTGGATAGTTTACAGTGTGCTTGTTATAGACCTATAATTTTATCAGCACACGCTGATAAAATGGATAATCCCTAGAACATAGATATTTTTAAAGTCCTATTTTCTAAAACCTAGAAAGCCTCCATGAAAAAAACTCATAAAAACAATGCAATTTAAACATTAGCCATAAAATTTTGCAGTATTTTGTTTTAGGACAGCCTCAGCTGTAAACTAAACGTAAACACTGTTTTAACTGTACATGGGATATGTTTTAATGTTTTAAATTAGACTGAAGACTTCAGTGTGAACATTTCAAAGCTGCCATTATACTGAAACAAACGTAAGAAGTGTCTACTCACAGTACTGAAGTTTGCAAAATTGTTGGGGTCAGCCTCTTTACTGATGCTGGTGGGAGCAAATGGATCACAGAATAGATTTGCTTCTTGTTCTTTGGGAATGTCTGGGGTGGGGAAAGGCTGAAATGGATCGCTCGGTTTAAAGGAATCTGAAGAGTCTATTTGATTGATAGGTCTTTTCCCTTAGATTAAAATGAATTTAAAATTAATTTAGGATAGCAGGTAATAACATGCCAAAACTAGTGAAAAAAAACCCCAATAATTCAAAAACTACTTGGGATGCACCCTCTTCCCATGAACTAGTGGAATTGTAATTTCAGAGGAAGGGTTGACAGTTTAAAAAATGAGGGTCCATAGTTTCTGACAGGGTAATCATGTAAAAAGGAACACATGATTGAGGAACACAGTTATATTCTAATTAACTATTTTGGCAAGAGAATGGAAGTCAGTTTTGAGCATCTATTCTATCAGCACAGTATTTTTTTTTTCTGCTCATCAACTGTCTGTGATCATTCCAGCAAGGCTCTTTTGTTCTTTGTTTGGATCACGCTAACACAATTTCATTCAGAGACCAGAAATATATCATCATATATGTCTTGGTCCTCAAAACTCCATGTCCTCTCACTATGCTAACAGCAGGAATTCCTGCAGTTTTTAAACTAACAGAATGAAAGAGTATGATCATTGACTGAACTATTTTGTTAATTCTTGCCTAAGTGGCTGCTAATAAACAGAATCAGGGACAAACCCCCACTTATGATGTGCTTTTTTCAACTTAACCCCAGTCAGGTTACAACACCTTTGAGGACATTAACCCAAACAGCTGCAAGAACAGTTGAGCTGATTTTCATCCCACCATTCTCTCTGTCTGTTACTGTTTACAGGAGGGTTTCTTGAATTCTGCTATCAGGTTCTGCAAGTGGTTCTAACGCTAACAGTGGTTGTATTTTAAGACTTGCTTCTGTTGCCGTTTTTGATTAAAACTCAGAATTGAACCAAAGTGCTTATTATTTTGCATTTCACTGTTGTAAGTTAGTCTAAAAATTCTTTCATAAGACCAGAAGAGATTTTAATTTGGATTTAGAGAACACCCCCATGGGAACTATGATTTACTTAGACACTTTCCAGATAACCTTGCCATGATAGCTCTCACTCACTGCTGATGACATTGTGGCTGCCCCATCCCTGGAAGTGTTCAGGATCAGGTTGGATGGGGCTTTGAAGAAATCTGGTCTAGTAGAAGTTGTCCCTGCCCTTGCCAGCAGGGGTGGAACAAGATGATCTTTAAGGTCCCTTCCAACCCAAACCATTCTGTGATTCTATGATTCTATTATTTGCAAAAAATGCATCTTTCTTGAAAAATGTGAGAAAAGCACTCCAAATGACATCCAGGGAATTTTATTTCTGCACAGGAAAGATTAACAACTGTAAGAATATAAATACAATATTGTAAGAGTATAAAATACACAATCTCTAAATCTTCCCCAAAATCCAGAAATGGGGGTGTTTATCAGTACCTAGGGAGGCAACAGAATTCAGAGGCAACAACCCTTCTACACATTTTCCAGTAGTGTGAAGAATTAAGAGGAAGATTTTTGGGCATTTCTTTGAAAAAGCACAAAAAAGGGAATAATTAAAGCACAAAAAGGGAATAGTTAAAAATAAATACACTTAAGCATCTCCACTTTTTATTTCCATTAGGAAATCAATTTATTTGAAATGGTTAGCAAGGTAACCACATATTTAATTGTGCATATCAAAACAGGCTACTTTAGTCATCTACTGTTAAGGATGCTGCTGTTCTGTCCCTAGAAGCTTGAATTCCAAAAGTGCACCATGTCACAGCCATTTCCATACAACCAAGTCAGAAATCCTTTTTCTGTTTAAATAAGGACCAACATCTAACATTCAAATATCATCACTTCCCATGTCAGCTGTTTTAATATTATTTACAATGAAACTGATGACTTGCAAGGCATTGGCATGAACCAGATCTCACACCAACTTTAGAAACTAAACACCTGAGTTTAAACTTCAGTATTAACACTTCTATATCTGTGTTCTGCTTTTGAGGAAAACTGAATATTTGTTTAAGTTTCATGCTACAGTTTTCCAAAACACCTTAACATTCATCCATATAGTGTAATAATAAAAAAAAATACGCAGTAGAGTTTTTAAAGACAGTGAAACAGAGGACAGAAACTTAAAAAAGAGTACTAGTAACGTATTTTCCTATCTGCAAAAAAAACTGAGAGTGAGAAGTCTATTGTAACATGAGGTTGTTGCAACTACAAGGCATTGTTTATCTTTGATAATCACGGTCTTTTCTGGAAAGCAGAGTGGTTTGTGCCATGGAGTATCCCTGAGGACTCCACTACCACTGAAAACAGCCCAGGAAACTTGGGCTTATTACTGTTACTGTTACAGACCTCTGGCAAGGCCACCTGGAAAAAGTTAATCTGAAAAGCTGAGCTAGTCATTTAACTGTATTTAATTAATTTTGCATTAAACACAGAGGTTTTGCTATGGATAAAACACAATAAATTCTCACTTTGAACATAATTTAATGCAAGATTCACAGTGTATCACATCAGTAACCTTTTAATTTGCAGCTATGCTGTGTTCTTGCACACACTTGTAAGTAAGTTTTCTATTTTCCTGTTTTCTAAATCCTTTGCCTCTTCAAGCAAACGATCCCAAACACCATGCAAAATTTCACTCTGAGGAACTGACCAACAGATCAGGAATGGACTTGTTCCACATCCTGTCCATTTATTTTAAATTCAGACCCTTCACCATCCCCTCATTGCTACTGTTCCACTGCAGTAACACAGTTACTTGTTAACCCTTCTCACTGGCAGCTCTTACCAGGTGGTGGTGGACAGGGCCTGGTGGGAGTTCCTGTCTTAGGGGGCAGTGCAGGAGGAACATCCTCATTTTTAGCTGGTGGTTCCTCAAATAAGTTTTTAGTTATGATCACACTGCTGACAGAGCCTGATGTGGAAGAGCTAAAGGGATCCTCATTGTTGGCCTTCAACAAAGAAAACAGCAACATACACATTTTCAGTGCAATGGTACTACAATGCAATATTAATTCAGAACTGAAAGTTTGGGCTAAGACAAAAGAGAAGACTTTTGTTTGTTTTTACACATATAATCCACATACTCCAGAAGGCTGAAAATAAAGACAAATCAGGAATGGTTAGTGTGTACAGCAATATAGACCTGAATGCAGTTAAACATTCAAAAGTAATACTTCTGCAGTTAAGCTCAGCAAATTTAAAAATAAATACATAAATTATAGTATCATTTCAAAAAGAGAAAATACTTATGAAGCCACTGCAGTGGAACTGCAGGACAAGGCAATTTACTACCAAGACCTCTTTTTCAAGGAAGTCAGCCATTATAAATTTTTAGTAATGAAACTGTTGGTAGAGAGTGTAAGCTCTGTCTTGTCACTGCAGTTTCATGCATTTTCTGTGGTATCAGCAGCTTCACATTACCTTTGACAGCGTGCTGAAGTCAGCAAAGCCACCTTCAAAGGATTCGCTTCCAAACAGGGAGGCAAAGGGGTCTGTAGCTAAATACACACAAATCAAGCACACAGAGTGAGATTAAAAGCTAAGTATGAAAGACACTGAAAAAAAATCCCACTACAAAATAGCAACTGTTACATATTTTGCAACATAGACTAATTCAAGGGAAGTATTTTATGAGGTGAGCACTTCGGGCTATTAAGTAGCTTTTACAAAAACTCTGAGCATCACCTTCCAATTAAGAACAACAAATCTCCTGAACAGGGAGTAATTCAAAAGAAATACTGTTATTCTGTTTTCCTACATTAAAAAAAGTTAAATTTCACTGACAGTATCAGATAACTATACTATTGAATGTTCTGCTGAGATACATGTATGTATACACACAAAGGGATTTTTTGTGTGCATGCACCCATAAATATACATATATATATATAGATACAGATATAGATATATATATATATGTGAACATTAACAAGAGCTCACTTCTGACTGCAAACCCCCTCATGGAATCAAGTATCTGAACCTCTTATCTCAAGCTAATTCAGCAGTATCCCTTCATTCTCATGTGCCTCCAAATATGTTCAAACTGCTATTTTCCTGTAGAGCAGGAAGTGCCATACTCACTTCTGCATCTCTGGGAAACACCATCTTCCTCTACAATTAAACTGAACAGGTTTACAATACAAAATCACATGTGGATTCATGTTTTGGAATATCACTTGTCAATGCAGCTTGGGAAAATAGGAGACAAGAGTCTTCCCTAGAACATTTTTAGCCCTCAGATGAGAGAGGGTCATAGCAAAACAGAAGGAGCAAACGGTAGCAGCAAAAATTCTTGATGAAGCAGTTACTCTATCCCACATCTCCTCTCATAGTACAAAGGCATCTTGTATGTTACTTAGAAAGTACCAAGAAATCTCTGAAAACAACCCTAATGGGAAGCAGTATGAACCATCCAAATAGTCCAAACCCTTAGGTAAAGCAGAGGAACAATTTTGTGGAATCAGTCTTCAGTGATACAGGTTACAGATAAAGAGTCAGTTCTGCTTTATAAAAATCCCCCTCTGCAAACTGGCACCTTATGTCACACTTTACAGGAAAATTCAGAAAACACAGAAAATCCCTAAAATGCTTTGTTGCAAATTCAGTTAAAAGACTAAAACCAAAAGTACATAAAAGCAAATAAAAATAAACCCCAAGAAGTCTGATGTGTATAATCTACTTTTACCTAGATCATTTGATGTAGTAACAGTTGTTCCACCAGGAGCAAAAGGGTCATTCTTCTTTGATATCTCTGTCTAAAATAAAAAATTCCTTTGGAGGGAAATTTGTTTTTCAGCTTAGAAGATTCCTCAGTCTAAGAATACAATCACTATTTATTTCAGCTTAGAAGTTTTAAAATAAAACATTTTGGAAGTAGCTTTTTTCAGCATCAGAAAACAAGTCTGTTAACAGAAACTCCTCCTCACTGTTTTGATTAATTCTTTCAAAGGATGGAAAAAAGGATCAATATGTGCAACATACCTGGTAACAACTAATGCAAGAGTTAAGAATATCTACCACTCATTTTAGTCTCAGATTTATACAATCAGAGCTATCTTCATGAAGATACAACTACAAGATAACAACACTCCAGAGGTGTGTGGTAAAGCATTTAGGATGAATGAATCATTTCAGTTCAGAGATACAGATCTCAAGAATCCACTGGTAATCCCACAGCTCTGACCTCCTTTTTTTTTTTTAGTTCTTTTGTACTTCTGTACTTCTCTTATTATCAGACTGTAATATGACCAAGAATTGGTTATATTAGAATATCAAGACTATGAAAAGGGTAGTGGGCCAAGTATTGAAGATTCTAAAAACCTAATTTTCAAGGCTGGAGGTGTAGGCTGTGGTGTGTAATATGACCTTGAGATCTGCATAAGGTGCACACCATGGGGAGGGACAGGACCACCACTGTCAAGTGCAGGGATTTCTGACTCTCATGGCTGCTGTGGGTGCACTTATCTTGTTTTCTAATCAACATGTATCTAAGTTCTATATGTCTGTGCATATTTTATACACACACAAAGTTGGAAGTGAGGTATGAACAGAAACAGCAGTGAGAAGGAAAGGAGATGGCAAAAGAATGGAGACAAACAATGATGTGAAGAATTTTAGCTGCTGAGATTGTGTATCAGCTTTAAATATTACATATTCAACAAGTTCTAGTTTGCACCAGAGAGGGTTTTATACCCAACTCTACCTTGTTAAAGGCTCAAGACTATTCAATAACTGCTCATCTATAATGTGGACAGCTAGAAGTTACATTGAAGTACAATTGAAAGAGGTATATTTAGTAAGAAGCTCCACAATATGAGAGGGCTTCAGTGACACTCATTAGAAAAAACCCCAAAAAACCCAAACATACAGCTACAGAACAACGTGGCTTTTCCACAGGGAAATCCCATACCACATCAGATTTCAGATAAAATACACAACATACTTCTTCATCCTGTCGGATACAGAGGCAAAAGTCAAGTCTCTCAATACGACGTGGTAAGATTAATCTTGGGTTTCTTTCCATGTTTATTAAGTTCCACCAACTACCAACTGAACTTAATTCATTATTGCCAAATGCTCTTAGCTGTGGAGTAATGAAGCTCCACAATGAAACATTTTAAAAATGTTTTTATTTTTACTTCTATTTCATCTGTGACTATTTCTAGAAACTGGGACACAAAAAAGACAAGACAGAGTCAGGGGATCAGAGGTAACCTTTATCTATATGATTGGTGAATATCAATTTTTTAAGGCATGTCTGAATGTACAAAATATTTTGTCTAAATCACATACAGAACAAAGTAAAAGGTATGATACCAAACTTACTGTGATATTATTACTGTTGTCTGCAGTGGTAAATGGATCAGTGCCAGCAGTCACAAAAGGGTCGGTGGAGGATTGTTTGAAAAAAGAGTCAGCTGCAAAAGGGTCTGAGCCTTTGAAGGGATCACCACCAAAGGGATCTAAAAAGTAAACATCTCCTTAACATTTCTGCTTGCTTTCCTTAGCTCGATATCCTAAAAACTAAACAATATATTGCTTTTTTCATACTGCCACAAAGTGACACGTTTAAGAGCAAGGACCTTTGAAGTATGAAATTCATCTGTGAATAATTTGTATTCTGTGATTCAAAACATCTGACAAGCCAACATTTTCTGCATGTCATGAAAACAGTGGTTCAGTTCCCAAATAATCTCAGCATATAGGTTCATTACCAAATCTCCTAAAAATGAAGCATTTTTACAGAACTTAAATGTTTATCGGAACTCTCCTGCCCTTCACTCCTTTATTCCCCAGACACAACTGATATTTCTTATCTGCCAATTGGTGCTCAATGCTATTTTGTTATTGCCTTCCCATTGGTTATTTTGCTTTTTTTGCCATCAATTCAGGTGGCAAAAAAGCTCCATTCAGGGTTCAGCAAACAATGCAATGACATTGCCTATAAAGTCAGTCTAAAGAGAGACTTCCCACCTTTTCAGTACCTAGTTCTAAAGCACTCTTGGTAGGTTAAGAGCCTTTAAAAGAGCACAGTCCTATTTTTTTGCATACAAAACAGGCAGCAAGAGTTTGGGGCTTTCTGTTTACCACCTTCACACACTTAAATCCCAGCTAAGGGTACTTCCAACAACAAGAGCAAAGTTCAGTGGCAACAGGCTTCTCTGAAAAGCTTTAACAAAGTGGCCAGCTGCTACTACCATATATATCCTATAGTGGCTTTTTGTGGCATTTCCACCCTTTTTTCCCCTCTAAAAGTGGTGACACTTTTCCCCACATACTAGTAAGAACCATTTAGGTTTCATTCTAGTAGGAACCATTTAGAAAAAACCAAACATGTTAGAAGTTACAAAGTTATTTACCCATTTTTCCAAAAGGGTCATCTTTGAAGGGATCACCTGTTTAAAAAAAAATAAAATCAAATATTCATTAAGCAGCTTATTACAATCACGACATAGACACAAAAGCAGCCATCCAAGCTGCATTTCTGTTGGCTGTTATCCAGAAACACCCACATTAGGCAGTATTTACCACTGCAGTAATCCAGGCTAACTACTGGTATGAGTCCCAGTTTTGATTAATTCTCACAGGCACTGCAGATTGTAGCTCCTAAGTGTTCTTTTCTGTATTGGATGCATGATTCCAATTACATAATTTCTACTTCCTCATCTACATCTGAGAGACACATATACTGCCTCTTAGCTGTAGATATATACCCTGAACATCCTGAGCACACAAAGCCCAAAAAATTGGCTACTAACACACAACCCTTTCTCCTCTGAAAGAAAGGCCTTATCATAGGACCACTTCAACTTAAACAAAGATCAAGCAATATCTACACAGGACCATTCAAGCTGGTTTAAATTAGTTTAATTTACTCACTAAAAATATTAAATCTGCACTGACATTCTTTCAGAAGCCAAGTGATCTGAAACAAATTTAGCTTGTTTTCCCTTCGAAGCGACACAAGCTAAATTGATCAGACCATGTTGATTCTGAAAGCGTGTAAAATCATATTAATGTGGCTGAAAACATCTGCTTCAGCAGCTAATTCAAATTAACTCCCCTTTTCCAACTGGCTCCATATAGGCAGATCATTTCTTCCATAAAAAATAAAAGCAGAGCAACAGCATTCGTCAGTGGCAAGTTCTTAAAATAAAGCTGAGCACTTCCCCAAGACGAACAGATGGTGCAGTTCCACATTACCTCTTCCTGAGTGCCGAACTCACCATAAGTAGGCCACAGCCATTCATTCCCAACCACCCACACCCTCCCCACACCACAGCTCAGTGAACCCTCCACTGACCCGTTTGTGGATTTGTGCTGTAAATCAGATTAGTGCCACCACACGTAATCACACCAAGGCCCACACCTTTAAGGCCAAAAAGCCACCAGGGCAGGGGGAGGGAGGGCTTGGGGTAAGAGAAGCATTCAGGAAGAGCAGTGAGGGAAAGGAGCAATTTTCACAGCTAATTAGAAAACCCAAATGAAGGAAGGAGAAACACACCGGAACACTAATTTCTATCATTTCTATTTTTGTAATGTTACTGACTCCACATTCCTGTCACACACACATCTTCAGATTTATTCTATAAAGAACAGTTTCAAGGTGAGGATGAGATTGATGTGTTCACAGAAGGCCTGTTTCTGCAAGTCTGCACTTAGAGAGAAATAGTTACTTACTGCCAACAAAAGGGTCAGACTGGAAGAACTCTAAGCTGGCTTCAGAAACTAGATCAGGCAAGGGATGAGATTCAGCATCAAATGGATCTTCCTGGGCAATGCAAAATGAGAGAAAGGTATTAAATTTTTAAGACTTGCAAGACAGAAAACACTTGTGTCATCTCCTGTTACCATTTAGTGGTTTCTTAAAGCTTAAAGCAAAGAGACAGCTGGAATTCATAATTCATCAATGGAGAGAGCCAAAATATTTCTCAACAACCTGCCTGCTACAGGAGACAAAATGTTTTCATGACATCACACTCTAAATAAAAGCAATAAGAAGTAACAATTCATTTACTTATCATGACCATGATGCAAGCCTGAAACAGTTTAACCAGGAAATTTTTAAACTTACTTCTTCCTCCCCCAAAACCTGGACAAACTCACTTTTTTGGTAATAGTTGCAGTTGCAGGCTCTTTCTCTTCTGCAACAGAGGCTGCTGTTTCAGGACTATTCCTTATCTGTACAAGGATAAAAGCAATTCACCATAAATAAGTGAATACAAGACTGCACAAAAAAATTTTAAGTATTAAACAGAATCACAGAATATACTAAGCATACTTCAAGTGGTTCATACTTATTATAGAACATACTAAAGTGTTCCATAAACCCTGTGAAAGTTTTTAAAAAATAAATCAATCAAGAATCTACTGAGACATAAGGAGGAACATTTAAAGCAAGACAGTTTTAGATTTTCTGTACTATTCCTTATTTCATTCTTGTTCCACCAAATGGAGACAGCTGCTCTCCTTTAATGTTAGTTCTACTATTCAATTTACGATATTTGCTTTGGAAATAAATACAGGAAAAAAATTATTGTTGCTTTCCAGGCAAGCTAGAATTGTCTCCTTTTCTGCTTACGAACTTTCAGATTGTGGAAACACAGTCCCTCAGAAAAATACCCTAAAATTTCACATGTGCAAGTGTTTAAAAACATAATCAATCTTGATACATTCTTAACTTATTCCAACTTCACAGCTGCATTGTATCATGAACAAGCAGGCAAAACACTACTCACTGGAGACACACAGTTTGTTTGTTCCTCTTCTGCTACACTTTCCCTTTCAGCGTTCTCGTTAAGGTTTGCAGTTTCACTGCTGCTGTTGCTAAGACTGGAATGATCCACAGTCCCATTAACAAGTGTACTATGTGGTTGGGAGGGCCAACTAAATTGGTTGTTTTCCAGTTCTTTCAGCTCAAGAAGTTTTGTCTGCACCTGTAAACAGAAATAAAAGTATGTGCATCAGTATGGCAACACATGGAAGACAGCCTGTGACCATTCCCTCTTAAATATAATATTAATGATATGTCTGAAATTCTTATTTTCAAAAGCAAATATAATAATCCCCCTGTTCTCTCAATCAAAGTGTGAAGTGTGAGGGATAAGCAGAAATCTGATTTGGCAGAGGTGCACTGTGGTTGAAGGACACACCTGAAAACCTTTTGCCAAGAAGCAGACTGCAGCACTGGCAACATCAAGATGAGTTCCTTTGTTTCTACTCAAACTCATAAGAAAAGGTGCAAAGCTTTCAGGGCTTTGTTTAGTTTTGCTGGAGGTTTTTGTTTGGGGTTTTGTTGCGTTTGTTTTTTTTTAGTTATGTATTTACAGCTACCTTAAACTCCAAATTAAAAAGGTTGTTTTATTAGAACTCTCATCTTCCAAGAAGGAAAATTACGTATTTGTCATCTTCTCCCACATGATTTTCCAAGTGTGAAAACTTCCTAAGCAGACACATCCAATCACCTGTTATCATTTCAGTGATATGCTTAATGCAGTGCCTCACAGCAAACATTTACAACCAACCTGCCAGTTAGGAAGGAGTTATTGGACTTGGCAAATCATGCAGAAGAATGAACACAGTTCAGATATTTAGGTGCCTAAAGACCACTGAATTCTGCAAGGTCAGTCATCTAATAGAGTTTTCATGGCCTTGCATGTGTCACAAGTCAGGTGACAGCAAAGACAACACCAGGTGTCTTTCAAATACACTGACTCAGACCAACCATGAGATAATCTTGCCTAAAGCACCAAGGCACCTATTGTTCCTTATTTGTGAGCCAAGAGCAATAAAATTTGGAGTACTGATATAAAACCTAGTAGAAAAAGATCTGTATTACAGTCAAGCATAACCACTTATACATCAGTTTCAAATCTGTTCATTGCAAACACCTCTTACCAGTATTTAAACATTGAAATAGTACAACCTTCTCTCTACCTGTGACGAAACAATGGAAAAATCCATTTGTTTACTTTTCAGTTTCTAAAACTAGAAGCCAAATTTAAAAATGATAAATGTTACAAGACTCTTCAACAGAAGAAAGTGGCCTTGCATGAACTCTAGCAGAAGTTCTTTTAGAAAATAAAGTTATAGACGTGAGTTGTGTGAAAAGTCAGGCATTTCTAGGGTTCAAAGTTCACAGGTAGGCTTTGCCTTTTGTTTTTAACTTGATAACAATGTGAGTGGCTAATATATTAGACAGGTGGCAACACAGAGGAGAACAATGAGGTAGTCAGTAAGAAGCTAATGCACCACTGAAGTAATAACAAATCACTGATTACAGACAGAAACTGAGTGCCTTCCACACAGCAGCAGACACTTCAAAGCACAGGGCTTAAAACCAGGGCAGCCAGCTCTCTGCTTCTCAGCATCTAATCTCAACCCAACTTATTCTTACATTCACCTTACTTTCCCCCTTCAACAATGCACTAAGTAAATGTTATCAGTAATTTTATACTGACCTCACATCAGTTAGAGAATAGTGAGAATGTGCTCCAACCACGGCTGAGGATGAAAACTTAACCAATGGACACAGAGAATTTAAGTCTGCATTATCCATTTTTCATTCATTACATTAAGACAAATTATTTATGAAGTACAATAAATTAATCCCTTTTATTAACAAAACTTGGAGAAAAATCATGAAGTATCTTGAGTGACTTAAATCAGCCTCTAAGAATCCTAACAACTACTACCACAGAACACATGTCTGAAGACATGAGCAAACAATGAAGAAAAAAGAAAGCAACGCCTTCCCCTGAAGACAAACCACACTAAAGGTTGCCAGCTCAAACTATTTTTTGGGGGGTGGGTCTTTCACACTGCCTTACTGAATTGATTTCCTGTTGTGAATCCTGCAGATGTTGCTGAAGAGGTCCCAGCTGTGCTTTCCCAGACTCTATGCAATGCTCAAGCTCTGCAGTTTCTTGCTGCAGGCGACTCAGCTCCTCTTGGGCTTTGGTCAGTTCATCTTCATACGCTGAAATCTTTGATTCCTGGCTTGTTATTTCAGCCTTCAGCATGGCAATCTAAAGCATGAAAAGTATTTCAAGTTAAAAAAAAACCCACACCCCACTCTCAAAAAAACAATCAATACTTCCAAACACATCTAAATATTATTATTTATGACCAGAAAAAGTAAAAATCTCATAGCTATTGCAGAGATTATAGACCACACCTAAATGAATTATCATATCTGATAATACCTGATATAGATCTGATACAGATCATACCTGAATGGACAGTTAATTCTCTGTTGGTCTCAATAGGAACAGTGTTTTCTAATGTTTTTCTGACCAACACAGATATTTTTAACACTGAAAAGATAATTTTAGACATTAAAGAAATATAATACCTTTATGTTAGGAAAAAAACTTACATGTTATTTTTTTAGTCAGTAAGAAATCAGTTCCAGTAATTAGTGCTTCTAATTACATTTATACTGTATTATAATTTTGCATTGTTTGTTTGCTCTTAACTTTATTTGTGTGCAAGTATATCTCAATATTTTTGTTAACACGCTGATACTGAATTAGGAGGTCACTGAAGTGAGTGATGTATTTCCTACGCTCTGTTGCTCACAAAATCTTGACACTCAGGCTATTTATTTGTTAAAGTCTTTTTTCCTGCCCAAACAACCGTAACTCTGAAAGGCTGAGCTGTTCAGAACAAGGCATTTACTCTTCCAAGGGCCTTGCCCACCAGACCTTACCAAGTGGGCCTCCTCTGCACACTTCTGCCTGATGTCATTAAGTTGCTCTTCCAATTTTGCCTTCTGCTCATCAAGATCATTAAGGGTTTCCTGGGCTTCCTGTTTCTGAGCTTGCAGCTTCTGCAGATTACTGCTCTCCCGCTTTACTTCATCTTGTAGGTCCTATAATAAAAGAGACCAGCTTTACATTTGTCCCCTCTCCCCTAACCACTAAATTCCATAGCACAACTTAGATTTCAAAGTATCAACAAATTATCTTTCAGAAGCCAGCACTGACAGCATGTCAGACAAGCAAGTATTCTCAAATTCTAGTTCTATGACATAAAAATAATCAGGTTATTTGTGTTTTCCTAAGTAAAACAAGTCTCACTGAAGTACTGAGGATTGTGTATCAAGACAGATTAACAGGGATTCATTTTGAATTTAGAAGTAATCTTTACTCAGACTGCTACATTGTCTCTGTCCCATGTTTCAGCAATATGTTTTACTGAATTCCTTATTATGGACATGGACCTGTTGGAGCGAGTCCGGAGGAGGCCATGAAGGTGCTCTGAGGGCTGGAGCACCTCTCCTATGAAGACAGGCTGAAACAGCTGAGGTTGTTCACCCTGCAGAAGTGAAGGCTCCAGGGAGACTTTAAAGCCCCTTCCAGGACCTAAAGAGGGCTTATAACAAAATTGGAAAGGGACTTTTTATCAAGGCGTGGAGTTATAGGACAAGGGGGAGCGGCTGCGCCCTGCCGGGAGGGGACAGTTAGATGAGATATCAGGAAGAAATCCTTCCCTGGAAGGATGGTGAGGCCCTGGCACAGGTTGCCCAGAGAAGCTGTGAATGCTTCATCCCTGGAAGCGTTCCATGCCAGGCTGGCTGGGGCCTTGAGCAACCTGGTCTAGTGCAAGGTGTCCCTGCCCATGGCAGGGAGGTGGAACAAGATGGTCTTTGAGGTCCCTTCCAACCCAAGCCACTCTGTGATTCTATGATAATAGAAATTCTTTATTTTGCTCCTTCCCCCTTCAAAAACACATAGCCAAAAATAGGAATTGGTTTTAGGGACTTGGTAAAAGACCAAAGCAGTGCATTATTAACCCAAATGCACTGCCTCCCAGGGCATTCCTGCCTCTAATTTTGTGAAAATCAGCCAAAAACTTATTTGCCATGTAACAGGAGTGGTGAGGAATTCCCATTTCATACAACTCAACATGGCATCTTTTGATCTACAAAACAGCAGCAAGTATGTGTCTTGTGTTCTAAGTATATTAAGTAGCATCATATGGCAATTAGTTCATTTCTGAGCAACAAGAATGGTTATACTTCAAGATGCTGCAGAGAGATAACACTGAAAGACATGTCAAGAAAAGCAATTAGGATGAAGAAAGAATTGTCAAAGTCAAGAGGAAGAGATAATACAGGGAGATCAAAAGGATGATTACAAAAGGAAAAATATTAGACAAAAAGAGACTATTGCAGCCTTTCTGAGAAAATATGGTAACTGAAGTAAAAAACTAATAGAGAAAAATAAAATTTAGGGGGATAGGAAAACAAGAGACATGAAATTCTGATTAGATCAGACATTTGTGTGCTGCTCTAAGCTACGATCCTGCTGTCCTTTTTTAGGGGTGTTTTGTTTGGGTTCTTTTTTGTGAGGGGTTTATCCATGTGTGCTAACACCTCCTATAATGAGGACAAAAAAGCCAGACAGAAATAGAAAGGCATATGGTGCAAGCAGTCAGATGCTAGGGAATTAGGTAACCTCAAGACAACTGGAAGAAACATCATAAATGCTTTTATGTAAAAAGCCAAACCCAAAACCATGCAAAAAACCCCTCAAGCCAAAACAAAAACCACCAAAAGCCCCCCACAAAACCTCCTCAAATCAAATTTGAAGTTCAGTAAAGGGTATGTAACTGGTGTACAGCACCCAGACTTTGTGAATTACTGGTTATTTCTAACCCATGAAAGACAAACCAGCACACAAACAAAAAGCTCTTACAGCAGCTACTGACTTGGATAATTGGGACATTCTTGATCCATTCATTTTTTACAGTGCTTTGAAAAGCAAGTATCAGCTGACACTTAACGCAAGTAACGGGGGAAAAAGTAACAGCTTAAAGAGATTTCAGCTGCTTTTTTGTGAAAGGAAGCAAGAATTCACATACATATAAGCTAAATATAGGTCACCTCCACTCTTGTCTGTCCTAGGCACAGCAGTAGAGAAGCACTGAAGAGACCTGACTAAGCCTGATGGCTCCCAATAGAGAAAAGGAAAAAAACCCCAACCAAACCCAAAACCCACAGGGTTTTTTTGTTCATATATGTTCAAATTAAAGGTTGGAGTATACACCAAATGGGTACAATACTCAAAGATACCTCTTCATGAAGCAAAACAGGCTCCAATTAACCTTTGATTTCAAGGAACACCTTCCGCATAGAAGAAGCAATTAATGTTCAAGCACTAAATGAGATTTCATGGAAAAACCATGAACATATTTGAGGTTGTACAAACTGGCATTCTGATGGCAACAGGAATCCTTGTATTAGGCTTATGATCATTATAACTCTTCATGCTAAAGTCGTGTACGATAAGGCAAGTTTAGGGATCTGTATTTTCACAGACAAGACAATGGACTTAACAGATTGTCAGTCTGTACTTCCCCAAACAATTGTGTTAATAACTGATAAGCCTCAAAGAGGACAGGAAAGTTAAACTTTACTGACTTCCCAATGGAGTTGGTGCACTGCAATGAAGAATAGAGAAATTCCAGTGCTGAGAGAGGTATTTGGAGGGTGTAACTTTAAGAAAACACCACCCCTCAGTCTTTGTCACTAAGGAGCTGATATTCTAATAAGCACATTGAAACACATCAGCATGCTATGTTGTCCTTAAAACTCTCTGTCTTTGCTTTTTAATAGTTATTTAGCGAGTATATAAATTATTTTATAGAAGAAAAAAATATCTAAGAAAAGAATTGTGGTTCTTTCTCTCCTCCTATACAAATCAGTTTGATTCATGACTGACCATAGACATTATAGTTTGTGTCCATGGAAGGAATTCTTGTATCAAAAATTCAGGAGTGTGAGCTTGAACCAAGGTGGAAGGTTAGAGAGCACTGTTTTTGTACACCATCTTTGAAATGTCACCATTAGACTAAAACCAAAATTAAAAAAACATGAGGTAAAGACATCTTTAGTCTGCCACATTATTCTTTGAACTCCTAGAAAGTTTGTTGAAACATGCAGGTCCTCCAAAATTCAGGAGCAAGAAAAGGACCAGAGGTGAAGGGCCACCAGCTTAAATAAATGGTGCAGCCATTTCCTGTTTGATTCTGAATAGCTTCTGTGATCACTAAGAGGTTAAAGACCTGAGACATTTGCTTCCAAAATTGCTGTTAAGGATACAAAGGCTTAACTTGATGCAACAAACTGATTCTGTGATGCTGCTGACTATCAAACACTGAACACACACGGATGACACTGTAACATTCAAGGTAAGATTTTTATCTGCCTTCAGGTACCTTTTGTGCAAAGACACCAGAGAACTCAACATGAACACACAGAGATTCCTGCATACACTAACAAAATGATCCTGTGTGCAAAACCCCTGGGGGTTTTTAAGTGTGAAAGGCAATCTGCAGGGCTGGGAGGGGAATGACACAGGGACAGAATCACAGGCATGGGCAACTTCTGCACGAATTCCTGCAGCTGCTGAAGCTGCCTTCCAGCATGACCAACAGCCAGCACCTGACTATCTCCAGAGAGGTCAGACTATTAATTATCATCCAGGCTTTAAGGATATTAAATAGCCAAACACAAAATTCTCAACTGTTTTAACACATTAGCTCCTTTTCAGCCCAACCAAAATTAAAACGCAGAGATTACTTGCACTATTTGCTCTTAACCAAATGAAGATTATTTTAAATAAATTGGGACATTTCCTAAAATAAATTTAGAAATAAATATAAGTGGTCAGATATCACACTGAAGGTTTTGGTTTTTTTTAAAGAGCAACTTGAAATTTAATTGAAATACTGCTTTGCAGTACTTAATTCAGAGCTTGGCTAGACTGTCAGCACCCTAAACACTGATACTGACTGTATAATTTTTAATGTCTGCAAAACACTTGTAAATTTAAATTTTACAATGTCATCCTTTTAAATAAAAATCAACAGATTCTTTTTAAAATTCACTTATATTAGGCAAAATTAACTTGAGGCAACGTTCCTCCCAAGCTGGTAATTACTGCGACTCATAAAGAGCAGCCCTATACACAAGCCCTTTTAATTGAGCCACTTAAGTTTATTAATTAATTTACAGTGCTACAGTGTCCTCTTCAGTTTTAATTATACAGTAGATAATCTTTTAACAGAAAAAAGGGAGAGAAAGGGAAAAAAAAAAATCTGTTCTTTTGTAACCTTTTTCATTTAAAACTCCATGCAGGCTATAGAAGTGTACACATTTATATAAATATACACACCTTCACCAACCCACAGTCATATAGAAAATACACTCCAAAGTACATTGTTTTTCTTAGCCACAATTTTTTTTTCTTTTTACTGGATAAGTGACGTGATCTACAGACTCAGTCATCCCACTGTCACTAAAGCAGCACATGGTGCAATATCAGGTGTCTGAACAATAATTTAGTGTTTTATTTACCTGGACTTCACTTGTCCTCTGCTTGATGGCATCTTCTTTCTCCTTCAGGTCTTGCTCTACATTATTCTTTTCCCTAGAAGACCAGCAAACAATGCAAGAATACTTAAGAACATCAGCTACAGCAGGTACAGTTATCCAGCCCCCTAAGCCTGTATCTCTCTTTAAATACATAGTGGAACATTAAACACAAAAGATGTAAGGGATTTCTGCTTTCCAAATTATTTACAAGACAGAAGCCCACATAAGAGCTCTGCATAAACCCCCCTGTCTTTCCACCAACTGCACTCCAGTGATAAGAATGGCTCAAAAATGGAAGGGGGCGGGAGGGAGAAATCAATGAAATACTGTCTCCAGTGATCTCACTGTTGCTATGGAGCACTTGTCTAATGAAAACTGCTAGGAAAAGAGGGAGGGATTGCATCAGATTCCATCTATTAACCCCTGCAAACACAGCAATGCCTATGCTCACAGCAGCTAGGAAACATTTCCAGCACTCCAATTGAGCTGATTGATGCCCTTTGCATGTCAGAATTCAGATCCTTCCCTCGGGAAGCTCAGGGAGAAGCAGGAAGGTTGGCTTGGCTTGCTGGAATCACGACCTGCTCAGAAACTCCACACGTAGTGATTTGCTGTGTCATATCAAGCCTGTCTCTACAGGCATTTATTCAAGTTTAAAAGTGACTACTGATGACAGGGGAATTATCATAAATAAATTCTTTGCAGTCAGACATAACAATAAGAAAGGGAAAAAACCCACATACACCTCAGAAGTGGTACTGTTATTAAAAAAATCAAGAGTATCTCTCCCTAGACAGCATATGGAATTTTTTATCCTTTCACAGATGCAGAAGAACATTAAGCTCTATGTTTTTAACATTATCTTCTGTACATAGATACTTACTTTCATAAAGATTTTGTTAATAAATTAGCACACATATAAAGAGTTAGAATTTGAACAATAAACTTAGCATTTCTGAATTAAATACTCCAGTGAAAATGTATCAAGTTACATTACTGATACATACTGAAATTAAGGTAACTTCATATTTTAATAGCAGCAGATTGTTAATTTAAAACTATTTATTTTATTGTTTACTCCAATACAGAAGAAAGTATTTCTGTCTCTGAAATAAAGCAAGTCTACCCTGAGTTCTCTTTATATAGGCTGAGGAATTTCTGTTTACTGCTAAGCCATGTATAGTGGAAAATAAAAACAATCCAGATGTCAGATCTCAAATGAACATTTGCTCTGGCAAATAATTACTGTAGATTATGTTCTGCTATTACTTATCTCAGTATCTGATTAAAGAGCAACTTCCTGATTACGCCCAAAGGGAAAGTTTAAGTGGAAAAAAAAAAAGAAAGATGTGGAAAGAGGAACTTTGAAGAACAAGGCTAGTTATTTTGTTGAGTGTGATCCTTCAAGTTTCATGAAACTCCTCACTCTCCATTCCTCCAAAAGTGGAAATCCTAAACAAATCTTCACCTTCTCAACCACAGCTATAGCACACCCCTCTAGCTCAATAAACTAGTGTCTGTAGCACAGTTGTACTTAGTTATTTAAAGCACTGCAACACAGGGTTGAAACAAGCTCTATTGCTTTTGCTTCCATAACTTCCCATGAACAACAGGTCTCAGTAAAGCATTTCCACAGATCTACATACAAGTCAGGCTGAAAAACACCTTCAAGCCCTCAAACACCCCTTAAGCAGAGCAGACACTCAGACATACTCATCTGATTGAAGATAAAAGAGAATAATCGATTAGGAAAAGAAATACTTGTTATTTTTCCTGCTTGGGTGTGAAAACTGAGCAAGAAATAGAACTGCAAGCAGGTATGTTTGCTTATTATACAGCCTTTCTGCATTACTGTCACTGATGTGCCTAAGAGACTGTCAGAGATGCAGATCACTTCCTTTTTATTCCAACAGAAGCCAGGTACCTAAACCCTTGCAATCCAAACTAAGCAACAGGATACAACACCCACCCACAGGCAGCTTACATGAGCCAAATCAGAGCACAAACAATGAATTGGAAAGAATCGATGAAAGAAGTATTGTCAGGCAGAAAAAGAAAAGCTTAGGCAGCAGTCTCAGGCAAAGGAAAACAAGCTGAGTGTATATAGTCCACACATAACACATCCCCTCCTCCCCCCTGGTAATGCCTCTTTGTTTCAAAGAAAAGACAACACAGACCTACTTAATTCACTAATTCTTCTGAATGCCTCCATTTCTTTTACAAACTATCTGGAATGCCCCTGTAGGAATGCTCAGCAACTGAAAGAACCAAAAACAAGTCACAAAATTGATTTACTGGATACGACAGATTTCCTGGATCATAAAATCCCTTAACACATCAGCACTTGAAAAAAACAAAAAAACAAACCAACCCAAAAAGAACTGTGGTCTTGCCAATAAAGGACACTTGTAACCAATTCAAGTCAATTATTGAAAGCAATACAATTTCCTATGGATTTTAATCGTAGTCAGGCCAGGAGAACCTCATACCAAATAAACTAAAAGCAAAATCTAATTGATGGTTTCTCCCATACAGATGCTTCATGATTTACAATCAAATAATCTTAGTAAATCCCTAAGTTTAATACTAATTTGTGAATGGAGTAATTTATAAATGGGAGCCAGCACATTACAAACATTTGTCATAGCTGAGAACTGCAGTCCCCCTGTATCAGCAGAGGCGTTCAAGCCACTCAACCTGGCCAGGCTGAATCACGGCCAACACTTAAAATCATCTCAGTTACAAAGGCAAAAAAAAAAAAGTTATTTTTCATAATAAGAGACAGATGACTACTCTCAGAGCTGGTAGAGTTATCTACTCTCACAGCTGCCCAATATTTCTCATTTTCATGTACATTTGTAATTTTGGGTATCCCTAATGTAGCAATACTTCAATTTGGCGATGCCAGAAAAAATGCCAAGGGTTTGCCTTGTTTCTTCCACTCTTTGTTCCCTCAAACTTCACAGCTGCAACAGCTCAGTTACTTCCAAACCTGATGTCAGAAGAAATGATTGATCCTACATTAGAATTCTTTCATTGCTTGGCTAAGATGTAGACCAGCTTTATGGCCCTTTAGACCTGGTTTATATTCAGGCCAATATGAGTGTTTCTATCCAGCATATGTCAAGGATGGCATCTCTGGTGAGATATCCCAAGTTAAGCTCAACTACTTCACATGCTTAGAGGGGAATGTAGTACTGGTAAAGCTTGAAGAAATCCCACCAATCTGTGGGCAGTAGATAGGTTTGAATGCGTGACTGCAAAGCAGGGTTTGCTAGGGAAGAAAAAGATTTTATAGCTCAAAAAAGAATATTAAGAACATCTGGTCTAGCCTCCCACAATGCTGATCAAAAAAAAGCTTCAAATACCTTTCTAAAAATATAGTGCAACTGAAACAGAATTTAGAAACAGCAGTGCTAACAGGTTCAAAATGATGCAGATCCCACAAGGTCTGTAGGCAAACCATTCCCCCCATCAGAGGGGAATTATCCTCACTAGGAAGTGTTCTGCATTTTATTCTTCATCTGATCCTCAACCTACACTTCCTGACATTGTATTTATAAAATTAGATTACAAAGCTATTGGCTCCCAGAAATCTTGCCCACACAAACTGCTGAACCACAAAGACATCACCTCTGTATTCTTTGTTCAGTCTCTCCAAAAGCTGTTTTCCACACATTGTCATTCTTTTGGCCATTTCCTCTCCTGCCTTTTTTTTTTGTTTTGTTTTTGAAGTGAACTACAAAAATAGATTCAATTTCTATTACTGGGTCTCAGAAATGCAGCTCTCTTGGATACTTCTCAATGGAATCACAGACTAGAATTCTTATACAGTAAGTCCAACAGCTGAACAATGTATCTTGTTTAATAATGAACAAAAATAACTTCAGTTTAAATTACATTTTTATAGGACAACTATCAGGTCTGGGAATGCACTTCACCACTTATAACAGAAATGTGGATTCACTAAAGATGAAAATCTCCTACATTTACCACACTGTTAATTCCATTCTGTTCTGAACCTCTAAATCATATAAAAGTAAATTTCCCCTTTCTAAAAGTAAATACATGTTAATAGTTGCCCCACCATATCTCCAACAGTCTAATGTCACTCTAATGTGCCAAATGTTGTCAACATATAATTGCCACTGCAGAAATGAAAGCAATGACTTTTCAAAGGCCATGGTTCCTTCACACCTCACAGCAAGAAAAGAAAACAAGTCTGAAACAGCCTGAGCTCCATGTTAGGTTGCAAGCCCACCTACTGAAAACCAACCTCATCTAACAGTTCATGTTAATCAACAATTTATTTCCCTCTAAGATAGTAACAGCAAATATACACTGTTGTAAATCATATTTCAGGTTAATAAATGTAAGTGTTCAAAATTGGAATTAATATAACCCAAAGAATGGAGGAAGGCAGAGCAGGGAGAAGTGAGGAGGCAGTGGGAGTAATAAGACAGAGAATAAGCAGCTGAAGTGAAAAACATTTATGCATTTAGGAAACAGACTGTGCTTTGACACATGGCCAGATTAAATCATTCCTGCAAGTGACATGAATTAGAGAGGCAGATTTCATCATGACAAAGCACCCTCACTTAAAAAATAGGAGAGTTTACTGTTCTTAATAGAATTTTCAGTAGATTTATGATAGTAACAAAAAAAAAGCTGAAGAAAAATACCTGCTATGTCTGAACAGTATGATCAAGACTACAGAAAATATATGGATTTGATTTTCTTAGTCACTTAGTCATCTTAATTACCTTAGAAATAATCAATGGAACCCAAGGGTCTGCAGACATCGAAACAATTTTTCTCAGTGCTACAGTTTATTTTACTAAACAGAAGACAGGCACCTTCATCTTTACCACCATCAGGACCTTAGCAGAGGTCCATACACAACATCATCTTCCCAATCCCCACCTTGCATACTTAATTTTTTCCATCTCGTTTTCTTACAGCAATTAGAAAAAAAGTCCTTAGAACTTCTTCTACAAATCAAAGACAATTAATACCAATCTATATTATGGTTCCAGCATCCTAAAGATCTGCTCCATTCACATCTGCCAATTCAGATGAACAGCAGAGAATATTTCCACCTCAGGATGCTGAGATACAGCTCTCTGAAACATGCCCTGAGGGCACAAGGGACAGACCCTTCCCAGTCTTGCTGTCATTAAGTGCACTCATGTGAGTGAACAAAGAGCAGAAGTGTTAAACAGTACTACAGACATGCTAACCATTTATTTCAGCAAAGCAGACTATTACCACCTGCTTTTCTCTTCTGCATTGAATTGGTTTTTAAAAAAAAGTAAATTGCCCAACTGAATCTAAGGCAACTGTGACTATTCCTCCTTTACATACCTCTGCAGGTCCACAATTTCATTGTTCAATGTATCAAGTTCTTTAATTGCAGAAAAATCTGCTACAGAATTCGGTCCTTGAGTATTCTGAAAGATAAAAACCAAATCCTGTTAGTCTATAGCTTATGCTGTCCAACAACTATATCCACTTATCCACTTTACTTTTGCGGCAACATGAGCTATCCTCTTGTAACAACTGTTGGTAGTGTTGTATTTCAAACACTCAATCTCAGAAAACCCCAAACAGCACAGATACAACATTAACAGAACATAATATACAGCCAAAGCACGTAGAGATTTCAAAGAGTTTGTCTCCTGCAAACCCTTCAAGACACCTTGCATAAAAGCACAGGACGACTTGGTCATACAAAAAACCCATACAATCTAGTTATAAAATGAGATTTATATTACCTAGCATTCATTTCAGAGAGGTTTATTTACTACTTTTATATTGTTATTTCTTCATCTCAGTGACCCTTATGCTGCAGAGTACAGTTCAGCATGAACCTCCAAAGCACTGAATGAAACTCTGACAATACAAAGTCATAGTTAAGTTACACCCATGAGTTCCATTAATTAATGCCTTTGTAACACAATGACTGTAATACAAACTATTTCAAAAAAGTACACATAAATGGCCATAGAACAAAAGCTGAAGACACAAATTAGCAAATGCTGAAATTGTTCTACTGTGCCTTATCATAGCATAAACATGTTTAGAAAGCCAGTCACTGTAACTACCTTCTATAAATACATTAGTTCCTTCAAATCTTGAATCACAAAATCTTGAATCTTGAACACAAAATTCAGAGGAAAAATATACACATGTAATTAAAAAAGGCAAACGATACTCTCAAAACAACACAGAAGTTTTTAAATGCTGAAGTTCCTCTGCAGAGGAACTATTAAGATAAATCTTAACTATGCAGATGCTCTTAACTATGTGTTTATTCAAGCTTATACTCTGGGAAAAAAAAAAAAATAACAAGAACCAAGAAAAGACCTAAGCAGTAAATCCGAGCACACAGTGGCTAATAGTATTACTCAGCAAAACTATAGATTATTCATGCATATTTTACTAGAACAAATGGTATGAACTGTGAATAAAATAAAAAAACCCTCCAAACATACAGCTATTCTTAGTGCACAGCTTCTCAGATGGGCAAACTAGCTATGACAGTAATCCTCTTCTAAAGGAATTACACTGGAGTTTTGCAGCGTTGCTCATGGCATTCCAATGGAAGTTTTTACTTCTAGGAGAGGGGCAAAAGGAAGACATGGAACTATTAGCTACAAGTACAGTTTTTTTCCAGGTCTCCTTCTCACACCAGCTAAAAGAAACCCTGCACGCTGACACCAGCATCAAACTTGAGAAAAACGTAGTTCAACCTTATTTTCAATTGTTCAGGTGAACTGGTGTGGAGGAGAACATAAAAGCCAGCATTTTAGCTTCAATATAGAAGTTAACAAAGACAGAAGTTAGAACTATATGCTACCATTTACTACACTGCAACATGCATGCAACAACGCTTTGAGTTTTTAACTCAAAATGGTAATAACAGTAAATTACTGACAAAATTCTTTGAGAGGACCTTGCATGGAACCTTAATTTTAATTGCTTGTAATGCAAGTGGTGATTACAAACATTTTCAGGTAAAGAAACACAGCAACAAGTGTTAAACTGCTGCTGTATCCCATCCATGGGATCTGCATTCAGGCCTCAAAACGGAAATAAAAGTTACACTACTGTGGTAATAAAATTCTGTAAGGGAATCAAACATTAGGTAAGAACAGCACACGTATATATGCAATTTAAACACCTATCAAGGATCACAAGTTAACCTTCCCTACTTCAAAACCACAATGGAATACATTTTACTGATATTTCTGCTATCACCTTTATATTGGTCAATTAAGAAGATAAAGCCTAAATTGATTTTTGGGCTTTTTTTTTTTACAATGTCAGCCACACCACATCAAGAAAACCAGCACAAAGCCTATCTCTGCCTACTGCTCTTATAGTTTCAGTTCAAATCTTGAGCAATAACCTCGGGCAAAAAAGTTCTTTCATACAAACAAGACAGCATTCTTTTGAAAATGCTGAAGATGAGCTGAAGGTTCAGCTCCATTTAGTAAAAGAAATACTTGTTGAGGCTTTACAGAGCTAACTGAACGCTAACTTACCTTCTTTCACAACAGTCTTATCATTTATGTTAGTAATGAAAAGAAAAATCACATTCAGGTCTTTGTGAGTGTTATAAAATCAATTTACAGAATAGCAGTGACCAACAGTGATCTCATCTAATCTGTTCTGATCACTAAATTTTCTGCAATATCATCAGTAAAACCATGGTTATTAGTCCTACTGATAACTGCCAGGGGGCTACTGCTCTGTCACCACCTCCCCAGCAATTTCACTGGTGTAAGACACAGCATTTTCTCTTTCCAGCTGAAGCAGCACATGCTGCCAACGGGAACAGCCACAGAGGTCTGGGTTCAAGGAAGAACCTCAGGGTACTTCCGGGTGAACAGCACTGGAAATCAGCAATAACTTGAGATCGGAACACACTGTGACACTTCAGAGAAGTGTTGTGATATTTCAATGACTATGAAAAGTCTTAGAAGGATGTTCATTATTCAACCAACAGATAGTAAATATTAGAAAAGCAAAGATTCTCTAACCTTGAGAAAGGAGAGTTAACAAACTGACAGAATAATAAGGATGAAAAGCAGAGTGGTGCAGAATGGAAAAAACAGTCCAAACTAGAAAAGAGACATAGAAAGGAAAGCAAACATACAAAAAAGATTAGTAGAGTTGCAAATAAAGCAAATTACTTTTTAAAAACAGAATGTAAAAACGAATTAGATACCAGTTACAGAAACTCAAAAGTAGCGCCAAATTTTGAGTTTCGTTTTTTCAGGTGCGAATTTTTCATTCTGTTTAAGAAAGTGGTAGAATTGGGTCAATGTTTTGCACAACCAAGAAAAGGTAACTCACATCAGACTTCATGATGTGTAAGTCACATAAGAATTTGTGATGACCACTACCATTCCAATAACTACAACTTGAACTGCTGAGGTACAGTCTACTGCTGGAGTAAGACAGATAGCAACCTATGACAATGAAGACACCTAAACCATCTACGAAGCATAAAATGGAGGAGCATTTACTTTTAAAATTTTAAATATATAATTCTAAACTTTTAGTTCCCGTTGTTTCCAAAGGTATTAAAAAGGATCAATGTAAAAAAGGTAACTGAATACATTAGGAGAAAAACACTAAACTTGTGCATGTCATTTCAGATGCAAACTGAAATTTATTTAAATAGGCAGCAGTGAGATTATTCTTTCAAAAGAGAAAATAATGCTTTCTCAACATAAGGTCTCTCTGCTTGGTTGGCAGGTGTAATAAATGGCAGCTTCATTTTGAAACATGGATGGAAGTTTTTTGTCAATTCTTTGCACCTAAAACTTCTTTTCTTCTCAATATTATGATAAACTTAAAGGTATGTCAGTACTGGAGATGCTTCTTGTATAGCCTTTGAAATTAATATTATTTGTTTGAGATTTATACCAAAAATGCCAAACACATCCTTACCTTCTGTAAACTGACACCCCTGTCTGAAGGTGGAATCATCTCTGGCGTCAGAACCTGAGGTGGATCAATGCCCTTTGTTAACTTCTGATTAATTAAATAGAATGCCAAAGCAAACTGTTCCTTTGAAAGCTTTCCACAGTCCTTGGTGTCACAGAGAGCCCTGCACAGAGAGGTACACAAAACAAATCAAATCCTCCTTTCTGCAAGTACAGCCCTGTTTATTGTACTTGCTGTCATTTAAAAATGTGAAACCTGCTAATGTACATCTCTTCTAAAAAGAAAACAATACAGATGTAAGGCATAGTACCAAACAGGAAACATCACTCAACCACTTTCTGTTTTCATGCTGATGCCCACAGCTACGGCCTGGTGAAAGGCAGAATCAGGGCTATAGGTCACTAACCTGAGTATCTGAGTACCTGAGTATCTAAGGTCCACCTAAATTAAAGAACTTTCCATGGCCAACACAAGTTTATCTAAATTTTCCTACATTAGAGGATGTGTTACCCATACCTTGGGGAAAAAACAAAGGTTGTTCCTATCAGGGTCCCCTGCAACAGCTCACAATAGGGAAAGAACTAAAAAAGCAGTGAGTGTAATGAATGCATTGCTGTAGTGAATGTAATGCTGTAATGAATGTACAGCTGTAAGGAAAGATAAGTAAGTTGTAGAACGAGATGGGACATAAATCTTGCATGCTAAGAATATTATACAGAGGATTCCTTTTACCAGTATATGGGTAGTATCAGTGATTAGAAACACAGCAACACTTTGATTCCTAAATACATGGGGTAGGTGAAGTGCAGTATTTGTTTGTAAAAATCTGTGTTCAGGCACTTTATCTCCTCCGCTAAGACATGGTGCATAGCATAAACCTGTTTTCCTCCCGTTTCTGTCCAAAAGCAGAAGCAATAAGTTACCACTGATTATACAAAGACTATGGTATTATATACAAAATGTAACTTTCACTTTCCAGAAAAGTCACCATAACAAGAAGCGAGAACCATGTTACCGTCTAAACAGCTGTCATGGAAAAAAAAACCTACCAGATATGTGCAAGGAGAGCAGAAGGCAGTCCTGTCTTCAAGAATAGTTCTCTGGCTTCCACACCTGACACAAATCCATCCATGTCCTTGTCAGTTTTCACAAAGATCTCATCATACTTAATTTTGTCTGCAGGCGATACAACCCACTGAAGGGGGGTGAGGATGGAAGGGAAAAAAAACCAAAACCACAATACTAAGATAGAGGTAGATCTGTTTTCAGAGTTACATAATTCAGGAACTACAGCACAGATTTAAAAAGTGATATAGGTGCCTAGTTCATGAACCAGTTTTATCCTCCAAAAGAGAGACATGTAGAGATCCAGAAGCACCTCCAGAAGTAAAGCATTTACACCAGCGAAGCACCAAGGCTGGTTGGAACTGCTCTGCCTCCTTGCCTGTGCAATAGAAGCATTCCCTGGAGCCCTGATCTCCCCCCAGCATGAGGTTGAGCCCTCATCACTGTGCTCAGTCGCAGTCCTGCTGACTGACTGGCTCTATCAATCATGTCCCCTTTACACAGCTGGAGAGCTTTAGCTGGAGGGACTGGAGAGCTGCTCAAGCCCAGACTGTTAATAGCTGGCACACTCTAAATTGTAGACTTTACCTCTGAACAAGGTAAAGATGGGAATTAGAGCCAGTTCTGTTCCTTGAGCAATTTTTCATAACACTCAGCTACTATAAAAATGTTTTTTTAGTGAAAATGGCTTCAAGTGCATGTATGAATGCTAATTAATTTCAGCACACATGGACACTTGGCAGATGACTCCCAAATGGTGCTGTACACAAAACACACTGAAACTCCCCCAGAATGGCACTGCTTTGTAGTACATACAGCAAGACTTACCATCAGTCAAGTGGATTGCCAGATTAAAACTTTGGCATCTCCAGAATTAAGATCCCAGTTTCCTATTGATTACTCAAATATGAGTACCCAAATGTTCAAGCAGCATCTGATGCACTAAATACTACAGCTCTTACCTTAGCTCTCCTTATTATTTGTTTTCTTAGTTTGACTATAACACGTTATAATCTTGTTGGAATGACAAAATTATAATCTTCTTGGAAAGCCATTTCCCAAATTCTGGTGTCTAAAATGACGAGGAGTAAATAAGATGCCTGGGGGGTGGGAGGCATCAGGCTTCTTAATAATCCCATTCAGAACAAACATCAAATCTCCTGTGTTTAGGTGGATATGCTGGACCTTTTGTTTCTATTTCCCATTGCTTGTGTTTATCTATTCTATTTTCATTCATGTCTTCTCCAAATTGCACACATGCACACACACACAATTGCACATACATGCCTGACACAATTTGTTTTAAGAACTTGTCCATATTCAAACCAGTGTTCTGCCAGAAGACTTTTGCTCTGCAGATGTGTGCCTGGGCTACTATTTTTTTTGAGCTTGATGCCTTGAAATAATTTATTTTAAAATTATCTTCAAAATCTGTACTAAATAATATTCTTTTATCCAACCCTTTATATCTGAAGACATCTGGGAAAAGCTGAACAAGATAAATTTCACACCTCACCATCTGGTCTTCCCAACAGCCTCCTAAAATTCAGCAACCAATCAACAGGGCAAGAAGCAAACTAAAAACCTGTAGCAAGACTCTTTGTACAGGCAGTCTTCAGAGAGCAGAAACCTTAAATTAAGAACAGAAATTTTCTAAGCATCAATAACTTCAGAACTATACCTGTGTTAGTGGTGTTTTGGCAGCTAAAATGCCTACAGGTGGCAAGGACTGATGAGACTCTTTGGTGGATGTTGAAGATGGAATTAATGGCATTGCTCCTGGAACACTAAGTGGTTTTCTCTTGGATGGTGGCACCAAAGCTGCAGGCAAGGACATTGGCACTGGTTCCTTTTCCAAAGCACAGTACACCAAAAACATGGCCTGAACAAGAAAACAAGATGTGTGGATGTAAATATATAAGAAATATATAGAGAGAGACTAAAGAATTAGTTAAAAAATATATTTGTATAATTTTTTCATTGTGTTTCTCCTTTACAAGCCCCTCAGCTAAACTGCAGCTTATTGCCTTCTGACTGTGTCTCAGTACTACTTTCATTTCAGGTTCAGTGCTTAGCAAAAGAAGTTCAGTATTTTTTAGAACATTAAAATGATTCTCCTAAATATTACTGGGCTTGTACTGTGACTTGTGGTATTTTATTTGAGAGAAGACTTCAAATACTTAATTTTAATGTACCACCATTTCCCCAGGAATTGCTCCACCCAGCATCTATTCTTTTGTTGTGGCCATCTCTTATTTATCGCTTCTTGTTTCATCAGTCCTGGCATAAACAGTGTTAAAATTGTAACCTACTAAGAACTTCTGAAGAATTTATATATAATTTCTTCACAAAATTTTTCCTCAAGGGTACCTCGAGGCACTCAAGTTCTATAAATACTGAAGGGTGAGGTAAAACTTCCTCAGTGAAAAAACACTCTGTCTCATGGGACATCAGATCTCAGGTGTAAGTTTTTAATGGCTCATTTAGCCCTCAAAGAAAGTTACTGCTGTGCACTGAGAGACATTCAACAAACTGACAGAAACATTAAACAGTACTAAAACTTGATTAGGGTCTCTAAATAAGGATAATAAATGAATCACACAGTCAAAAATTAATACACAAGGCATCTATTTTAAACTCTGCCATCAGTATTTCAAAACCCCAGGAGGCAGAAGGTACTTACAACTGCAAACTCATCTCTGTCCAACATTCCATCACGATCAATGTCACTCAATTCCCACACCTGCCAAAAAAACCCAGAATATAGGGATGCTTGCCTGAACTGCAGCATCCTCCTATTTAAAACCTCATTAAAAACAAACATGAGAACAGCCTCCCTCCACCATATCCCAAGTTCTATTGAGATTAACAGCATTAGTTTTCAGTGAGCAACATAAATTCACATAAACCATGCAAAAGCACAAGATTCTTCAGTTGGAGGCAGAAGCATCTGCCCTGACCCAAGTGTTAAAGAGTACACACAGCTGATACACTGTAGTAAAAGGTGATCTACCCAAATATCAAAAGAAATTTTATTTAATTTTCATTTTAACAGTTGCACATGTGGCCACTCCATAATATGTCATTTAATAGTTAATTTAATAAGCTCATTACTACAAACCTTCAATTTGAAAAACAGATATTGCTGAGTGCAGTACAGGCATTCTTTGTGAATTAACAATTAAGAAGAAAGATATTCTTACTCGTCCTAAGATGTCCACTGGCAGTTTTGAGTTAAGGAGTACAGGTTTCACCTTATCCCCTGACAACAATCCATTCACTGGATTTAGGCTGTCAAAAATAGCATCATACTTGGCTTTGTCTTCTGGCTGCAGGGGTAGAAGAAAAATATTACTTATGCAAACAGTCACACTCGTAGCCTAAGAAGCAGCAGCTCTTTCAAAAGTACTTTTTTCTTTTTTAATAAATACACACTGTACTTCCTGATGCTTATACGAAAATATGAAAAATATATTATTTTAAAATCAGCTAGAGACTCATCCAAAACCCACTGAGATTTCTCCTTCAATTATTTTCATGGCTTCAGGTCACTATTCCTTTTTCTTTTTTTTCTTTATTTCAAGTTTCTAAACATGAAGATATTTCCCAAGGGTCAAGTGTTCTTATCAAATTAGGTCTTCTAGCCCAATTACAGATTTGATATGAATGGTGACTATCGTACTTTATAAACTGTAACTACCAGTAGCATTGAATTTTTCTCAGAAAGACATATTTTCTTGCAAACTAAATAATAGTTCTTGGTAACAGTCTGATATTCAGTTTACCTTAACAGCCCATGGTAGATCACTTGATGCTGTTCCAGTGAGTAGCAAAGGACTACTGGTATCAGTCTAAGGAAAAAACAGGTGGGAAAAAAAAAAAACCGAAACACATTAAAAGAGACATGATTCTGAATTTGCAAAACCACTCCCTTATTTGAGAAGGTACTTCTCAAAGCCAGAACTGCATTTTAGTCACTCATACCAAAAATTAGAGTAAAAAAATCTAAAATGTTTCTTCCATTAGGAACACCACCAATAGATCAAATACCATATATTTATTTTTTCTTTCAAGTTACACATAATTTTACATTAAAATCCCCACCAGAACATGTAACATCTTATCCCACATGGCTTAATTTTCCCCTGTTGTAGAGCCCCATTTCCCTACAACTTCACCCTCTGAAGTGTTTGTACCAAACCTTCCTAATTGTTCACTTAAAAGCAGTTCTTACTAATGAGTTCATATGTTCAATTAAAAGAGAAATCTTACAAATCTTGGTGGAGGAACAGGCAAGTTAAGACTATTCAGGGAAACATCCAATCCATTCTGTGCACATGCTACAAGTCGTAAAGCCACAAAAAATTCCTAAAGGAAAAAAATGAAATTTGGAAGGATTTATTATATGAAAATACTAAAGTTTCAGAAGAATTAAGAGATTTTCTAGTATTGCTATGTATACAAAGGGTTGCAAGTGGCTCCAAAGGGGGTCAGAAAGTGAAAGAAAGCAACAGGCAGCAACTGTGGGATTCTTCCACTGAGGCAAAGTTTGTCATTAATTTTTCAACCACTTGGTAACTTCCAGGCCAGTGCAGTCAGTTCTCAGCACTCAGTTCTTCTATGACAGAACAGTGCAAATTTCAAGTGTAATTATAGCTGTTTGTCTTTGAGGAACTGAGTTGATCCCAAAGATGGTTGATGGAAGGCGAGGAAAAGAAAAAAGAAGCCCCCCAAACCCCAAAACTGTTTGGCAAACATTGCAACCTCCTCCTTTTGGCACCATGGGATGAAGCAGTTCCCTCTCCACAGACTGTTATTTAAAGAACTACATTTAAAATCAAAGAGCAACACACACTAGAGCTTGTCTGTGGCACTGCTGATATGCAAAGTCTGCCTCCATAACTGCCCATTGCCACAACTTGGGAAGGGCAGCTCCAAACAGAATGTACTAATGTCAAGTCCACCAAAATTAGATAAATAAGAATTTTGGAAGTTTTACTAGAATTTTAATTTCAGCATTGTTTCCTCCAAGACTAAAAGGAAAAAGTCACCTTCTTAGTAAATACAGTACATTAAATCTTAAATTACTTCTCAGTATATTGTACTGCACAGCCCATTTTATGACCTGAAGAGAAGCTGATGAGGCAGCTGGAGGCTATTTCATTCATTGTAGCTTTCACTCAGGTGGGAATTGCACAGCTAGTTCCAATCAGAAAAATCTGGGTGGGGGGAATCAGAAGAACTCTTTGCCTGAACCAGAAATCTTAACTTATATCTTGTTTTAACTCTTTCTAATGGTTACTGTAACCTAATACATCACAACCTAAATAATCATACCTGTTTGTTCAGGATACCTTTGCCATCAGTATCAGCTAAGTCCCAAATCTAAAACACAAAAATAATAGAGACAAAGTGTTCACAGCACTGAGAGGAAGCTGGCAAGTTCTCGCTCTATTTAACAATGCATTCTTGGAGGAAAGTTCATGTCTTAACTTTCATGATAGCACTTATTTGTGATGACAAATTTAAATATTGTTTTAATTTCCACCACAAGCTACATACATGGTAGAATGAGCAAGGATACTGAAGTTGGAAACTATTGGATAAAACAACATTAGGGAAGATCATGTATCCTGTACCACTAAATATTTTAATTTACACAGGATATTAACTGAAGCAAGAGAGAGGATAATTAAATAATTGTCATTAAATACCTTTCCAAGTACCAAATCTGTCAAGCCAGACTTTTTCAAGAAAACAGCTGCATCAGAAGCTAACACTCTTCCAGCATTAGCAGAATCAACCTGGGGAAGAAAAACACCTCACATGACAAACTCGCTTTTGAATTGATGTCTTTTCCCAGGCTCTCAAAAAGCTAGCAAAGAAGAATGCTCAAGTTAACACAGTCATTTTGAGAATAATCTTCAGGCTTTTTGTAAAAGGAAAAACGACCTTTCTTTAAAAATCATGTTCCATTGAAATTAAGGCATTTTGAACTAGCTGCTCCAGATTTAACATTTATAGGCAGGCTTTGGAAGTTGGTTTCTTAAACACTGCCAAATTTAACATAGATTACCATATGTATCTAAGCATCTTTCACACTCTAATATGTTTCACAATGGTCCAGAAAAACACACTTTATCCTAAGCCTCAGGGAGATAAAAATTTTGCTGCATGACTCAGTTTGGGGCAGAAGCAAGGAAGGTAACACAGGTCTCTCAAGTCATAAGCCAACACCCCAATACAAGCATAAATCTTACAGGTTGTCAGTGAAACCTTAGGTTAATTCCACCTGAAAACTCATAAAAACACACCAATACATATGCAAGCAATCAAGTGTTCACTGCTCTAAGCTAGGCCAAAGTTCTCTAGTGCAACTGAAAGTCTTCAGACACAGTACATTTGAAGCTACTCTTTAGCATAAATGCAGAAAAGAGTTCAGCTGAGCAAGTCAGAAGATTAATCCTCCGGAAAACAAATCCATTGGCACAACTTCACTAAGAGTAACATCATGTTTAAGGAATCTCCATTCCTGTACACTGCTGAGGCTGCTGGACAACAAATAGTGCTCCAGTTTCACCAGGCTATCTATTCCAACAAACAGAAGATGCTAAGTGACTTAGGAACCAGTATCACATTTGAGCTTCAGTTCAGTTTCTTTATCCAACCTTTTGCTTCACACTTCCCAGTTAAACAACTGCAGTCAGAAGGAAGAGACAGACAGGCAGATGGCAAAGGTGGTACATGACACTGAGTCAGAAGTATTGACTAGGAAATTTAATGTGCAAAACAATCAGTTCCTTGCCTTTTCTTGTGCCCTTACAACGATCATCTTATAATGACATGGGATTCTCCTAAGGCTTTTAATCCAATGCCTAGAGATAAACACACAGTGGGGATTTGTCCATCACACTGAAGGAAAACTTTGTGAGGGTGATACAATCTCCTTCATCCACCAGGAGCCACCTGAACTTAGAGCGAGGGAAACTCTCTCTTCCTGTTTAGCAACATCAAATCTGCTACTCTCTTGTAGTGGAGAAAAATCTTTTTTAAAGTACAATGGAAAACTCAAACTTTTCAGCCATCATAGGCTTTAACTGCTGTTTTATGCACTCGTTAATGGGACTAATCCTCTAAACACAATCCAAAAATAGAGCATGGATAGAAATCATGGTCTTGTCTTTTCCCCAACAGATAAGCTTACATTCTGATGTTGACACTCAAGAGAATTCCTAAATAAAGAGGTCATACACACTATATCCTGCCTTAGGACAAACAGACAGGAACATTACCAGTTGCACAAAGTAAAAAAAAACTTCCTATAAGGTTGTTTTTTACAGGGTTCATTGATTACTCACCAGATTTATTAAAAAAACCCACCTAATTTTAATTGTTTTATACAGTATAGTTCACATTTCCTTGAATTTTTTTATATCATATTTGTACAATAAAGTACATTACACATATGATAAAAAATATTGTTATTATAAAGTAGGTGAAACAGCTGGGGGTTTATTTAATGTATTTATAGGAAATAAGACACCTTAGTATCGCTGAGCCAAAATATAAAAGACAGGTGATAAACAAAAATTATATTATATTTTATTTCTAGATATTTTTATTTTTCCATTATAAAGCCAAAATATTTGTATCTGTTGGGTGAAGCTGCAAGAACTACAGGCATTCTTTTTGCATTCAGTGGCCTTCTATCCAAATTTCACTCCTTACAACATCCTGTAAGCACCTCTGGGGATACTCCAAAACAGATGCAAATCTTACATGACGCTGCACTACAAACACAAGAAATTCAGCTTCATTTGGAAAAAGGAACAAAAAACATTATCAATACAGCACTTTCAGAATTCACTCCATTCCAAGAGCTCACAGTCTATCAGAACTGTAAAGTAATGTATGCCATAACACCTGGCAGTTCCTTGGCAAATTGACTAAGTCATCTCACAATCAATATTCAATTTATACCAATATAGCTCAGGCCCAAGTTAGTTACTCTAAAATGATATTTTAAAGCAGAATCATGTTCCTTGAACTTTTACTGTTCACAGATTGTTGGTCAGCCTGAGTGCATAGCAAAAGAATATCAATTCTTTAAAATCAAAATGAGGTTTGTTCTCTCAGCCAGAACATACATACCTGTCGATAGAATTTCTCATACACAGGGTTTGCACTCGATAGCTGTAAAAGAGATGAGAGAGAAAATTAACCCTGAAGCTCCACATTTCAACTCCCCTCTCCCTGGGCAAAAAAAAAAAAAAAATATAAAACACTTTCTATTGGTCTTCAAAGAAGCTTTAAGGTTTTATATAATTCTATCTATTCTGTAAAATGATGAGGACTACCAGAGCTCTTCACACTGTAACTTTTAGAAGACTGACTTCTTGTTTTGCAGTGACACCATCCGAGCTCAGATTACCATCACCGGGTCACCAGGTGAGGCTCTGTGGAACAGGAACTCTTGGGCAACATCGCCCACAGGCAAAAGCAGAAACCTGAAACGACCCAGGCTAGGAAGTGCTCTCTAATATTAGAGTACAATAATTTTATTTCGCTCTCCACTGCATCATTCTTGAGAATTTAGCGTCGTATGCAACCAGTCGGTAAAATTCTCAGTTATTCAAATTAAACCCTGGATTCACAACTAAATCCACAGCAACAGTCCCATAGTAAAAGACTAATGTTTTAACTTTGGTTTTTGTCAGGGACAACTTCTGCCTGCATTCCACTGCCATCCACCAGGCATTCAGTGCTCACCTAGACTTCAGTGGACAAGCATAATACTGCTTCTTTGGAAAAGTCATTCTTTATTAGTTTATTTTTAAATCATTCTTTGAAACTCTAAAAAAGCCTGAGGCCTGAAACAATGCAAACCCACACATCTTGGCCTACACCAAATACCTTTGGCCAGGGGATTCCCAAGAAATGAAGTGTTAGGGTTACCTCTCTTCCCCAGCATAAAACCAGGCACAAAATCAGATACTATTTTCATGAGGTGCATGTTGCCTAAACCACAGCTGCATGACTGGGTGCATTTATGGAGAGGATAACCCTAGAATTACCACAATGTGTTGCCCTGACAGAGTCTGTGTGAACAACTGAACATAATACAAGTTAATTACACAATACACACTAGAAGAGCCCAAAGCACTTAACTTCAAACATCATCCAAAAGCAGAGTTCTCCCTCTGAAGCAGAATATGACCTGAAACCCCAGATTCACAGACCTTTGTACAAGCTGAATCCAATAAAGTAGCTTCTTGGGATTTAAAATTCAGAAGTTTGAATTGAAATATAGAAACCAACAGTACTGTAGATGTTGTGAATCACATAGCTGTAAAAACCCACTTTACTACAGTCTGTATAAATGGTGACAGCTTAAATAAAACCACATACATTTTCCTACAGCAACAGCAAATACAGCTGCTCTTTTGGCTAAGTACTTATACCTTCAGAGGTGTTCAAAGATTACTATGAGAGGAAGTTTGGTAGAAATCAGAGGTCCAGTGCAATGCTGATAAACTACAGAATGTGTGCTGCATCACCAGAACACCCTGAAAGACAAACTATACAGGACAGCTAGAAATAGCAGGAGAACTTCCATTCAGACCTTGGTATCTGCTTATTCAGCAAGTACACTGCTCCAGAGACACTTAGATTCTGGGGTTTTGGATTTTTTTCGTTTGGTTTTTGGATTTTTCTTTTTAGTGGGGGTGGAGCTGAGAGTATGACAACAGGGGGACACAACTGGTGAGGTTTTATTTGTTTACTGGAGGGGTGGGTGGGAAATACCTCTCACATAGGCAGACAAGAAAAATTACATATGCTGGGAAACCATCATTGGTATTCACTGCAATACCTCCATTTTTACAGCTTAACCTTGCTCTGACTTTGCTCTGGTACCCAAAGACTTTTATTATTTCAGCCAACAACCAAGCATGCATTTACACAGCCCTTAAAATAGCCTGACAACATATATTCAAGTTTTGACAGCCCTCAGACTACCATAACACCAATACAATAAACAACTTTCAACTGCTCTTCAGCACTCCAAAGCACACTGTATTTTCACACCTAAACCTCCCATGCTGTAATTGCCAACTCAGCTACAGTTTGCACAGCAACCTAGAGGGGTAGTTCTCCTAAACATTCAGGTATTTGACTAAGTATTATTCATTAGATGTAAAAGTCCAGGCACAAAATTAAAGCTCTGAGCAGAAAATGAGAACAGAGCTGGCCAGTGCACACACTGGAACCATCAATTCTCATACATCACCCCTCTTGCCCAATATCACCCTTTGTTCAGCCAAATGTTTTATTATTACAGCCAAACTGATCACTGTCACTCCTGGACAGGAAACACCATGTTGAAGTCCTGCAATGAAAACATTAAGTGAAAATAATCCTTTTCACTCAGTACTAAAGAGTATGGGCCAATAATTCTTATTTATTTCATTAGTGTTTCCAATATTAATTTTAACATCAGTATCACTACAGTAACTGGAATTTCCTGTGATGCTGCATAGAATAATAGCAGTAAAAGTTTCACAGACTATTTTACTAGTAACAGACTAATTTTTCCTTCAAAACACACCCCAATAAACCAACAGATGCAAACATAGTCTAGGATATTCTTCTAGGATAAGAAGAAAAATATTGTTCAACACCTTTCCAAGTGCTGCCATAGAATTTACCTGGCAGAATTCTTATTATGGGATTTGTAACAACCAATTGCAGAGTAAATTCAAGTTGTTTTCAATGCAAAAGGGACGGAGGGAGAAAAGGTCAGCTTCCACAGCGTACAAAAATAGCAAGACCAAGACATTATTATGACTCCATTTCAAAGTTGATCACTTCATAAGGGCAACATGTGTTCTAGTAATTACAACCTTTGATATAAACCTATGAACTTCAGAATGCTAACCTAGGAAATAAAAACACCTTCAGGGACACCCTTCTTTTTCATCTTCTGTTGTCAATCAAGCCTTTCTATCCCCATGTTTTCATCCCTCTGGCACACTTGCATTTAGCTGTAATAAGATACTACTACCAGTCTGTCCACCCCATCCAGCCACAATCTTCCTTCTGCAGAAAGGTTTAAAAACAAACAGACAAACAAAAGTTTTCCACTGAGAAAAACAAGAATAACTTTCCCTTCCAACCTCAATGAGATAGATGGGGAGAAACAAGCTATTCTATCTTGATTGAAATCCAAAATACAGTATTCTATCATGATGCAAAGCTCTTGGACTAATTTTTAAGAGTTTCCAGGACAAACAACACAATCTGGCCATAAATGTAGTCAGTCAGCCAAAAAACAGGTAAGTTCAAGGCAAGCTAGTTTCCTCACAATGCCTTTTCCAATTATATAAGTAAGAACATCTTCTACAGCAATAACAAAGGTAAAAATAAGAAAATATTTACTATAAATTTATATACAAATATTCCCAAGTATTTCAAAATTCAGCACTTTCCTTCCCATTGAACAGCTGAAGCATGAACAAGGACTGCTGTCTTATCTCTGCAGAGATGTCTGTCACTGCATAATTAGAAATGGTTCCATTTAATTTTCAAATTGCTATGGAAGATCTCCACCATCTTCTAATCAATACTGAACAAAGCCTGCATAACACGAAAGAGTAGCTCCACTGCCTTTTCAGATGCAGCCACTCTCCAACATGGTGGATGCAATACCAATTGGAAAAAATTAAGTTCTATCTGCTTCAGGAGCAGTCAGCCTCCTCCTCTATCTGCAAGTTTAAGCACACACATGCATACTCAGGTTTCTTCATCTTTCGTGCAGGACAGAAAGAGGAATGACAGGTCCCTCATTCCACTAAAAAGAATAAACTAAGATCTTAATTTGATCATTTTGTTGATTCTTTAAAAAAAGAAAAATCAGAAGTTTGCCAGAGACCTCAAAATCTTTGGCTCTACATTGTACATAACACGTACATTACTATGAGGGTACCATTCATACTGCAAGTATTTAGATCCTGTGTATTCCAGTAGTAAGACGTTAATCCTGGCAACGTGTGCATGAGACAGGAATCCATCCAGCTCAGGCTCAGCTATAATACTCCATGTTTCCCTTCAACAGAACAGCACAGCATTCTGCACAACACTGAAGTTTAAAATGAGAGTTGCAGCTAATTAGGATACATACTGATATTACATGGCTTTGCCTTGCCTACCAAAGCATCTCACAATGAAGACAACTACCACATTTCTCACAAAATGCATTTCATGACATCAGGAAGACAAACACAAAAAGTTACCTTCCTGTTCTCCCTATATCTTCTTTACAGTCCTTCCCGAACTGTGAGCTTCCCCCTCAATCACACATGGGCAGTTTTCAGAATAAACCACAAGTTCAATTTCAAGAGCAACAAAAAATTTTTGAATGTCTGTATTAGATCACCTTTCAACAACCATCTCTTCCCCACTTTCAACATGCATTTTCTGCATCTTCAGTTTTCTGTTCTTCCTCCCTAAATTCCCCACATGAAATAGGTCAGAGACCATTCTTGGAAAGTCAAAAAAATAACAACTCTTTATATTGCTTCCAGCTTAATTTGAGTTTTCCAACAACAAATGACAATCTGTGAGATAGGACAGTTCCTTCTCATTGCTGGTGCTTGCTTGTTTCCAAACTAAAGGCAACCACAACAAAACATTCACGTGGCAGAAGTTCCCTTAGAAGTTCCACATTAAATTCACAGTCATGCTCAGACCATTACACTCCCTGAGCATATGCAAGTGGCAACAAGATGTTGCAAAATGGGCTCAAAACGGGGAGATAAAAGATACTTGAGATTACTAATACATCAGAGAGAGGACGGGGAGATAATCCCCTTCAGTTTACAACCCTGGTTCAAGCATACTTGGTGTAATAAATTTCACTACAGCTACACAGTCCTGAAGCATTTTTACTAATCAGCCAACAGAATACAATTAGCTCCAGAAAGTTTCAAATTAGTGAAATTACAGATTTGCTATTCAAATAAAGGATGTGCAGCCCTCTCAGACACTGCAGCTGCAAAGTCATATAAAAATACCCTCGTCTGATTTGGAAATACCCAACATCCCAGCCCTGCTAAAGCACTGTCAAACCAAACACAGGAAAGGGAACAGAAAATCAGACCTAACTGTGAGCCTGAGTGCAGGTTAACGTTCCTCTTACTCTCTGTCTGTGATGTACAGCAGAACATACTGCTCTGCACACTTTTACTGCTGGGGTCAGTAACTGATCTCAGTGCAGCCATCACTGCACTCCCCACCCCCATGCTGGCATTTTCACTTCCTCATGCTCATCTCAACAGATTCAGGACACTTCACCATTTGATAGGACTTTTCACAACCCTGAATTCCACAAGTTAGAACCTATGTTGAAAAAAATTATCTTTAGGCTTGTTCGACTTTCTAAGATGAGTCTTATGCAATGCAAGAAGAAAAAAAACCCAAACAAACCAAAACAAGAAACCCCCTACACAAACGGTCAACACACAGAAATAACTCCCTCAGTTTAACCACTGATGTAAGCTGCAGCCACAATGGTTTTAAGGATACTGCCGATTTTTCTGCTTCTGTCAACATTATCACATTGGTATTTAGTCCCCCTTCCATGTGACCAAAAAAGTAAATAAATTCTACAATGAAAGGATTACACAGCCTGTAAGCAATAATATCTTGCTGTAGAACACACCAGAGCAGACACTCGGCTCCTCTCCCCAAAACAAGAGCCAGAACAGCCCATGCTTTGGATCAGCAGAACCAAGCTGCTGGTCTGTGAAAACTTCTGTCCTCTTCAGTAAGCAGATGTTTTAAACTTTCTTCTTTGGCTTGAAGACTGTTGAAAAAGAGACTCAGACAAGGCTAACTTAGCAATTTTAATATTAAAGCAAGCTCTCACAAAACCTACTGTACTTCATAACTCCGTACCTTTAGACCCTTAAAGACACAATTTTCTCCACATATTTGAAGCTCACATTTTCACTTTCCTACCTTCTTTCTTTCCCTGAAGTGGTTGATAATATTCTCAAAAGTCAACTATGTAAGTGAGTAACTGCAAATTGAGCAGCCTTGCTGCCAGGTTCCATGTCCTTAAGCAATTCATGCTTATGTACCAGCTTTACTTTCTGTAAATGCCACAACTGATTCTCGGATTGAAGCATCCCAAGGCAGGAGTGTGCACCAAAAGGCCTGCCTCAGGCTTATGTCAGGTAAGAGTGAAAATTTCTCATGTCACTGCTAAATGAAATTAAAAAGTATCAAAAAGTGCAGTTCATTAGCTATCGCAGCTCTAGGGAATAAGACATAGACCTAACGGTATAGAATAACCTGCGTGAAGCGATTCTATTACCGTGGGGAAAAAAAATGCAATCAACGAAGACTGAGGTGATGTGAGATCACCCGACCACGAAAGGCTGCCAAGAGCCTCCAAGTTTTAGGGCCATCATCTGCAAAGCTCTTCACCGTGGGACACCTGTGCGGGCAGAACGTGACAGCCGTGCCTCCACACCAAAAACGCGGTAAAATGACTTCCAAGGAGCATCTTCGGAGACGTGTTTTTGTGACTACAAGGAACAAGGCTCTCCATCCCGGGCTGATCTGCCCATGTCCCTGCTGCCCACGTCCCCGCTGCCCACGGAGAGCCCCCGGTGCCGGTGTGTGGGGAGGGCAGCGCGGCGGCCGCGGGGCTGTCCCTGGCATGGACACGGACACGGGCACGGGTACCTCAGCCCGGCGCTATCGCCCTCGAGCACCGCCCGCGCTCGGGGTTCGCGGGACGGGCGCTCCCACCCAGCGCCCCGTGTCCTACAGAGACAAAAGACGGACCGCGGCCGCCGCAGCCCGGCGCTGTGCCCGCCCAGGGCCGCTCCCGCCCCGGTCTCCCTATTCCCGGGCACAGGCACCTGCGGCCGGGCGGCACTTCGTTCCCCGCCCGCGGCGCGCCCAGGTCGCGGCTCGGAGCTGCCCGCCCGCCGCCCCTCGCTCTGGTTCTCCCTTCCTCCCTCCCTCTCCCACACACGGACACACCCCCGCCCCGCCGCCACCTGACAGCGGCGGGGCAGCGCTGCGGGGCGGCGGCGGCCGCACAAAGCCCGGGCCGCCCGGGCAGCCCCGCGCCGGTCCCACCTCGCCCCGGCCACAGCCCCATCGCCGGTACCTGTGCCAGGGAGAGGCGCGCGGCCATGCTGTTCCATCCCCCCGGCCGGGCCGCAGGAAGGACGCGCCGCGGCCCCGCCACTCGCCGCTCAACTTCGGCAACTTCCCCAGCCGGCCCCGGGCAAATCCCGGCACCGGATCCGCGCCCGCCCGCCGGACGGAGCCGGAGCCTCCCCCGCCGGCTCACGGCGGCACGGCCGCCAGCAAAACCGGGCGCGGAGCACAGGCGCTGGAGCCGGAGCCTGCTCGAGCCGGCTGCAGCGAAAACCCGGAGCCGGAATCTTCGGCCTGGTACGGTGGCCAACATCCTGGCTCCTGGTCTGCCCTTACCTTCCCTGTTGGCCCTGCTTCTGCTGGAGATGCTTCCAGCATCTTGAATGGTTACAGTTCTCCAGTCCAGTCATGACACAGGTGGGGGAAGTCCCAAAACAGGAGGTGCACCAGGTCTGGGCTTGGTTCCAACTGGTTTGGGCACAGGGCCCAGGAGGAAGCAGCGCGTGAGCCCAGCCAGGATGTCCTGACCCCATGCATCCTCTCTGGGCTCTGCAGCAGCCCTGGGCTCAGCCTCCTGCCTCCCTCCACTCACTGGAAATTAGACACCTGCCCGGGCAACTCTTGATTGTATATGTCCTTCCTCTGACTGTACTCAGGGGAACAGTTGGAGGGGGAAACCAGAAGAAAGGGATGAGCTGAGCTATCCTTATGACAGGACAGACTGAGACAACACAGACAGCAAGAGAATGAGGAGCAAGCTGGAGTGGGGAGCAAACTGCACCGTGTTCTCCAAACCCGTGAGAAACGATGGTGTATGCACTGGCTGAAAATGATACTCACGTCAGCACTTATTCTCCTTTTCCTGTACCTGCTTACTCCCACACACTGGATATTTCACTCCTACTTTGAGCTCTGCCCTACCACAGCACACATCAGTCACTGAGGGCGGAAAGAAAATGTTCCTATTTTTATACTTCACCCCAAGATGGATTAGGCACAACTTGAAACATGAAATATGCACTGGGAACAATTAGAGGAAATCACCTGAAGTCATACATGATGATTGGAAAGGTTTCCCAACATGCTTTGTTTTCTCTGTTCTTAATTCTCTACCACCACATTTTTTTGTCCTCCTCAGCTCGGTTGCATGCTCATGCCCCACCTCTGCATCCCATCATTCCTCAGCTGGCAGTCATCCTGAGCTGCTAGTGCTCATCATCTGTCATGAAACATGTGGAATCCCTCCTTCCCACCTACTCCTTAATAAAGGTTTTATAGAAATTCTGCTTTACCAACCTGCTTCTCAGTCATTTTTTAAGCAAGAAGACATGGAGGGGAAGAACATAAAAAGCAAACAGAATAAAAATATTCACACCATTCTTCACATATGCACTGTCACACCTCTACTCCACCCAACATTTATTCTCTCCTAAGCAAAATCCCTGAGAAACAGCACAGGCTTTTATAATTCCAGGTTGATATTTTTCTTCTTTGATTAAAATAGGAACACTATTGTACAATAATTAGTACCTGGGAATTAAACTGGAAGATTGTAAAACTACAGCTGTGTCTCCTGGGGACAGCAGTGTTTGAGGCCATTAGTATTTGGGAGGGGGACCCTCAGTAGGGATTTGGAGGTCCAGGGTTTCTGTCAGCTCCCATGATCTCATGTGTGTGCCCTTTGCTCTGGCAGTTGTTTTCTTGGCCTCTCAGTCTCCTCTCCTGGACGAGGAGAACGGCTAAGGCTTGGCAGGGACTGGTGGCATCTCAGGAGAGAGGTTACACCCAGGCTAATGTGTTCTCGTTGCAAACAGAAGGAAAATGCAAAACAGGGACCTGGGACCTGGCTCTGGAGTTAGAAGCTTGATGTGGAGAGCTGCTGTGAGCAGGATTTTGTGGGCAGGCTGCCTGGCTCAGCAGATGTGTTCTTGCTGCTGTTCCCTTTCTCTCTGCTGGGTATTGCACCAAGTGTTTCCCATCCAGTCCAGAACTAGACCCTCTGCTGCACTGAGGCTCTGGAATAAGGGTGCTGTGGCCAAATGAACGCTCCTGAGGGCCTGACCTTGCTGGAGCCTCTGGGTTAGAAAATACACACAACAAAAAAACCCCACTATTTTGTCCCACACACTGTGAAGTTTGCAGCAGTCCACTGCTCCAGAGAGCCTTTCCATACTGTTGTGGAGCTCTCCTGAGCAGAAACAGCAGTTGCACTTGCAGCTTAGGAACTTCAGCAGGCAGTGCCAGCTATGTGGTTACGTACCTTCACCCTGCCAGTGCCTATAGCAGACTTGGCTCCTCTGAGAGACAGGTGGACTTTCAATCATCATCCATGACCACCCTGCCCACAGTCAGAGGGCAAGAATAACTCATGATAACCACCGTGGCCTCTGCAAATTAACATAATAATGAGTTTCATACAATCAATGTTGAACTAGTGTGGTCATATTGTTGTTGTCTCACAAATTATCCTGGAAGCCTCCAACCACCTAAGTTAAAACAACCAGCTCAGAGCCTCAGATATCTCTGTAACAACTACAACAGCACTTGTCAGCCTCCTGATAATAAATGATTGTACTGCAGGTTGGTACAAATCTACAATGACAGCTCCCAAAAGGAAACAGCTCTCTGCTCCTAAGCTGGAGTCGAAATGTCATCACCTGACACTGGGTCATAAAACTGGACTCCATATTTGTTTTCTGTCAAGAGAAAAATTATGGTCACTAAAATCTGTTGGCAGGTTTGTAAAACAATGCCCTACAACTGCCTTTCTGGTTTAGCCATGAGCAGCTCACGAGGGCTTGGCTAGGGAGGAAGATCTCCTGAACTCTGGAACTGGGGGGCTTTCCAACTGTACCTCTCCTGCATTTGCTACTTGGTGGAAATCCCATTTTTCTGTCTCTCCCTTACAGACCCCACGAATATTGACCTTTTGCAATATCTTTTCCACTGAGTATTGTGTAAGGAGTGGTAGGATTCTCTGCTGGGTTTTCGGGAAAGCTTGTTAAGAACATAAGAAAGTCAAAAGGTCAATGAAGTGTGAGAACTTGAAGTAACAGTTTCATTTTATACCTTTTCACTTCAACCTGAATACTCTTGCAGGAAATGTGTTTATCTGTGATTTGCTCTGTAATAACTGCTATATGTTGATTTTTTTGTTGTAAGATCCTCTATTACAGGATCCTCTATACCACTGGTTTCCATACCAAAAGGACATGGAAAACAGTATTAGCATGCTAATATTTGTAAGTATAATAGGATTTTCTATGATTCTAAGCATTGAACATTTTGACTGACATTTTGACAAATGGGTACTAGATCTCAGCGATTTTTATTGTTTCTTTAAAAGTACAATGCATGAGGTTATGTCTACACTGGACAGACAAGTGATTGCTAACAAATCAAACCCAGCCAAATGGCTAATGAAGGCTGGGCCTTGCAGCAGTGCAGTGAGCACAGCAACAGCATTTTGGTACAAATCCCACTGTAAGACACTCTGTAAGAGGATAAAGCAACTTGTTCTATAGTTGAGTTTGAAACCTGTGCTGCAACAAGACAGTATAGAAAGGCCTTATATCAGTCAGAGTCAGACACTAATGACCTCTGTGTTTTATAAATCTCTTATGATCACCAAATAGGTTTGTTAGTAAAGCAAACACACCTAAAAACCACTGGTTTCCCTGGAAAAGTGTCCATCCCAACCTTTCTTAAAGCCTTGTTTACCCTATGGACAAGCATACAGGAAGCCCAAAACATCACACAGGCATTTAGTATGACTTGTTCTGCTCGTTCTAGGAAAAGCGTGACTACAACCCATGAGCACTGGAGACCCAGAGGAATGACTCACTCCTGCCTCCTGCATACCTGAGCATGGAGTGACGTACCCAGCCCTTTGGAATTCCAGGGCAAGGCAGATTAGTAGCTCAGTATTGCATATACGGATTTGGGGATCTAAAGGTCAGAAGGATTAAACCATTTTGAGTTTTCCAGAACTAAAGGAACCATGTGCGTGAACACACAAAATCCTGGCCTAAAAAAAGAGCCACTTTTCTATTCTATGGTCAAAGAACACAATGTGAGGGAACCTGCTCACAGATAAACAGAGGTTCAGAGAGCACAGGGTTCAGAGAGCCCAGCAACACCCATCCTCCTGATCCCAAACAGCATTTTCCCACACCTGGATTCTTGTGAGATGCTTCCTGAGAAATGAGGAAGATCATCATACAAAACTTTTATGACCTTTGGACTGAAGGCACCTTTTATCAGAAATCTCAGGGTACTTTACAGGAGCAGTGGTACAAGCTGGTTTAGGAAGTCACGACTGCAGGCATGCCTTTAACCAGAAATCACCCCAGGATACGCTTCATGTGCTCTTTACATTTTATGCAGCTGCAAGTTTTCTAGACAGAGGGTTACAGATAGGCTGGAATGTTTTAGGGCCACAAAACAATCATACAGCCTGACTCTGTCTGGCCTTCCTTCCATAGAGATCTGTTAATTTACATTGTTTTTTTTTTCATAAAACCTGTAATGTGTGAGTACAGTGTATCTTCTAGGAGGATATCTAGTTACTAGAGTATGTACAGTGATCATTATGAAAACTGTAGAGGAATGATCTGCTAATTCCTCTTGTGCTTTGCTCTTGGCTTCTTAAAGTGGTTTGCAGACTTCCAAAGTTTTAGCTGCCTTGAAAGTGTTTCAAAGTGGGTTGTGGGATGATCAAATTTATACTAAATTGGAACAGTATTAAAGAAGCACAAACTAGGATATTAAGGTAACTGCATATTTCTTAACTTCCAAAGTGTTTTCAGTTCAGATGTTCAGAAATATTATAATATATCTGAATTTAACTTCTTCATCTGGCAGAAACAAAGCACAGTATGGAATAATTGTACTTCTTTGTTTCTGTAAAATGATGTCATTTATACTGCAAATATTCAGAATCCCAAAGGCTAAAATTATTTTTGAACTGTGATAAGCAGAACAAACAATCTTGAATTTTTATTAAGAGATTGGAACGGTATAGTTGAAAATAACCTGAGTGGGGCTTGGGTGAATCTCTTCAAAACAATTACATTTGATGGAAGAGATGGTAAATCTAAAATGCAGCAGTACAGACCCATCTAAGCCATTTTAAAACATACAAAGTTTATCTCTTCATTAAGACTGTAAGCATATTTTCTCAGCCTAATTTATATGAGCTAATTTCATGGGGCTACACCTCATGCTGCAAAAGAATAAGAGAAAATGTTGATGTACGCAAGAGGTCAGCTTGACCTCTATGTAATCAGCTGGATGACAGACAGCAGAGTGCCATTTTTAATGTAAGACCATATCTGAAACCCAGAAAAATCTTCAATAGGCATTAATTAGACATGACGTCCAGCTAATGTAGCAGTTGGAGATTTCATTGCTCCTTGAACAGCTTAATACATGTTCTGACAGAAACAGAACAAGCAATATCACTGCTGAAACAGCACCAGTCTTCATTATAAATTAAACACATCGATATTGTAGTGTGTGCTGTATATTAAACTAAAATGAGGGTTGAAAACCAATATGTTTACAAGCAGGAAGGCTCCTGCCAGCAGTTTCTTCTGCTCCCTGTTTCCATAGGCATGTTGTCTATACTACAAATCCAGGGAATGTACGACTTGCCTTTCTGAAACAATTATTATGTTTTAAGTAAATAGAAAATATTAAAAAATATAATCTACATACTGAATTCCCAACATTCCCCTAACCTAGAACGAGTTCACTCTGCACTTCGTAAAGATCATTAATTAATTTCAGAATTATAAGATACAAGAAGTAATTAGGTAAAAGAGCAACTTTTACCATTTGATAACTTTTCTTCTCATGAAATTGTTTGTCTGTAAAACAAACTCGTGACTATGACATGATGCTATTTTTATGGCATTATTGTAAATCTTAGTACTAGCAGGTGTTTCTTATTGAGACTCTCCTTTTCTGTCCTCCTAATTATTTTTTTCTTCTTATTTATTCTTGCCTTATCAATTATCTTTCATATTCATCTAGTCTTAATTACAGTCATAACAATATAAATGGTTTGGGAAATACTAAAATAAAATAACACTGATGCAATAATGTTGGTCATAAGACAAAAAAATAATTACCCCAAATCACAGTAACATACTACCTGCAATCCAGTTTTCCAGCTGAGCAACAATTCAGGCACTAACAGCAAAACACACATTCAAGACAACACAATATTTGTGTTTAATTTTACATTTGTAGTCAAAAAATTTTCTAAACTTAAATCATACAAAGGAGACTGCAGGTTGCACTTTGTGAAATCTAACAAATGCCACATTGCAATGTTCTTTCTGCAGGCAGGAGGAATTTGGTTTGAGTCTGTAGGAATCTCCAGACACTCCTTCTGCTGCACATCCCCTTCTCAAAACCACAATCCTGCTGTATGTCCATAAATGAGAAACCACCATGTGGATCATTTTTGATTTACAGTTCTGTAGCAGGGAGAGGAATCTCTTCTGTTACATGGCCAAGTATTGCACAACACCAGCAGGCAAAATGTTCCTTTAAGTGCAAAACATGGTGTCAACACGTAAGAGTAAGGAATGTTGCCTTAAAACCTCTCTTTGTTTTTTGGACTACTGAGTAATTGATGTCCAATTATATTTCTTCATTTTTCTACATCAGTTTGGTCCTATGAATAATGGAATGTAACTTGACTCATTTCATATTTTCCTTTATGAAAAATGTTTTAAACACATAAATATGACTGCTAAATATCAAAGACTGAATATTCTCTTATTGCTGTAAAGCATGAGTGTCGTAAATCGTTCACAATTCAACATATGTTCTCTTTTGGTTAAATACACAATGCAATTGAAACACAAAATATCCTTAAAGACAACCAAATTATTTGTTTAATGACTGATTTTTTTTGCTTAGTTGGTTTTGTTTGGGTTTTTTAAGACTGAGTTGCTGAAGCAATGCAGCAGTGATTCAGCCTTAATGGAATAGTTTAAGGTGTGCACGTGTTTGGTCAGATGCAAAAAGGCATTAATGGAATTTGAACTCCACCAGCTGACAAGGACTTGCTCACCTCTGTGTCACCTTATGTTCCCGTCTTGTTATCTGTAATAAAAGATATTTCACCAACTTCACCTGTTCAGCAGGTGAAGCTGATATACCTATAAACAGATACAGCTATAGAACAGCTACAGCTATGAAAGTCTGGTGACTATGCATAAAAAAATTTCTTTAAGTGAGTTTTAGTAGCACTTTAAAAAGGAATGGAAAATACTTCCAGTGTAATAATCACTGCGATTGGGAAAACTACATCATGTTCACCACTGTTTTTCAATCAAACTTGCTCAGTTTACAAATAAAATTACATTTAAATATCTTCCAGTCTTAAAAATGCGCCACAGAATCTGGAAGACTCTGTTAACTCCCACTGTTATTGGTAATATTAATTTAAATAAGATGCACAAAAGCTGAGAAGCAATTGAAGAATGTATAGCTATCTACACCAGATGACCAAAATTATTGATGATAATGCACAAGTATCAAACCACCCAGATTTTTCAATTCCCATATCAGTTTAATTTCTCAAATCAGTCTAATGACAAACAAATTTGACCTTCTTTAGAAGAACAACCCCCCCGAGGTGCTCATGTGACAAATAGATATGAGGTATAAAAATGACACAAAGAACACTGAGGTTCAAAGGAGATAAGTATTGAGGTTTTAGGTACAAGACAGAGGAAGAAGCCATATAAGCAACATAAGGTTGGATAGCTGGATGAGTTTTGTACAAACAGAGGATGTATTCTTCCTAAAAGAATCTCTATGATTCAAAAGGCATTCAAATTACATCCAGAACTGAAACATTCTTGATTGTCAGTCTCTTCCTGTTTATTGAAGATACAGAACTTGTTCCTGTTTAAATCAAGTTTACCCCAATGATTTTCCTTACAGAAATATCTGTAAAAAATAATTTCATGAATTTGTTTCCTTTCTTTGATGGTAAATTACATACATACAGATAAGCATGAGAAAAAAAATACTCCAAACTCATCAGTAGAGCTACTTAATTAACTGTAAAATGAATATATAGATGAGTTTCTTAATTTAACTCAATTCTTCTAAGCAGGCAATAAATCCCAGACTAAAAATTAGCTGTGGGTCTCCTACACAGGACTACAGAACAAATCCATTAGCTAGATGGCACAATTGCCAGCCCAAAAATACAAACCATACAGGCCCCTTGTAGAGATCAAGGTGAAGAAAACCTATATTGTTGTATTTATAAATATAGGTATCTGGTTACTAATTAAAAGAATGAAACAGAAGATCTTGGGCAAGGGTGTGTGGTGGTTTTTTGTGTGTTTTAACTCTATTTAATTTGTTCATTGGACAACAAATTGGAGCAGATCCTACAGTCAGGAGTTTCCGCTGCCAGTGAGGCTTGAAAGGGGAAAAGTACTCAAAGATTGCCTCAGGATATGGATGAGGAAACTTCTGATCAAAGTCTCTGACAGAAGCTTGGATTGCTTCCTTGGGTTTCTAAAGCACTTCATGGATATGTTTCCAATCAGGTAACTGGAAATTACTGTATTTTTAATCTAATTCCTATTTTAAGAAATGTGGTAGAGGCAGGACAGGTGGCTTGGCCCATATAACAACTGGCACAGAGGAAAGCATCCAGATGGCACTAGGGTAAAAGAGTTCTCTCGCCTAAAACAGCACCTACGTCCTTGGCAGCTTCTAAACCCAGTACAGAACTGGCTCTCTCCCCTTTACCATTATTATACAGCTTGACTTTCATATATACCTGCAGTTCTGTCCCCTGCCCTTATGGCTTTGCAATCACTTCACAAATTGTTCATATGGCAAAAGCATTTATTCTAACAACAGGGTTCAAAAAAGTAAAATTTTCATTAGACTTCTTTTTTCTTTCAGGTACCTCGATTTTGTAACAGGGATGGAATAATGTTCATCAATTCCTTTAGCTCTCTTTCAGGATTAATAATTTAAAAAGTAATAGAACTTAATACTTGAGTAAACAGTGTAATATAAAGATCAGATTTTTGATCAGATGAGCAGATGAAATATATTACAAAAAGTAAAATTCCTAAAATTTTAGATGTCGCGCATCTAATTGCACATATGCAATTATCTGATTAAATGAACTGTGTGTGCCACTTCAAGCAGGAAGAAATATTTCCAAGCACCTGAGTCAACCTAATGTCATAACTAAGACTCTTCATGCAAATTAAATAAGATCTGCCCAAACAATACATCTACATTTGGTCAATGCTCTGTTCACAATTTATTATAAACTATATTGCTTAAGTCTGATCTTCATCTCCAGAGGACTCAAAATTTGCTGATAATGCAAACAGTCTAGGGAGCTGACTAATGCAGAAACCTATAAAAAAAGAAATAAAATTATCTAGAAGGAGAATCTATGACAACATTACATTTATCCCTCCAGTCTCCTGGCTGGTTCTAGATTTACCATTTCTTCCATCACTGACAAATTTGCTTCTCGTACACAACTGCACAACTGCTACCCAAGTCCAAAGTTTCAGTGAATTCCATGAAGAGCAGATGGTCTTATGTTGGTATCTACTGCTTGTAAAGAAATCTCCTGCATCTCCAGCCAGCATGAGATTCAGCAGCTGCAACAGAGCTGCACAGTGCTGATGAGAGGGAAGTAAAGTGTATTGCCCTGAAAACTGGACAAGGAAATGCCTAAAACTGCAAGCTGACTGAAAGAGTAAAAGGAATTGAATCAGCATTTTCAGGAAAGGAAGGAAAAGAGAGGGGTGGAACAAGCAGTATATTCTTTAAAAAAAACTATGTTCAAAGCAGATAACATATGAAAAAGACAAGTGCTACTAGTATGCCATAAATAACATAAAATTTTCCTAATGCACCATTAAAGTTTATGGATCAAATCCTCTTTCCTGACCAAGAAGTACTTAGTTGGTTATAGCATTCTGATTCACTACCCTGTTCACCTCTAGCACTGTGATGGCAGTGGAGATGATTCATTAACGGAGGGAGCCAAATTGCAGTTTCTCTACCCTTAAATCCCTTTAAGAAATGGTTTAAGTGGGTTGTAAAGCTGGTTAATATATTAGCTCTTAGTCCAGTAAGAACTTTTCAGTCCAGAAGAGAATTTCCTGAACCTTGGGTGGTTCTCTCTTGTTTTGCCCTGACAGGGGGCACAGGACAGTGAATATGGCCAAGGCTTTCCACTTCTAACCTCCCTCGGGTTTCTCCAGCTGTATGAATGCTTCAATTTGTCCCAAATAAACAGAGTTTATTTAGATTGTCATGCACATGTACATGCACGTCCATGTTTACAGATCACTAAACTGCAAATCCAATTCAGATTTCTTGTGTTCAGGGGAAGTGTATCCCTGGGTGCAATGTGCCCTCCGAGCATTCATAATCTGAAACAGGCAGCTCAGCAGATGAGCTGCCAAACACACAAGGACAATTCAAATGCCATCCAAAAGTAAAAATGAAGTGGGATAAAAGTTTTCCTTGTCCCATTTTAGATCAACAAGGCCTATCTGCTTGGAACATGCTCCTTTCTCATTTGCTGCCTGTCTACTTGCTCTAGAAAACAAATTCAGTTTTACAGGCTACCAAGATTTTATAAATCATTTTCCAGCTTTTTCTTTGGCTTTTCAAATAAAGCTCCAGACCCTGGAATTAAGAGCTTTCATGGGTTATTAAAGCTTTAATTAAACAAAAAGCCAAGAAGAAAACAGCGAAATATAGGACCTTTCTGGCCCTTAAGGCTGCCAAGGAAAGGTTGAAAATTCAGGTTGAAATAAACACTGAAGATTCAGAAACCAAAATTAGTTTTTAACTTAAGCTTTGGTTGGAAGAGCTTAAGCATACATAAATAATTTTAAATGCCTGAAATATAAAGTCTACTGATTTCCCATTTAAACAATCTGATACCTGGTACCAGAGAGGTCTTCCTAGCCTTTCCACAGAACTCTCTGCCCAACACAGAGCTTGCTGAAGTGGAGGCATTGTTCCTGTTGGCATTATTATGCCTCAGGCAATGCCTTCACTGTAAAGTAAACTTAATTTAAAGCTACCATATGTCTTGATTTTCCCATATATGCCATTTTTTTCCATCTGGATTTCTTCCATGAGGGCACACACACATACATCTATGTACATATCTCTATATATGCGTCTATTAATTTGTCCATCTCCCAAAACTGTATCTAGGTTCTTGAATTTCTTAACATCAGGAATCCTGACACAGGATTATCAAATACATGCAAAAAGCCCAGAGAATGGCAGATTTCATACTGCAGAGTTTCTCTGTGCATGAAAAAATCAAACATTTCTGAAAAGTAATTACACAGTCTGAGCACTCACACTACAGAATATGCCCATGTTGCTGCTGGGAACAGAAATGACAGCCATCACTTCAGTCAGCCAAGCACTACGTGCTGCAGAGTGTACCTGTGCTTCACATTGCACCACCAACACTACACTGATCATCCCCTGAAATGTCTGAAGTACTACAATACTGCAGCTAAGGATTTGTGGGTATAAAGCAGTAAAGCTAAAAACCACAAAGAAATTGTAAGTTCACTCCACATTCAAGATAAATCTGAAAAGATTGGTCCACTACCTATAAGAAAAAGAACATTGTCCTCCTTGTGTTTTAGAAATTCAGTGCAATCAGGAAAATTAATGCAGTGACTCTGTAGCAATTAAATGTATGAGACATCACCCCTGATATTTAACAGACTAAATTCCCATCCGAAAGTGCGAAGCCAAGTAGATGTCACATTTCACAGAAAGAATGGGTTAATGTTACAAACACGTAAGTGACAGTTGGATAAGGGAAAACTGTGGGTAGGATTTTGTTTTGTCTAAAATTGTCAGATATGTAAGCCAAATCTGAAAGACTGACATGACAACAGCTCATTTGCTACTGCTTTTGCTGTATTCAGAAGAGCTGCATCTTTTCTCTAGTTGGCAGACTAGAAACAGCATAATTAGAACTAGTCAACATAAACCAGAGAGTGTAATACTAATGAAACACTCAGATCCTCCTCACTGCTTATGGAATAAGAATAGCAGAGCTTAACTGTAGTTACTTATATGCTTTAATCTCTAAGTCAATGTGATAAATTTTGCTCTTGACTATGTACATGTAACCACATCAACACCAAAGCAACACACAAGTATGAATAACTTTTGTCCTGTTCAGCCTGAACTGGAAACACTTGACTAAACCCGTGCTTTCCTTTGTTGGTAACTTATTTTCAAAGGCTTAAGGCCGCTGATCTCCAAACTATATTGCAGAGTTGACCAGTAAATTAAAACAAACTATTTATTGTGTATACCTCAAGTAACCACACAACAGTAAGAAATTACAACATCCTAAATATTACCAACTGCAGCTTATGTAAGAAAATCAAAGTTTCACTGTACACCATACACTACTTTTATAGTTAGACTTCCTTGTAAGCACATTCCTCACAAGTTTATTTTCAAAAACTAATTCTCTTGGGCAACGGAAAACAAATGATGTAACTCTCCATTTTGCCAACTGTCCAGAGATTTTTAATATTAATGTTACTGTAGCATTTGCTTAGAAGTTATGTTGTAGTTACTGCTCAAATTAAATAGTTTATCAGGGCACTGGGAAGTTCACAGACTGAACTTTTGAAACTTGGAAGCAAATAAATGCAACAAGGCCTGGATTTTCGTGGCTTACAAAGTGAGGAACAGAGCTGCCCTGTGTGTGCTGCTGCCTACCAGCTGAGTAGGATTTCCTTTGTTTCAGGCCATGACATCTGGGTGTATTTCAACACTTCTGAGAAACTTCAGCTTCAGCAAAAGTCAGCAAAACTGTTCATGTTAGAGAATGGGCAAAATAAGGTCTGACTACTGAAATGTAAAATTAGGCTATGATATCATTAAAGATCCCACTCTTTTACTGGAAGAAAAACTCCTAACAACTCAAAACCCTCCTTGAAAGGATATCTACACAGTTCCCTAGTAAAAATAACTCCCTTAATGAAAATAAGAACATAATATAAAAATAGCAGTATTGGCTCAGAACAAAGGTCTAAAAACAAAGTCTAAACAGCTCAGTGTCCCGTGTCCAGCAGTGGAAATAGCCAGTACCTATGGAAAATGGTAGGAGTGGAGAATGCAGTGAGACTGCCCTGGTGTACGTCCCAAGCTTCCAATGATTTTCAGCTCAGAAGTCACCTGAGCTGGAGTTAATTGTGAGTGGTTGCTTTGGTCTAGACAGCAGTTGAATGTGTCCTGTAACATGTCCCAGGCTTTTGTCCTCATAGTGCTAAGGTGGGAATCCTAGCCAGGGTGTGCTAGGGCTTTCCCTAATCCTTGAACCTGGGTTTTCTTCCTACTGACACCAAGCTGCAGGAGGTGCTGCCATGAACCAATTCTCACTTATCTGGAAATCAGATGTAGCTGCATTCTGCATGAGTCTGCTCCTTCACACATAGATGGAATAGTCTCCTGACAGCTCCCAAGAGCTGGCACAGTAGCAAAGCACCCATCTGCTTCTAGATCGAGGTCCAAGTGCAGATAAGGATTTTGGGGAGCAATCTGAGTTTATTCTGCTAATTCTGGTGACTTATTTTTCTTCTACTAAGTCAATTCTCCCCTTCTTTGTTCATTTCTCATGCAATAGAGTTGAGTAGGACAAAAAAAATAATTTCTGCATTTTTGCTTTCAGCGGAACAAGGAGGAAGCAAATCCTTTAAGTAGGCTCCAAAACTAGTATTTTAATTCTCAGATAAGAAGAAAAAAACCTTCTCCAGTTCTTGATAGGATAAACCTTGCTACTTTTGTCTCTCATCCTTATACGAGAAACATGAACCTTAAAGAAAAATCTTTCCAGCATCCCAAAATGAAGGCAATACTAATTGAGGGCTTAAACTGTATATAGGACTCTTCCTATGTACAAATCCTTAGAGTGATGCTAGACCTAAAGAAACCAGACCTAAAGAACCTTAAATTCCAGAAGAAAATGTAGATGGAGACAGAAATTGATTCTAAATTGACACAGGGGAAACTTAGTTTTAACAGATATCGTTTCATACTTTCAGCTATGAAAATAAAAGGAGCACTAGAGACACACATTCTATATACTTGTGTTTTATTGTGTTTTATGCTCAGCTCTATGTCTCCTTGACTTTACTTCTATCCTTCCTTTTATCTCCTTAGATTTCCCGCCTAGTACCCTAAAAATTACCATAGTCAGACATCTATTATTTACCTGGACAAAAAAGACACACAAACACACCTGAAAAAAAAAAAAAAGAAGAGAGAGAGAGAGGGAAAAAGATATTTTCCCTTCAGATTTTAATGACTTTGTACCAGACAGCATGGATACTGTTGATAAGAGTCTAATCATATGCATGTATTTTAGGACCCATTTTGTATGTATATAGACTTTAAATACTACCCTTGATATTGCATATCTATGAATAACAAATAAATATTGTGTGTAAAGAAAAATAAACACAGCATATAATCCTTATGGTTGGAGACAATACTCTAAAATATTGAGTTCTTACCCTTTCCCTTGCTGAATTTGCTACACATCAAGCTCTACTGTAAAAGTCTAATTTTTGTGAGAAAATGATGATGTATGTATAGCATTCTTGCAGAACTGACTACAAAGAGCAAGTAACCTTATTTGAAACACACTAATAAGCCAAACACTCTGAAAAAAAAGGGAAAGCTTTGGGAAAAGAGATTATCCTTATTTTCTTTTTGTACCAGTGGGCTGCATACCACAGCAGCAGTGAAGGGAACATTCCAGTTGAGCAGCATTCCTCCATATCTTTTCAAAGTCTCTGTGGAGGCTAAAGTAGAAATCACTTATTTGCGGTTGAGAAAATAGCAGGGACTTCTGCATTAAATTTTAAATGAATTCTGCCCAGAGGATGGTAAGATGCTTAAATCAAATGATGAGACATTACCCATCTCAGCAGTGCATTAGGAGGATAAAATGGGATTCAGCATGCTGTGAATCCTCAACTCCTGTACTCAGCAAAGAATCATAGACTCATACAATATACCAGGATGGAATGGACCTCAAGGATCATCTGATCCAATCTTTCTTGGCAAAAGCACACTCTAGACAAGATGGTACAGCACCCTGTCCATCTGAATCTTAAATGTGTCCAAGGCCTGTGGATCTCAGGAGTAAATTATAAGTTTTATAATAAAATAACACAAAGATTACAGTGACTAGTTCACCCTACAAAACTCATTCCATCATTTTTCTATTTGCTAGATTGATACCCAGAGCTCAGCTGGAAAATAGCTTGTGTAACTGTTTCTTCAGTATGAAGGCTGGGTAATGCTTAAAATTATTTTGGGCTAGATTTATACTATGTTGAAAGTACAGACTTTTCTAGAAACTGCTTTCCCTATTAAATTTGTATTGCTGTTAATGCCCTCACCTCTGAACGCTGAAAGATCTCAAGTGTGACCGGAACATGTGGGAGGAATTCTCTGCCCTCTGTTTAAAGTGAGTGCAGAAGATACCCACATTTCTTCCCTCAGGAAGTTCAGAAATGTTCTTAGAGAAATGTTGAGTCCCAAAATGTCAGTTTACACCTCCTGTGACTCCCAGATAAGGTTGTTATGTCAAACTGTCCTCCAAAACTTTAACATTAATTTACTCTCATGAGACCATACCACAATTCAAGTTTCGTTATTGTTACAGAGCTACTCGACTTTATAGAGTCCTTCAAATGTGCTTCCCTGCGGACCTTAAAACAGGATTTGGTCATTAAATGAGTCACTAGAATGGCTTAGCGAGTACCTTCACACCCTGGTTTTAACACAAGCTGCAACATCTGACAAACTCCTCCCAGTCCTGTCGAGTCTCGGTGCCAGCGAGGTGAGTCAGCTGCGTCTTTGCTGCATCATCCCCCTGACACACAGCACTAGAGGGGATTAACTACAGGCAACCCAAACCTTAGTTTCAGAATCATCCCTATCTATTTTAAATGCAGGCCTTTCTCAATTGGTGTCACATTTTGGTCGAACATATTCCGTGGGTTTTGGGGAAATGGCTCCAACATTCTAACACTTTCCAGCGCAGCTCTAAATGTGCCATGAAAAGGAGGAGAATCTGAACGCTAATAATCTTAAAATAGTTCAAAAAGAAAAGTCCCTTCTCCTGTGAACTTACACCAAACACAGCAATAAGCAGAAACAGAGCAGGGATTCTGAGACCTGATGGCTTTAATTCCATACAATCTGTGGTAATTTGATTTTTCCCAGTGTATAGTAATATGGAGTCGTTTAGAAGACTCAGAAAGGTCTGCTTAGCCCTCACCAAGGTACCTCATCCCTCACCTAAGGAATTTATGACAATTCATTAAGACCAGCTAAAAACTGGATGAAATGGAAAGAATTGGGGAAATTTATTGGTAATGGCTTTTATTTCATGGAATCATACAGGAACTGGCAAGAAAGGCACAAGAGAATTATTTGTTTGCTTCAGAAAGCAACTACTGTCTTCCTTCCACTGTCTTGCTGATTTTTTTATAAACATTTGTATTAAAGCCAGTGACAGTGTAATAAATCTATTCAGAAAAATCTAGTTATGATGGCACTTACTGTCATACTTGATTTAATTATCCTCTTTGAAGAAGGACTGCTTGTAGGGTGAAAGTGATTCTCTCCCATCTATATTCCTCTCCGTAACCCCCTAAACCAAACATAATTCTGAAGAAATAAAATAAAAAATGTTTAGGCTCTGACATAGTTCTTATTCATATTGTAGTCAGGATGTGCATACAGGGACTAGAAAATACCTTTAAAAGACAATAGCAGGAGACTGAAGATGACACAGAATGCTCCATCTTCTACTTGACTGTACTTGTTTGGTGCCTTTGTTACCCATAAAAAAATAAAATGGAAGAAATTTTTACTTGAATGAATAAATAAAAGACACTACTTATCAACAAGCAGAAAAAGAAACATCCACTATCAGGCTAAAACATAATTTCTATTATGATGATTATGTTGTCAGTAGTTCACACACAGTGACCTGATAGGACAAGCAATACAGAATTAAACTACCAGCACATTTCTGAAGTGGGAAAAGAAAATGAAACAAAATGTTACTTGTTCTCTGCTCAAATGGCTTCCTTATGTTCCTCAAAACCCCAAGCAATTGCAGCTGCTGGGAGAACCTAAAGCCACTTTCACTGCTGCCAGTCACACTCCCAGACAGCCTTAAGAAAACCCACAAGCCGCAGCTTCATCACAGAGGTTCTTCAAAGTTAGTTCAGCAATAATGTCGGGAAAATTTACGGCACAAAAGCACTTCCCTCTTAAAGAATCAGACACCCAGTATACTCTTGCTTCCCATTCCCTCCACCCTGGTCCTTCACTGGTATTTACTTCAACCAGCAGTGCCTTCTTTTTGCCTAGAAAACACACAGATTTACACTGTAACAGCCATAACTATAATTTATTTGACAAAGGAAAAGGTCATAGAAGTTTTTAAAAGTAGATGCCCTGGAAGTTGGGATGTCCTGGAAAACACAGGAAGGACTGGGCACACCTCAGGTTTCCCCCTACACTCCTCCTGGGATAGTCTGAGTATTCCAGAAGCCACTTCATGGGCTAAACATTGTGGCTGGTCAGGAAATCTGCCTATGGCTGGGACAGCATGGCAGGATAATTTAATTGAGGCCCCTGGGTGGCAAGATGATGGTGCTGGACAAGATTTTCAGCTGATGGAGCAGTGTGTGAAACAAGGTAACAGCTGTTGTCTTCTGCCCTGTTCTGTTGGTCTCAGTAGTACATTATTCTCTCAGATGTCAGAAAGTACTAAATGTTACAGAGGGAGACATACTGGTCTGACTTAAGTTATGTCAAATATTGAGAACATCACGATAAAACTGCCTATAATTACAGAAAATAACTGCTCTCTGTTACTGTTCCAGATCGGATTCTGATGGAACATGCTAAAGCAAAATAAATTCTTCTACTAAGGAAGTTACTCACTAACTCCTATTTGAAGTCAATTTTTCTATTCAAAATCATCGTTGCTGATGATTTAAAATACAAAGCATATAAAGAAAGGTTATACCACAGTTGTGGCTGATTTCAGTTTCTTGATTTGTTTGAATGAACTAAAATGGTTGCACTTATCTTTCAAAAGAATTTGAATGGGCCCCTAGGATCATTATCAGAAGGATCTAACTAATTAAGCCTAATCCCTCAATAATGCCTTCATGATCCATGTTCAATACATAGGGGTGTAATCTGATAGACACAGAAGACAGAGCATCCTGGCATGCCATGAAAGTACATAAACCTGTATGATATTGTACCCTGGATGCTCATAGGCTCATAGGTAATTTCATATATATTTATTTTGTGTTGGGTGTTTTTGAAAAACAATGATTCCCTGATCTCTGTCAAATTACCTAAAGAGAATATCCACACTACATTTCTAAAAGAAATCTTGAGTTGAATTCCCCTTTAACACCTCTTAACACAACTTTTCCACCTACTCTAGGGTTTTTAAGGTTTGGCTAAATTGAGCTACCTTAAATACATGTTTTTGCTAGTGGAGACAAATCTTTGGCACATGTCCCCTCAAAAAAAAAAGCCTAAGAGAACAAAGTAAGATATTCAGCCCAAGTTCAGCAAACTCATCCTCTGGCAAACCAAGGTAAATAGAAAGCTTGTCTGTGGAGAATTTCTCATTGCAGATGCTCTACCTACACAGTCAAGCCAAGGGGTTTTTTTGCACGAGCTCTACCATTCCTATGGTATAAAACAGCCAAAGTAGTGATCTGAGATAATAAAGCTCCATTCCAGCTACAGCTTTAACTGGCAGCACTAGTAATGTTCTGGCACCATCTGATGTTTTTTGTTTTGCTTGCCTGGGTATAATCTCTAGGCAGCCAGGCTTTGTTTAGTCAGTGAAACTAAAGAACAAAACAGACTACTAAGGTCATATGGAGATTGAAAAAGAATGTTATCTAAATTAACAAGACGGGTTTCAAGACAAGATTGTGTATTAGGTACCTTAAACTGGTAACCTTATGTCTAAACACACCACCAGGTGACTCCAAGGGGCATCATAAGGTCAGTGCTCTTAATTCCAATCAGTAACAAAATAGCAGCAATGTGACCTGTAAAATGGGTAGACAATTATGTATATATATAAAGAGAGAAATAATCTAAATATTTCTTATTTTCTCAAATCAAACACACTGCCTTTGAGTAATTCTTTTTCATAAAATGAGTGATTTTCTATTAAATTTAGTTTAACTTAGTATAAAGTTGCAGTGTTGTAAGACACTAAAGCTCCTTCAGCCTTACTATAAAGGCATTTTTACATTAAAATAATAAAAAGGGCTATAAGTGGGGAAGGGAAAAAAGTTATTTCATGGATATGTCTCAGAAGACTGCATGACGCAAACCTCATGGTAAAAGCACTATTTCTGCTGCTTTATTGTTGATCCCTTGGAAGGAACATGAGTATGCCTGTAGGTCCTTTGAAGTTTTTATGTTAAAGCACAACTAAAGTTTTTTACTCGTGTCAGAAGAGGTCAGTGCTAAAGCCATGCCTCGCACTGAACAACAAATTTGCAATTGTGTGTAGCTCCTGGGGAATTCATTCCACATTCTTGGATCAGTCCACAGGAAAGCTGTGTCACGTTTAAGCCTTATTCTCCAAAGGTTATCTCAAGAGCTGGATGTTTTTTGTAGGCTCTGGCCACGTAGCCCCTTCAAAGGAAGATCCTCAGACCACACTGTTAAGCCCACTTTGCCTTAACATTAAAGGCACTTTGATCAGGAAGCAGCCTAGAAGCAGAGGGACAAGCATAACAGCGAGAGGAGCTAAAAGGTTTCAAGTGGTGCTAAGTGCTTTAGAGAAGGAACTACGAGGTTCCAACTGTTTTAGGCGAGAGGGTGACGCCCTCCCGCCCTCACATATCCGCAGCGCCGAGGCGCCCTGCCCTCACCGCCTCACAGCCCTCTCCCGGGCCGCGAGGGAAAGCCACGCTCCCTCGGAGGTGGGATCCCTCAGGCAGCACCCCTAAACCCCAATCCCCAAACTGGATCTCTCCTCATACGGTCACCACCTCTCCCCCTCTCTCCCCTCACGCCGATCCCGGCCCGCCCCCACTGCGCCGCAAGCCCCGCCCCCCGGGCAGTGTGGC
>VYXB01004451.1:2293027-2378301 GCA_013397135.1 Pachyramphus minor
GTGCTTAAGATGGCGTCTATCATGGAGGGCCCACTGAGCAAATGGACCAACGTGATGAAGGGCTGGCAGTACCGCTGGTTCGTGCTGGACTACAACGCCGGGCTGCTCTCCTACTACACGGTGAGGGGCGGCGGGCGGGCCGGGCGGGCGAGGAGGCGCCGGGAGAGACCGGCTGGGGCGCAGGGTGGGGGCGGGGAGGGNNCCCGGGCAGTGCCGGTGGCTCCGGGGCTGCGCTCCCATCGCCGTCCCTGGCGACCGCTCTGCCCCGGCCGGGCCGGAGCCGTGCGTGGCGCCGGCCGCAGGCTGCCGGGTGCCGCTGCTCCCCTCCCTGTCCGGCGGGAGCTCGCCCTCGCCCCGGTCTGGGGGCTCAGCCCAGCGGGGGGGGGCCAGGGCGGGGCCGCCTTCCGCGAGCATCAATGCGTGTCCCCGGGGGCTCGTGCCCGGGGGCCGCGGGATCGCTGCCGCACGGCAGGTGCTTCCCGGAGCCGGATCGGCTCTCCTGGTTTCCGTTCAGGACTTGACACTTCCAAACACAAACTTTTAAAGTGCTCTGTATTAAGAAACGGCAATACTTTCCTTTTTTTCTTTTTTTTTTTTTTTGGTTTTTTTTTTTTTTTTTTTATAACTCTTGACAGATCCAGCCTTGCTGGCTTGTTCAGCTGCTTAATTCACGTTTTTACATAACTTACAGATATTGCAATGGTACAAATTCGTTTTATCAAGGATGTGCCCTGAACTGAGAAGGCTAACTGGGTGAGCCACATCCATGCACCAAAGTTTTCTTCTCATGGAGCAATTATTGTGTCAGCCTGAATAAAACACGTACAAATTAAACCTGTAGTAAGCTGTAATAGATTTACAGCAAATAACTTAAAGTATCCTGCTGTCTGTGAAGGTATGTTCGTACAGAAGCATATCAAACTTTATTCCCTAAATCTGCATTTCTATGAGAGAGGTTGTCTCCCCAGACCCAGGAGTTTATGAGGCTCTTGGCATGAAACACTTGCAGATTCCCAAACCATTTTGTTCATGTACATTTGAAATCCCTGATCTGGAATGTGAACGGAGAAATGAAAGTGCTTTTATAGTTGCTGTTTAATGGCTGTTCAAATGTCAGCTCTGTGACATGAGATGAATTAGTGAGTGTGGTCTAAGTTGCAGTCCAAGGTGCGAAGTCATTTAATGCTCAGTTACAGAAATAGAAACATCTGCTGATGACTAGTGTGTATACTTGTAATCCTGGTTATTGCACTGACTTTCATTATAGGGTCTTCAGTTGTTTAATAAAAATTCTTCTAATTCATTATTTCCTGTAATTGTGTATCCCTATATATGCATTACACTTTTATTTTGTATAATTTATTATGTTCTCTGTTAGTATAAGAATTTCTAGTTCTTTTTTTTAACTCCCTAGTATAAAAAATTCAATTTTGATTCAAGGAATAAAATCATGTTCTCTGCTTTATGTGCCTTTACCACTAAGAAGTGGCTGCAGTTAACATTTCCTTTAGAATGCTTTCCTCATCCATGTGCTGTCTTTTCTGCACATATGTTTGTGGAGTACTTGTCACGCCATCCTCCAGACATCTGAAGTCATTCTTGTACCTAAGGGTGTGTGTGGTGCTGAAAACTGCCTGCCAAAAGATCTGGGTTTGCATCTCTTCATGTGTGCTGGCATGAGTGCTCCAAGGGCTGCAGGATCAGCTGGAGCAGGTGTTGAAAGAGAATTCAGATTTAGTCCCAGTTGATCACACACCTCACAAGAACTAATATTATCACTGAGAAGGTGGTAGGATACTGTTTCCTTCAGCCTCACCTTTAGTTTTAGAGTAATAACTCCTGAGTGGTAGTTTATGCGGCTCATAAACAACATGAATTTGGAATGTTAGCAGGTTTGGGGGTTTTTTCATATGGGGAGAGAGCCCGTTGTGAGTCTGTAAATGCAGCATTGTGTTTTGAATTAAAGGCTGATCAGGTACACAGGGCGATGTGCTGTGTTCCCTCTGAGCCAGTTCCAGTCTGAAGCAATAGAATTGCTTTGCTCTGCTTGTGTGAGTGTGACTGGGCAACCTTTGAGCCTCAGTCTGGCCCTTCCCATGATTGTAATGCATGGGTGGGGTAGGCTGGGATGGTTTCACCCTGGCTGTACAGACACGCAATCTGGACACAGTTTTGCTGATAGGAGGGATTACAGGTGTCTGATCAGCTTGTACCTGCTTGTCCCCTCTGCAGGCTCCTCAGCCAAAAAGCTGTGCATGCAGGAAACCGTTTGTCCAGCAGATCCAACTGCCTGTTAACCTTTGGCAGGGGAGCTGTGGAAAAATGCAGGATAATAACTCCTGATGCAGCTGAACTTTTCATCAGGGCCTGATCCACAAATATGTTTCTTCATAGGCCTGTCCTTGTTGTATTTAGTCATTTTTGGTAGTTACTTAAAATAGGCTGCAGAAAAATGCCCTTAATGTGAAATAAACGTTCAAACAGAATTACTGTGCAATTGTGTTTACTTCTCTGCGAAAAAAAAAAGGGATATGCTTTGTCTTTTGGTAAAATGAATAGATGGTAACCTAAGTATGTTTTGAGTACATACAGCAAAAGCAAATGTATTCAATTAAATATCCATTTCTGACATGGTTAGAACTTTAAAGGAGCAAGGCAAAAGGTTTTACATCAAGTCTGACTCAGAAAAGAAAAAAGAGAATTTAATGTTCACTCTTACTTCTGTTTTGATTCGTCTATTCCTTCCTCTCTACTTACTTGTATTGCAGTGAACACTCTAGTACTACTTGCAATTACAAGCTGTTTTGCAACTACATGCATTTACAAGCTGTTTTACAAAGGCCTTTCACAATGCCAAATCGTTTGCTTTGTTCCCACTTCTGTAATTCAGCTGGTTTTTGCTCTTTTGGAATAGAAATGTTCATCCTCAAATTTGCTTAAAATTACATTTGTGTGAAGGCATTTGTGAATTCTGTATTTCAGAGTGCATGATCTGGACTTGTCATCCAAATGCTTTCTTTTCATGTTTTTGCTCAAATAAATGATTGTGTGATATCAGTAAATGGTCACTTTTTTTTTTTTTTTTAAGAGCAAAATATGAAGTAATGATGTTGTGCCATTTTGGATCAGTTTGACCAATGGCTTGACAACTTATTTCTTTTTTCCCCTCAATATTCTCTGATTTGTGAACTCACCAATGTTTTCCTTTGAAGGGATAGCAAATAAAAGTCTCCTGAAGCATTGTGGATTTTCAGTGTGTAGTTGGCTGCACTGACAATATTTAGCAGACAAGTCTCGAAGTGGCTCATTCCTGCCTTCTGCTGGCACAGGAGCTGTAAAGTTGTTCCATGAGCTGGATTCCAGCTGAAAAATAGCTTTGTACTGATTTATTTTTTTCAGCTGAATGTGTTCTGTCGTTTGTTTTGTGCATGTCAGTGTGAAAACGTGTGTTGACATGCTGGAAGAGAGCATTAAGACAAAGAAATGGCCAGGGAGGAAGATGGAGTTGAATGCAATTTGCTTTTTCTTTGTGTCTTCTGGCAGAAGTGCTGTCTTAAATACTCATCAGCTATAGCCTGGTAACCCTTGGGAATCCTGCAGAAATAATCCAGAGAACCACTCAACGTCGAAAATCTGATTTAAATTCTTGTTTTAAGTGTACTCTTTAAATAAATATTTAAATTGTATAATAAATTGAAAGCAGAACTGGCATAGCTGTGCAAACAGTGCACAGGGCCAGGACAGCGGAAGGTCAGTTCCTTAAAGTATTTTAAAACTTTCTGGATATTTGACATATGGTGGTATTGAAAGGAGAACTGATCAAAATGTTTTAGGCTTAAACAGCTGCCTTGCATAGTGAATGAGGGTTGCCAGAAAAAATTGTTGTGCATGACAGCTGCATAGTGTGTATTCTTGAAACCAAAATGGGGAGCCTCCCATCTTAATGGTTCTTGCACCAATAGATGCCTAAAGAATCGATTTAAGTGCTGGTCTTTTGTTAATCATCCCATCAAATTAGGTTTAAACATATGCTGGATGAATGCTTTCAGGAACAAAAGCTGTGTGAAAACAGTCGTTAGGAAAAGTAGTTCTGGTAGTATAAAAGTATTTTTCCCCTCATGCTTTTTAAAGATTGTTACTATTTAGCAACTTTAATGCTGATTGTACTGTACTTGTACTATATTGAAGAACTGCTTGTGCATTGTACAACCCAGATATTGAGGAGAGGGACTCAAACTTTGGAGCAATTTTATGCATCTTTGTTGATGAACTGAAAACAAACCTTGTTGACTTAATTTCAAATGATACCTCTGAAGCTGGAGTCATGGCTCAGTGCCCCAATGGTAGAGACTTTCAGTTGAATGCTTTTTCCAAATACAGTTTCTCAATCAACAGCTGTGTGCAAAAATCCCAAGAAAACAGGAAAAAAATACATCTGCTTTTGCACAAACATTCCTTCTGAGGTCTCTGTTTTCCATTCTCAGATCAAGTGACTCTTTTTTCCTGTCATAATTTGATCTGTCAGATGCTCTGCAAACAGCTCAGTGAATCTATTTAAAACAGACAAAACTATAAGCAAACTAGAAATAATAAAAATAATTCTTAATTTATGGGCACAGGATAAAAAATATTGCAAAATTATGCAAAACTTAATTGAGTTTTGTACATAGTTTAAACTTTGTATCGCAGGTTTTGAGGCACTGAACAATTATTATAGGATTATCATTTAAGTAGTTGACTCCTCTGTAGAAGTTAGGTTGTGGGAGTGCTTGTAGGTCTTTGCAGTGCAAACACTGGCATTTCCCATCCACACATACTATAAACATATTTTGCCTGTTTTGTTCAACAGTATTTAATGGGTTCATGTTGTACTGGCACTCCAAACCACATGTCATCTATCCCCTCAAAGCCAGCCTGTGCTTGGCTCCATTAATTTGATGTAGTTGGGTGCTCCGGAGAGATCATGGGCAAAGTGTGGCAAATCAGAATTCTGAGTATACATCATGTGCTAACAGTGGATCAGTAATAAATCTGTTCACTTACCTGCAAAATCTCATCTATTGCATGTTTTTGTATTTTCTTTATTAGGTGTGCAGAATAAAACCACTAGCAACCTAGAGGATTGGTTTTTGTTTTTGTTAGATTACAACTTAATTTAAGGTTTCTGCTATTTAAAAGTTCAGGTTGTGACTGGAGCTGAGACTAATGGGCTAATGAATTGTCATGTGAGAGAGACAATTTTATGAGTAAGCTTCATTTAAAATAACTTAGAATTATACAGAATGATCTTTTAATAGCAGTTATAGTGTTTAGAAACTTGAAAAGGTCAGCCTAATGATCAAACATCTGGTCCTGTTGTTGCTATAGGCTGTTTAGTCTGTAGCTGTGCTTTTTGGGGGAGAGGCTGAAGGGAGGGTCCTATGATTGTTGCTGTATCTTTTACACCTTTATTCAATTAAGGCCTCACATGTATTAATTTGTCATAGAATTCTCTAAGCAGTTTATGCTCTTTTGTGCCAAGACCCATAAATTGTTGCCTTCACTATTTCATAGATACATGGCATCTTTTGGGGTTAAATGAGCCCCAGTGGCACCCTCAGTTATTCCTGCAGTGTTTGGGTTCCTGCTTTATGTCTGCATCCACAAAAATCCCAGGTTTAGCTGCGGAAACAACATGGCTGTGAGATGCTGTCCCTGGGCTCGGGGAGCTCCTCCTCTGAGACTGACATGAGCCTTGCCAGGGAGCTGAAGGAATGGTGGGCTGGGAACAGCCTGTAAAGTCTTTAAATTGTTGAGCTTTATTTCTGCTTGAAAAATGAGGGTTACCTTAGCATTAGATGAGAAAAATGACTATTATGGAAAGTGATCCAAATGAAAGCTTCTCTTGTAGCTAAACCACAAAGATCTCTGTTTATAAATACAGCTTGTTCCAGGTTCTTCATCCCTAACAGGAAATGAATGTCCCAAGTGGTTTTGCTCATCTGTGTACTTATGTTAGCAATTTCCATGACAGCACTGTGTGAGTCACAAATGCACCTCTTCAAGTTCTGTGCCTTTCCTGCACAGGCAGAGCTTGTGCCTCAGAACTCTTGGAGGCAGACAGCAGCTGGGGTTTATTTGAAACCTTAAACTTCCCATGCAACAGCTAAAACTTAAATGAAAGAAATAGTAGAATTCCCAAATATGAAGGAAGGCTGGGGGCCCTTGGGAGTTAGGATTCTAATTTTGGTTTGGGTTGGGTTTTTTTAGGTAGACCCAGGCATTGTTTTCATTTCTCTAAGAAGTTGTAGGTTACCTGAAATGCCTTATGCCAGATTGGTTCTGTATGTGATCAGCTTCATTGTGTGGATGTAAAAGAGAAACCAATAAAGGCCATATTATTTTGGGAGATACCTACATTCACCCTACAATAATACTGTGTAGCTTTGTTCATTTTTACAAATTTTTATTTGAGTTTCAGCTGAAATTTATCTCGTATTGCTGTCTGCTTGTAACTTGTTCAAGTCCTTTATCATCAAAATCAGTACAGTGTGTGTTGAAAGTTTATGGAAAATCTAATTTTGTCTGGTTATAAAACTGATCACTGAAAAAAGATAGCTGCATATTAAAACTTTAAATATAAAAAGAAAGTAGAATGTGGCTTTTTTTATTAGCCATTCAGAGATATCCTTCTGCTGTATGAAATTTTATCCAATGAAATTAAATCATTCCTCAAAACAGTTATGGGATGGCCTTATTTGTCCAAGAATACTTGATGAAATATAGGACATATTGGATAACCTAAGGGGAAGCTGAAACTTGAGTTGTATTTTTTATAAAATCCTACTGTCTGCCATTGAGAGAATCCAGCACTGTGTGTGATGACAGCTGTATGCTTTAGTACTCAAGAAATTCAGATACTGCAATGATGAGTGCTTTATTCCAGTTAGGTAAAATGAATTAGATTTACCTCTTCATCATAATTAGTATTAAGCATGTAAAGCTCTGTCTGGAGATGCTGAAATTGTAAGTATGTAGGCCCACACTCTGACCTGGAATTTATCTTGTGAATCTTTTTGTAGGCTAAGAACATGATAATGTTTAAACTTCATTTCCATTCCATTAAAATGTGATATACAAGGAAAAGGAGGGCTTTGACTGTATCTTTTGCGCTGGGTTGATAAGTCAGCCTGCATGGTGGAAATGGGGGCTGTAGGGATTCTGCCTTCCCTTGCTCGAGGACAAGCTCTGGAATTCTCTGCACTTGCCTGGTTCAGGGTCTGAACCAAACCAAACCAAATGTCTCCTCTGCTGCCTTTGCTCTTGTTGATGTGGTTCCTGCCTGTGCCCAGCACAGGGAGCTGGGAGGGCTTTGCCTGTTGTGTGGGATCTGGGCATCCAGACCTCATCCTGTCCTCCTTATAGCTGCTGCAGAGTTGCAGCCTCAGTCCAGATCTTTTCCTTCCTGCTAGGATTATGCCAATATTTCTTTCAGAAACCACCAGAGGGAGTGATAAGCTCTCAGAAGTGTCCTCCCATTTTAGGAGAACTCTCAAGGCAGTGAATATAAAAAATAAGTGTACTCTAGTGAGATATATCCCAAATATACACAGTTTCTAATAGGAAATTATTGGAGAAACTTTGTTACAAGATCCTTTCTTGGGTTTGAGCTTTAAAAAAACCCTACAAAACCTCCAAAAAGTCTTCCTGATGTACAGCTTTCTATTCAGGAAATCTAAAAATAAATTATGTATCTGCAGAATGCATTATGGATGCACTGCTGGTCTTTACTTCCATTTCACTTTAACCAGCTAACATATATTGATGTGAAAACAAGTAGATTCATACTGATGTTTTCTAACATTCAGAAGACAGCTCTGATAAATTAGAGCCTGAATTGAATGCGAGATCAGCAAAAATATTATTTGAAGCCCTGAGTGCTGTATTTTTACATTATCTTTAGTGAACAAGGCTTGCTGTGACTGCTTCATGCTTTCCTTGTAGCTATATCTCAAATATGTAGCAGATGAAGAATAATTTGTTATTAAGACTGATACTTCTTGTCCTGTCTTTTTTTTTCTATTGATGTCAACAATATTTCATTGTCTTATGGCTTCAGTGAAAACAGGTCTGGTGATAATAATATCAATGTATTCTCTTGATGGAATTGCTAGTATACTGTTGGAAAGAAGTGGGTATTTCAGAAGATGACAGCAAGAGAATCTGTTCATGACAGTGGCAGCTGTTGTTTTCCTGACCTGAAAGAATGTAGTTTGAATATTTGGATGATAAGAGAGAAGGGGTTGTGTTAGACAGGACTACCTTTTAGAGGAGGCTACAATGGCAAGTAACTTACCATTTAAAAAGGAGAAACTCTCTGTGTGTGTGTGAGTGTGTAGTGAAAAAACAGCAGATTTTTAGAGTTTACCAGAAAACTGAATATTTAGGATGACTTAAACGTTTTCTTTTTCTTCTTTAGCTTAAATAGTTTGTGTGTGTGCTGCTTGGGCTTGCCCCTGTTGCCCAATAGCAATGGTTACTGACAACTCTGCCTGAGTCAGTGGTGGGAATAGCTGAAAGTTCAAGTATCACAATTTCAAGCTAGAAGTCAGTTGGCTGTTTAGAATTCCCTGGTTGGGAGGTTGGGAGGGGTAAGGGGTTTTTTTGTCAGTGCTTCAGATACTAAAGAAGACATTCAGTAATTTAGCTGCAAGGTAGGTTAGTTCTGCAGGTTTGAGCTGTGATTATGGACATGGGAATCCTGTTTTCTGATCTGGACTCTTACTGCTTAAATGGCTTTAACCATAACTTTTCTAACTGTAGTAATGAAAGTGGGCTTTACTACTAGGAAGTAGGCATAGGAACCTGTCTAAGATGGAATTTGTATCTGCATAAAAGGGATATGAAAGGGGAAACTTTCTGACAGAGATATAATTCCATTTGTACAATTCTGCCTGCACAGCTGGATTTTCTTTTATGGACACTTTCTTGAGAGTAGGAGAGAAAGGAGGAAGATATAAATCTGTATACTGCTCATTTTTAATATTTCCCAAGTCCTTTCTTCTTCACTACTTTTTATTTTCTATAAAGGTGTGGACTGCATCTTATAAGTATTTCTTGATGGTATCTAGAAAACTTCCTGAAGAGGGATATTGGGTTTTTATTTTTTTAAGGATTAGTTTTCCATAATATAGTGCATTTCTGTGTGAGAACTAACCTATTTTGTAACAGAAGTTGCATCTCATTTAATCAGTCAATAAAACATTATGCAAAAATGCTTTATCCTTTTCTCCATTACTTTGAATAACTTTCTTCTTCTTACTATGTTTGTTAACCCACTGATCTGGTTTTTTTTGTTTCAGTCAAAAGACAAAATGATGAGAGGCTCACGCCGAGGGTGTGTTAGACTCAGGGTAAGTGTTGTTTCATTCAGTACTTAATGACTTACTGTGTATAATATGTCCTAATGGAGAGAACTGCAAGGAGACTTTTGAGGTTTGGGCTCCATTCCTGACTCTGCAAAATACTGAAATAGTGGAAGAATTTAAAGAAAGAAACCATAAGAAGTCAAGTGACATGCTGGGCTAATTATGTTCTGTAATTTATGTAGTGTATAGAAACCTTACACATTTTATGATATATTAAAAAACATTCTATGACAGAGCAAGATGGGTTAATAGTAGCACATTTTGAAAAAGTTTTTGCTTGCAGTTCTCATTTCTCCATGTCTGTAGGTATATATGTATTGTATATGTATATACATATTGTTCAGTGCTACAGGAGTCGTTGTGAAACTGCTTCCTTGTGTCCTTCTGGTTTGCCTTTCTTCTGTTGCTGTGTCCTCCATCCTGCCTGTTTGGACACTCCTTTAGGCCTGCCAATTGACTGTGCTTGAGCTTTGTGAAACAAGGGGGATTGGANTATGTTCTGTAATTTATGTAGTGTATAGAAACCTTACACATTTTATGATATATTAAAAAACATTCTATGACAGAGCAAGATGGGTTAATAGTAGCACATTTTGAAAAAGTTTTTGCTTGCAGTTCTCATTTCTCCATGTCTGTAGGTATATATGTATTGTATATGTGTATACATATTGTTCAGTGCTACAGGAGTCGTTGTGAAACTGCTTCCTTGTGTCCTTCTGGTTTGCCTTTCTTCTGTTGCTGTGTCCTCCATCCTGCCTGTTTGGACACTCCTTAGGCCTGCCAATTGACTGTGCTTGAGCTCTGTGAAACACAGGGGGATTGGAAAGGGAAGGGACAACATTGCTGGCAGAGTTTTTGAAATATCAGCTGGGGGTGGATACAGATTGGAGAGAAAGAGGTAAAGAGATGCAGACTGGGAAAGCTGAGCATTCCCTGTTTGAGGCACTTAAGCTTGGGACATTTAACCTTGAGTGCTGCTGTTGTAGCTTGAAGTGGCAGCACTCCAGTGAGGTGGGAATGCTGTGGTGTCTTTGCACGTGCCCAGTTTCTATCTTGTGGTCATGCACACACTGAAAATACTTCTTGCACAAGGCCTTTTCCTATATTTTTTTTCCCATTTCTCATGGAATCTCTGGCTCCAGCATGCAGCAGCCTTGTGAAGAGCTGATGTAAACAGGGGGAAGGAGTCAGGAGGATAATGGGTATGAATGGGAGCATTTTGAGTCTTGAAGTAAGAGAAGTCTAGGGAAGGGGCTCTATGTCTTACCAACACTGTGATGAGTTTTGCAGCAGAACTCTGCATGTTCCTTTTGTTGCTACTCCTTTCTAGTCTTTCTGTGGCCCTAATACAGGGGTATCTGCAGTCTCCTGAGACTCAGAGAATCTCCATTCACCTGGATTCCAGATGACGTTTTTTGCAGTTTCCCTTGTTTAATTTATTGATATTTTAATTTAGTATGTCTCTAGGAGTAATGTAAACTCAAACCATAGTCTAGAGCATGATATTCCCAAAGATTCATGAGGATCTGCATTGGGCAGAAAAATTTGGTCTGAAAAACCGTGTCTGCTTTAATAGTGCTGTGAGCCTGTCAGTGTGGAGGTTGGCTTCAGCCTGCCAGTGTAGGAAATATTAGAAGTGAACAATCTGTTCAATATTGCATGATCCATCTTTATATGTATTTAACATGAAACAATCCCTTTATCTTCCCCCATCTGCCACTCTTCTATCACAAATTATTCTTTGGAGTTTTCTGAAGACTTACTGACTCCTCCAGCCTTTCTCTGAATATGTGTGGGGTTTGGGGCTTTTTTTTTTTTGTGAGGGAGGAAGGAATCTTTCTTTCTTCTGCTTTTGTACAGCAGCTCCTCTGGCAGATGACAGTGATACTGCTAGCTGAACAGATGGGCTTTTGCAGCCTGAAATTCTATCAAAGAGGTTTTCTGTTTAGAGTAATTGTTGATTTGTTACTGTAGGTGTGAACATAAACAAACGTGTAATTTAAGCAATTTGGCTAAAATACTTCCTTTTCTCCTGAGTGGATTTTTAAAAGCTTGTTCCTCACCTTTTTGCTCTTGATACACATATCATAGGCCTGAAGCTTCATTTTTAAATTCTGTTGACCGTCATAGTGTACTTAGAAAGGTGCATTTATAGAGGATTCTGTGTTATCTGCACTGTGCTTAAGTCCTAAAGCTTTCGGGAATATACATTTAAACTTTCACTCTAGTTTTTCTTGTTCATGTCATCTGGATGACAGCAGAAGCATCTTCTGTGCTTTTGGCTCAGACCCTTTGCCTCAGTGTTGCAACATGTGCCCTTCATGCAGGTTTGTGCCGAAGTCACAGGCCATGAAGAGCTCTCCTTGCTCCTCTGTTTTCTCCCGCACTTCGGATGGGGCAGGACTTGGCTGTCCTAGTCTGTGTTTAGCCTTACATTAGTTTTACCTGTCTGGGAAAAATATCTTGCTCGTGTTCTTGGTGTCTGACTTACAGATTTTTGATATCTTTAGCCTGGAGAAAAGGAGGCTCAGGGGAGACCTTCCCTGAAAGGAGGTTGTAGCCAGGTAGGGGTCGGTCTTTTCTGCCAAGGAACAAGTGACAGGACGAGAGGAAATGGCCTCAAGAGGAGGATTATATTGGCTATTAGGGAAACTTTTTTCACTGAAAGGATGGTCAGCCATTGGAACAGGCTGCCCAGGGAAGTGGTGGAATTACCATCCCTGGAAGTGTTCAAAAGATATGTTGGCACTTGCTGATAAAATCTAGAGGTGAGCACAGTGGTGCTGGTTAACAGTTGGACTTGATGATCTTATAGCTCTTTTCCAACCTCAACCATTCTATGACTCTATGATACAACTGTTGAGGAAAATTGTATTGTACAACTTGCAGTGATCTTCAGATTTATTGCATAGCAAAACATGTACTTAAAGTGCCAGACAGGGTTTGTTTTGTATTGGTATGTTTAATACAAGCCAGATGATTCTATCAAAATGAATCTGGCCCATCATGTCATGTCACTGGCACACTGCACGGTTACCACATAGTCTGTGAATATAATGGCTGGTCATCTGGTGGTTGTTTTGTCCTGGCACTAAAAATATTCAGAATTATACTGGTTTGGGTACACTTTTTAGGGACCTCCTTTATAGTGAACACAGAGCTGTCTATGAAAAGCCTATATGGAAGATACTCTTGGAGAAGTTAAGTGGTACATTTTTGGCAGCGGAGGGAAGAGATAAACTAGTTTGGAGCTATCCTTTTCTGCTGTATAACCTTGCATTACATATGATTGGAGCTGTTTCTAAATAGAACCTGTTCCTGCCACTCTGTCTTGTGGGGCCTGTGGTAGTCCCAGCCATGCATGAGCTGGTCCTGTTGGCCACAAACCTCACACAGAGGTTCTGAGGAATGTGTGTGTGGGTAAGACTGACTCAGATCCCTCTCTCCCCAAATCTGGGTCAAAAGAATCCTTAGATTTTGGCCAGCCTGGTGATACCTGACCCCTGCTCTGCAGCTGCTGTGTGACACCTGGCTGAGTGAAATGAAGCACTACTTGGAACAGGTACTGGTACCCACAGGTGCTGGTAGGGTGGCTACTCACTGCGTACTCTGAGACTAAGGGCAGAATTTACCCTTTAAATATGGGCACCTTCCAGTGATGTCTGTCTGCTTTGTGGGAGGGGGAAGGATACAACAGATCCTGATGTTTTGTGCCCTGGAGAACAAGAGAAACTGAGTAAACCCACTGGTGATTTTTGAATTAAATTTATAATTTATTGGAGTTGTCAGAGGCCTGGAATGGTTCTTTCTTCAGTGTCATCTTCTCCTGGGTGAAACTGTTATTTATTAAATGTTGGGGGTGGGGGTGGGAATGAAAATGTTCGTAGGTTTGTAAATAGCTAAGCACAGATGGCCTTTTACTCTGTAATTTATTTGCATTTCCTTCTAATAATTCATGAAGAATTAGAAGACAAAGCTAGTTGATTTTGATATATCCTGATTACTTACTGTTAATATTTACTTAGGGACTGAAAATCAGATCATGCAGTATACCAGTGACATGACATGATGGACCAAATTCATTCTGCTAGAATGATTTATTTTTTATTACAGAGTGATAGATAAAATCAGGTCAAGAGCTTCTTTTTGTAGAGTATCTCTGAACTATTATTTTTATACATGGAAAATACATATAAAATATTGTTCCCCTCTCTTCTTTAAAATGTAAGTTGAAATGTAGTAGAGAGCTGCTGCAGCATAAAACCACCTCCATTACAAAAATAAAAGATGCATATTATTATCCAGAGAATCAGCTTTACAACCCTTTACTGGTTTTTTTCCTGTGACTAAAATTTTATTCTCCTGAAGAACTGACTGCATGCTATGACTAAACAGAGAATCTCTCGGCTCTTTACTGTCTTCAGTTTGCTTCCAATTTGTCAAAGCTTTTTAAATTCCAGTGGTGTAGTGGTAGAGTGTGTGCTGCTGATGTCACTGCTTGCCTTATCAGGATTTTGTTCTTTGTTTCACAGGGAGCTGTGATTGGTATAGACGATGAGGACGACAGCACCTTCACAATAACTGTTGATCAGAAAACCTTCCATTTTCAGGGTGAGCTGAAAGAAGAGATTTTTTTTTTTTTTTCTTATAATAGATTCCACTTGCATTTGATGGATGATTTTAAATGTTTGGCAACAGAACAGCATGAATGAGCACACTGAGAATGTTCTGGATCCAGGGGTGCTGCAGGTTAGGCAGGGATTTACATCTGCAGTGGATACATATGTGCTAGAAAGAGACTGTAGCTCTGGCAGGATTTGGAGATTAATAATGTAAAGAATAAATCACTCAAGGGGAGAAAGTAATGTGCTTCTGATTATGGGTTTCGCTTACAAAACGTTTCTGATCTTCGTTCTCAAGATACAATTATGCATTTCTGTATGAAGAGAATCAAGACCGGTCTGAAGGTTGCAATTTGTATCCAAATAGAACTTAATGCTCAATTATGAGGAGACTAGAGGCAACATTTGGCTTAACGGTGGAGCTTTGCTTCAAGATTTACCAGCTTGCATTCATTTCATCTACATTTCTGTGTCTTGTCTGCCAGTCACCATTTCTCTGCTATTATCCTTTTATTCACATTTCCTAACACCAATGCCATCTGCCACTGCTATGTTTCGTCATTGCATGCTATGGCTCACCGGTAGAAAGGGTAAGGTCCTGTATAATTGTTATGTACTCCTTAAATTATTGTATATCTGCAGCAGTAGGGCAAAATACTGTGCTAATCTTGACTGGAGAACTTCTGCCTTCTGAATGTTAAAATCCTGGGGAAGTGTGATGAAAATATTTTGCAGCTAACATTTGTTAGTCCTTTTTGCTTTTCCTCTAAAATGTAGTGACTAAATCATTTAATTGCTTTGCCTGGAGCCGAAAATTGTAAATATCCAAGAGGCATGTTTGCATTTAAACAGTCATGTTAAAAAAAGAAATATATAAATTGAAATAATTCTATAACCTATGTTGTACTGTATGTATTTTTAAATCAGTGCTTTGCAAATGAGAGTTGTCATTAATACTGCTGTTTTGTGAGACTGTTTCTAATGATAAATATTAATTGTACACCATATTGTCACTGGCTTCTGTATTCCTTGTGCTACAGTTCTTCCTAAATGCTGCTGCTGTCTGGCTTTTCACTGCATTAAGCCTCGTAAACATACCTTCATAATGCTGAGCTCACAGTAATACTTAAATCTACTCTTCTCAAGGATAGCTGATAAAATGCAAGCTAATTGCTAATGCAGTAATGGAATGCTGTACTAGTGCAGTCTTTCAGTACTATGAAGCTAAATACTGCTGAATATTTGAGAACTTGATACAGGTAAATCTAGAAATCTCTCCTCTTTCGTTACTAAGATAGACCATTTTTAATACATCTCGTTTGTTTTTTGCTATATTCTTCTTTGGGTGGTCAGATATCTTAAAACTGATAGTATATGATAATGTTCTACTCTCAATAATATTGGTAATTTTTGAACACCAATTTTGTCACATTACATCTTGTGCTTTATAATCTCAATTTCTCTATATTTCTTAGGATCTGTATATGCCCTTTTAATGCACAGCTAAGATCTTGTACACTGTTTTCTGTATTATGCTTTTTCTGTTAGCATATTATGAAGATAATGTCACTGATATCCAGGAAATTGTAATGATACAAGCACAGTGTTAATATATGTGGCTTTATTGCAAAAAATGTAAAAAGATAGGTAAGATAATAGTGCTGAGACATTTCAGTGTAAAAAAGCTCTGTAGAATTATATCTGTAGTTCTTACAGCCACTCTAAATATATTCTCACCTCATGCAATGTCATATTTATGCAAAATGATTTTTCATTATATTAAGTGAATTCAGTGTTACACAGGCTTTAACTTATACAAAATATAGGTCACAGTCAGGAATGGTGAATGGGTAATAAGTACTACAAAATATATATTGAGACTGCATAGGTTATGTAGGATAGCTTCTGGGAATAATCCAAGAAAACATACAATATTCCTAACAATTTCTTTCTAAGCTTTTTTTTTTATACCTGATCCAGATAGAGCTTTTCTTCTGCAGGACAGTCATAGCTATAAATACATTCACCCTTTACAAAAGAAGTCTTGTGCAAGAGAAGACTGCTGCAGAAATGGCAACTTTTTTAAAGACACCGTCACTTCTTTGCTCCTTACTGCTTTCCTTCATTCTCAAAGTCAGCCAGGGATCCAAACAACCTGGACTCTCACTGGGAAGAAACCAGAACCTTAAAAATCCATGATTTCAAAGATTTGCTGATCTATGTCTAAGTCAGGGTCCCATCTGCAGTGGACCGGTTTTTCTTTCAGGCTCCAAAAGAAAACTATTTTCATCACTCATATTTTAAGTACTGATTGGTGAAATTTTGCTGACAGGCAGTGACAGAATAGGAATTTGGGAGAAGAAGGAAAATCTTAGTACAAGATTAATTGATTATATTGTAATGTGCACATCTGACTAACAGTCTGGAGATGTAAGTAATGAATTGAAGGGCAAATAAGTCATTTAAAGTGTCTGATCAACTTCTCACATGGATGTTGATCCCATATGTGTATGTGTGTAACTGAATTTTCAAAGTGCTAAATATCCAGCACTAAGATTTGCCCGTCACTGGATCATGATAAATTTTGAGCCTTGCTGGTGTATAGTTCATATTTTATTGCTGCCTGTGACAGTCTTCCTTTCTTCTGTTCTCAACTGTGCTTCCTAGAGGCCACCCCTGTATTGAACATTAGTAAAAATAAAGAAGTTTTTATTATAAATACAGTGTAGGTTTTGAATGATGACTAGGTACATCCCAAATGGGATCCATATACTTATTATCTGGTTTTAAAGGAAAAAAGTGAATCGAATAGATAGGATCAATAAAACAAACAGCAAGTTTTGGTTTTACTGTCAGCTTAACTTTAGCTCTGCCAGCGTGCCCAGTAGGTTTTTTTCCCCCTTTATTTTCTTGTTATGGACAGCTGTACCTGTTCACACTGGAGGGGGAATGGAGGCAGAATGACCTCAGAAATTTTAAAATGTATTTAAAAGTTACATATTTTTGTCTCCTGATTGGTCCTCCTTTGGTCATGCTGTATATCTAGTTTCATGGTTTGCTTGTAAGGCTTCTGAATTAGGCAGATCTCAAAGCATTCCCTCGTTGGTTTGTCCAGATTAAATGCAAAAATCCATTCAAATTGCTATAAGACATTTGGGATAATGCTCTTAGTTTAATTTACCTTCCTGCCAGAAGCCCTTTCTTGATAATATAATTTTCCTTGCTGTAGTACATGTTCCATAACCTTCAAACACTGTGGGGGTTTTGTTTGTTTTTGTTTTTCTTTTAAGATCTTCATATCATCACCAAACTATAAGCTCTTTCCATTTGGAAATTCAGTTCTTCTCTCCTTCATATCACTTAGCTGTTCTTTCTGCTCACTGGGATGCTTGTGGCTTAAATTCAAGAGTGGGAACATGATGTTCAAGAGAGTCCAGCAAGGTTATTGTTGTATTTCTTCCTGGTATTTGATTTGCTGTCTAACCTGAAGCCATAATAGCTTTTATTTGGAAAGAAATCCTTCACTAAATGCACATTGTGTGCAGGAAAAAGGAATTCAGATTTTTAAACTCCTACCTTAAAACCCAGCCCTTATTTTTACAGCCTGCAGTACACTTACTTGGAAGGCAAATCAGTTTTATCTCCTGCTTTGTGTAATAAAGGATTGAAAGATTGGAAGCAGTCCAGTGCATTGATCTGAGATGATTTTGCTTTAGCTTCTGTCTTTCCTTTCCTATGCCTGCCACAAAAGTATCTGAGAAATGAAGCATGAATGTTGCTGTGCAACTTATTCTCCTGTTACATGAAAGCTGTCAGCTGCTAAAGGTAGATTTCACCTTCTTTCCCATCCTTCCCCAGTTTTTAGCTTGATTTGTGTCTGCCTACCATCCCAGCTGTGGAAAAAGGGAGATATGTACAGCAAGAGGCCTTAATATTACAAAAGCAGGGGATTTTTTGTTAATGTGGGAGACAGTTATTATTAAGGATATACTGGGGTCCACAAAGGCTTTAGTTGCTGAGCAGTATCAGAATTTGAAATTTTAAGTATTTGTATTAAGTATTTGTGAAAAAATTAATTATAATGGTTCTATACCTGTGTTTCACCACTACTTGGGGGAATAGTCAATATTTATAGCCTTTTACAAAACCTTGACATTGTTCACCAAATAGATGACAGGAAACTCATTGCCCTTGTGGTATGAAGAGGCACTTTAGTCTCTCACATTACCCAATTTAAATAACGATTCATAAATTGCAGCCTTTTCCCAAAAAGGTTTTGAGAACTTTTTAATCTGATATTAAATGCCTAAAATGCAAAAAATTGCCTAGTGAGAGGTTTTGGTGTGAAATCCTGATCTGTACTGGTTCCCACAGTGATATTTAGTGCTGTGACCACACCATTTGTCCCAAGCTAAAATTTTCCGGGTCTTTTAGGGTTCTGGTGATGCTGAAACAGTGAATTCCTCTATGCTATGCTCAACTGTGCTTTTATATTGCAGAGGAGAATGAGCAGCTCTGCTAAGAGTAAAGAGCCTTCTCTTCATACATTTACACCAGAGCTGAGCTACCTGTGCTCCTCCTTTTACCTGAGCAGGTCTGGGCTGCACAAAGTTCTGGGCCGCATCTCATTCTCCACTGACTGGCAATACTGCAAAAACAGAGCTGTTGCAGTGATTTTTCTGTCCTTCCCTCTCTCTTCCATCTACCCCCTTTTTGCTATTGATATATTACACTGGTATTTTAAGCAACTGGAACTTGTGACCAGAGCACAGAGGGCAGTGTGTAGTTGTGCTTTTCCTGCTTCACGCAGCTCCTTCTTGCACCTGCAGCATCCTGTATTATAATTGTCTGTTTTCTAATCATCCCTTGAGTATCCCATTTTTAATGGGACTCTGTACTCAATTGTTATGGTCATACATTAACACCTCCTGGGTTTCCATTTCCTGAGGTTGATGTTGCAGATTGCTGTTAAACTTGAGAGTAGCAAAGAAATAATACCTTGAAACAATGTCTGTGTGAGGCATCCGTTTGGTTTCTCTTTCCCTTCCTCTGGAAGAAAGAGTGTATTTATTGCTTGTTACTTTTGGCATCAGTATGAGTCTGTTATCTCAATTGTATCTATTGATATATGGCAACTATTTTGAAAGGGGAGAAATGGTTAGAAAAGGTCTCACTATAAGGAGGGAAGGGATACTGAATGGTTAAACACTCATTTCCTTCGGTGTTAACAAGAAATTTCAAGTAGCAATAAGCTTGGGTTTAACCTGTTAAATTGAGAGCTATTTTATTGGCTAAGAAAATGGCTATATTTTTCTTTTTCTATTTCATGTTTTTTTAGTTCAACCAAAATATGGTTTCTACCTCAAACTAGTAGTTTTTGAGCTGAATCAATGTGATCTGCAATGGAAGAAATTCTTTACTGTGAGGGTGGTGAGGCATTGGAACATGTTGCCTAGAAAAACTTGTGGCTGCCCCATCCCTGGAAGTATTCAAGGTTGGATGGGGCTCTGAGCAACCTGGGATAGTACAAGGTGTCTCTGCCCATGGCAGAGGGGTTGGAATGGTATGATCTTTAAGGTCCCTTCCAACCCAGGCATTCTGTGGTTCTGTGATTGATTTTAAATCCAAACATACCTTAAAAGCCATTTTCACATTATATACCATATGAAATAGTATTTAGTGTTACTAATATTTAAATATTATTCTCTAGGGAAAAACAGATACTTGCAGATTGTCCCACTTTGAGAATTGTTTAACTACAAAATTACACATTGTGCATGAGTTTCCAGAGAGAACTAATAGCAACTTGATGGTGTATTTCCTTGTCACATAAAAGGTATGTAAACATGTCTTTCCACCCAAAGGTGGGTTTATGGGCTGATTATAAAGCTTGCTAAAAAATCTTTTGAGCTTAGGTAACAGTGAAAGAGCAGTTTAGTTGGTTTCTTGAGGTCACAGATTAATCTTACTAATGCATTGTACACGGCGACCTTTTGATGCTTTTATTTTGGGCAAGTCTAGTGACTTTGTGTCGTGTGACTGTGCAGGAGTCTTCTGTAGGGACAGGGAGATCAGGCTGGTTGGACCCCTACAGAACAAAAGGAGGTTAATGTGTAAGTGGAGAATAGCATCAGGAGGAGAATAATGATTGTGACAACTGCAAAATTACGATGCAGAGGAAATAAGGTTCAGTTTACTGACAGATGTGGGAGCTGCATGTGTTAGAAGGGTGTTTGTAAGCAGTGAAACTGTAGTGTTTTGGTAGGCTTGTATGAAGTGCTGCTTCATCTTGCATGTTTTTCTATGGTTTGAAAGGCCTTTCAGTGGCTTTAAAAAGCAATTTATTTAGTCATGGAACAGTCCTTTGATGCGTGACTTTTCCACCTCATTGAGCACTACTGATAAAATCTCCCTCCAATGAGGCTGGTGGCAAAAATCCTGTTGATCTCAGTATAGCCAGAATTTCATCTCTGTCATCTGGTTATTTGTGTGTAAAGATACTACATTAGTTCTGCAGTTGGCTGAGAAAATAGAAGAATTTTGCATACAAATCAGTGGAAGTTTTTTCAGAATGAAGACTGCATAATTGACTCTATTGACTCTGTGGGTGTAATAGACTTTTCTTACTGAGTTCTGCCTGTAAGTAGGTCACAGTGAATGAAAATAAAACATGCATTTCATTTTTTGACAGTACGATGTATTTGTAAGTAATCTAGTGATTTTTTTTTTTTTACTGGTTCTTGAGGTTTTTCTTTCATCCTAATGCCCATGTAGATGAACACACACAAAAAAAGCACCAGTGTGTTGATTCTGAGGTGATATGTTTTGTGTATTCTGTCTTCCAAGTACTGCTGTGCATGACCTAGAAATGCTGGTGGGAAAGGCTGTATCGTGGAGCAGAGTTGTTTAACTTGTTTATATCTAATCTTTGGATGCCATCAAGCTTAGGCTGGAAAAAGTAATCTGTTTTATGCTGTACTTTAACATTTGGTATACGTTATATAAACACATATAATCTCTACACAGCAACGTAAATATTATAGGAACTCTGAATTACAAAATTTATTCTCTATTTGGGAAATTAATAGAGGCAGAGAGCATTTAATGTAGTTGCATTTCGTTTGCCTTCTTATCCTCATAGAATAGAACCTTTTGCAATCCCTGCCATATCTGACATGACAGTTTGGGAAATTCAGAGATCAAGGGCTATTTTGTAAAACAAAAGGGAGTTTTAAAGCACAATTTTTCTGAATTACAGAAATTCCTCAGCAGAAGCAATGATTCTTGGTTTTAGTAATTTTTTTATTTTCTCCTTGGTCAAATAATTGCTTTTCTCTCTTTGTAGCACCTCTAGGACACAGTTCAGATTTTTTTTTTAGTATAAAATGGATGTTTAAATATCTTTTGAATAAGCTCAACCAGACAGATCACAAAAAAATGCACATCTTTAAAAATATTGTTATCAAACTCACTGTAATGCTGTGACATGCTTTTCAAGTGTATTTCACTGAATTAGTCATAAAAAGGACTGTGATCATGTTAAGTAACCTGTGGTTGTCTCAGATATGCCTGAGATGTCACAGTAAATTATCCAGGTGCCTTTCAAAGGATGCACCGTGGACACAGAGGAGTGAGGGGTTAAGCATATGGAATAAACTGTAGTCTAGCTCATAAATACTAATTCTACTGAAAAAAAGAGTAAAAATAGCTTAACTGACCTACTCACAGTAAATTTGCAATGTTTCAGCCACTAATGATTCCAGTCCCTTGCACACAGCTGTGATTATGCAGCTCTGTGTGGATTTAGCTTGTTCCATGTGCAAATGTTCACTGTTAAATTGCAGTAAAAACTGAATTAATAATTCTGGCACTTAAAAAAGAGAAAAGCACAGGAAGTGCTAGTGTCCTCTCAAATGCAGATATAGCATTGCTATTTTTGTGGATAGTTGATGCCCTAGTACAGCTTGAATTTCAGCTGACCAGGTAACCCCTGCATTAACCCTTCGGACTAAGAACCACAATGAATATTCATGTAGTGCAGTGGGCTCCTCTGTTTAATTTCTAATAAGCATTAAAAACATTAATCACTTATAAACAGCTGAACTAGCACCTTTATGTTTTTTAAGTACCAGCTATTTCTCACATAGATGTCTCAGTGTTTCTTACTTGTCTTTTGTCATACTCTTATTCTAGACTCAGCCTGGGGAAATGCAACTTGTTTCTCTCTCTTGCCCCCTGCCCTTCTTCTTTTTCTAGAAGTTTTGTGCCAGGAGGGACCAAATACCATTCCTTCATTTTTTTATAAACACAGATACTAGTGTAATTCTTTGGACTAGATAATTACCTTATCCTAAATATATTCTTGTCCCCTACCTGCTGAAGAAAGCCTCCAACATTTACAGATGCAGAGTGGATATTTTGTTGTGTGCAGCACTAACTTTTTACCTGAAAAGATATTAGAGATTTTTATTTGGCCAAAGTTGCCTTCTTTAAATGAAAACCAGCTTGGATATCTAGCTTTCCCTACATATGGGTGGATAATGATCTCTGACCATTGTGTGTAGATTTTTCCCATAAATTGTTTCTGAGTGTGTTGGCTAATCTCTTTTTTGAATGTCCATTGATTTTTTTTTTTTTCATCAGTGATCTTTTGGCAGCTGTTCAGTTCTAAATTGCTTTTACCATTAGGGAGCTTTTATTTGCACCTAATCTCACAGCAGCCATTTTGATTAGATTTAATATAACTTTTCTTGCAGCTCACTTTACTAAAAACTGCATCCTACTGTTTTCTCTGTGGTTTTCTTAAAAGAGTCTATGGAGGAGAGCCAGGAGGATCTGCTGTTGATGATAGATGGTCTGAAAGTTAATCCACTGTTCTGTACAGAGAGTGCTTAAAAGGGTCTGATGCTGTGTGTTTCTGTGCAGTAAGCAGTCTTCCCGTGGCAGTGTTCCTGGATTTATCATGGCCTGAGTAGCAGGATTGATGAGATTCATGTTGTTCTCCCTAAGGATTGATCATGCTATGCCAGAGGTTTGCAACGTCTAGTATATGAGGAAAAAATACATCTTTTCTCCTGGTGAGCCCTGGTAGAAAGAGCTATAAAGGGGTCATTAGAGGAATAGAAGCTTCGAAAATGTAGTTTATTTATGAGCATGGGAAAGTCAGTTCCGTGTTTGAGCTGTAGGGATTGGTTGGTTTGTAGGTCTCCCCTGGTGCTGTGAGGCCTCTCTGTTCTGCTGCGGGTTCAGATACAAGTCATGATGTGATAACCTTTATTAATGGGCTACTGTATATTGAGATTAGTATTTAGCTAATACAGTGACCTCTTTTTGCTGCCAGTATGGAAGATCACAGGAATTCTGCTGCAATACAAGGATTAATTCACTGGTCTGCAGCTTAATCGTTTCTTTTTTAGTTTCAATAATCGTGGGGAAAAACCCTTCAACATAGGATTTTTGTATCCTGTGAGTTACTTAGGAGCTCCTCAGTATCCCAGTTCTCCAGTAAGATTAAAAAAAAAAAAAACACAAAAAACCAGAAAAACAAACAAAAAACACAACCAAGAAAACTTACACACACTGAAATATGTTAACCATTGTCACTTGGAACACACCTTTGAAAAGCTGAAGCATTGATACATCTCAAATACTGATAGATTAATGACACAGGTAACTATATATGTTACATATGTAGTGACTGGGATAAGATGCATCAACTTAATTAATATGTCTGTCAGGACTAAGCAAAGGCCTGTTCTTGGTAAGCAGAATCAAAGCATCTAATAAGCATTAAAATTGATTCTATTTGACTAATTCAGTAATTGAAATTAGTGTTTGTAAAGTGTAAGCTATGCTGTGCAAAAAGAGCAGGGTGTTTGTGTGTGCATGTGTGTACATAATGAGAAAAAAAATATAATTTGAGCATTGCAGAATGTATTTGGCCTAATGCAGTCACTGGGCAAGGTTCACAGGGCCTATGTCCCTCTATCCTGTCTGACTTCACTGCATTAAACACTTGTCCTCAGAACCTACTTCAGCTTCTCAATTAAAATACAGATCACTAGTGGGTAGAAGCCCATAAATTAGAAGTTCTTTCTAGTGAGCTTTTGAGAGCATTACAGATGGCAAATCCAGCTTTTTAATACTTGCTGCAGTCCCTGCAGAAAAGTTATTCACCTGCTGTTCTAAGTAGCGTTTAATTACTTTAACTTCTTCCTGCAGACTTCCTGTGTGCATCTGAAAGCACTTTGGGAAGCCACTTTCCCTTAAGTCTAGTTTTAATTTGTGCAGGTTAATGGTATTGTTACTAGAATACCTGTGGCAATTGATCATGCTTTACTATTTTAAAAGAACAATAAGTAGAGATTGACTTCTATCTGGGAAAATGTTTATTTTTAGGAAAAAAAACCGAGACAGATTCCAAACTTTTACTTTTACAATGTATGTAATGGAAGTTTTGCCCCACTACTTTGTGAGGCCACCTCTTTGGTTAGGCTTGGAGCAAATTTATGTATCAAAAAGACATTCTCTCGCATACATTGTCAATTCTTTCCTGATGGTTTTGTTAACTTGGCATAATTAGTGTATATATGCTGCAGTAAAAAATGCACTGTGTTTATCTTGATACTGTTTTCTTTGGCGAGTGTAGAAAAATCTACATATTTTGAAGACCTGTGGTCTCAAACCTGGATAGGTTTGAGCTGCAGATTCCAAAGAATAAAAGCAATGGAAACGTGAGAGTGAGAAAGGGAATATTGAAACAAAGCATTTTGAGCTGGAGAGTACATTTCAGTATAACCTAAAAATATTTTCTCTGAACTCCTTAACAAATAAGTCTGATAGAAATCTCAGCCCTCTGATTCATAATAGATGCTAGCTCACTTAAGCTTTCCTTGCTTTTAACAGGCTTCCTGTTTCTTTTAAATACCTTCCATTTGAATGAGGAACTAGAAACAATTGTCAATAACTATTCTAAATCCATGTACAGGCCAGTTTGTTTACAACCTATTCAATGCCTGTGGAATTTTCTCTTCTTTCTTTAGCTGAAGTCCACTGACTCTGCTCCTGTGTTTTTTAAACTCTCTTAGAGCACAGTGAGGAACTCTTTCAAACTAGTGAAGTGAAGGTGGTGTGTACTGGAGGTAGGCAGGGGGGAAGAAAAGAAGTAGTAGGGTAAAAAAAAAAGTGATGATAGTCCTTAGTCTGTTTTGATCTGTTCTTCATCTTCCTCCTCCAGCTCCTCTTCTCTTCCTTGTGCCTCCAGTCCTGTAATCCCCCTTTAATCATCACTTAATATACTGCTTTCTTAATTATCACTGTCTGCAACTGAGAATCATAATACTCTTTTATATCTATAATATATTGTGACTTGGATCCTTAATTAAAACTGTATGGTGGTCTATTGCAGAAGTATGAAAGTGTTCTTGTCTGTGTTGTTAACATATAATTTAGATTCTATTTGGTTTTAGAGTAGGATTGTCTTGAGTTCAAAAAATGTTTATTATATACTTCAGGTTATTCTTTGTGCTTCATTATTCACACTGGTGACCTGTTAGAGGTGTTTACCCTGTCTAATGAATCCATACCCAAAAGGCTAACTTATTCCAAGTTACTGTGTCCACATGGATAATCTATTACAGGTTGAATAGCTTCTTGTAAATATGAACATTCAAAAAGGACTTAATGAATTGAGGACTGGCTGTGCAAACTCTGTTTGTATGTATGCCCCTAAAGCTGGACAAGGGACATAACCACAGAAGAATAAACAGGATATTAAGACAACAAATTATGCCCTTGGCGATTTTCCATATTTAGTGTGGACATCAGATCTGTTTGCTTATGGCTTTTAGTATATAAGACTACATATAATTTATATATTTTTGGTATTTTTTTCAGCTCGAGATGCAGATGAGAGGGAGAAGTGGATCCATGCTTTAGAGGACACCATTCTCCGCCATACCCTCCAGCTTCAGGCAAGTTTCACTTTCACTTTTGACTTGTTTTACTTTCATTTTTTCAAAGCAATGAAATACAGTGGCACAACTGCTAATATCAAACAAATCCTGTATAATATCTGCTTGTTCTATAGCTTATACAATCAGATACAGTAAAACATTAGTTTGGCTGTCTGCGATTAGGTTCAAATCTGTTACTATTTTCTTGTCTTACTATCATGAGAAGTTAGTATAAGACTTCCCTTTATTAACTCATAATATATACAGTTAGCATTAACTCATATTTTTTTAGAGTTTATATTTGTAATAAGGTTCCAGACTTAGTGTTGTATGTGTAGTTTGGGTTTTTTGTGTAAAACTAGGAATTAGTCCTTTTTGGGTTGAGCCTGTTGCATGCTTGTACGTCACCTAATTTTGAAATTAAAATGAGACAGCAGCACTGAACCTCTTTTTGGATGACAAAATGGTGAATAACTTGTGTTTGAATCCACTGAGTAAGCTGGATATCAGTATTTTTCTGGTCCTAAGCACAGATAGTAGCAATGGGGATGGTTCTTAGCAGTAGTTATCTAATCCCACAAGTTGGACTAGATGATCCTTGTGGGTCACTCCAAGCTATCAGTTTCTGGAAATGTTCTAGACCTGGACAATTCTATAGGACTTACTAAAGATTTATTTTTGCCCTGGAGAGAAACCCAAACTCTCATGAAAGAGATTTTCTCACACTCGGTTTGTACCACAAAGGTGTCTGATGACAGTGTAGGAATCTTAAAGCAGGTATTCACTATTTGTGTTGAATAAAGGTTTGGGGTGCTTTTGGAATATAGCAAGAGAATTATATCTCTTAGCAGTTGACCCTGTGTGAAGAAAGATATAGTAAAATCCCTAATATCACATAAAGAGAAGATAGATGACATTAGACCAGTGTAAAGAGTTGGAACAATCCTGAATTTGTCCCATCCAACTTTAGGCACTTGTGCAATCCCAGTTAATTTGCCTGTTAAAGAGTGGGTTTCAGCCTTTTTTGATTTATAAAAGACCACTATAAATTTTCTAGTGGATAGCAGATCCCTGGATAAGAATTCCTGTTTGACAATCAGCTTTGTATCCCTAGTAACATGCCATGGGTATTTCAGAAGTAATCTCTCCATCTGGACACAGTAGCTGACCAGGGACCAAAGAACCCCAGACTGCAGTGGGTGTGAGGAGAGAGATTATCTAGGGAACAACATGTGGAGGTAGCAGAGCTGAGCTCCTTCCCAAGGGATGCCTCTTTCCCCATCTTCATCTTAGAAAGTGAATACGTTAACATGAGTGGTTTAGGGTCTGAAATGAAGTAAAAGGAATCTGTGCCATTTCCTCCACCAGAAAATTTTTTAATGGCTTGGAGATACAGAGCACAGGAATGAAACACCAGAGTATTTGTTGGTTTTATTAAAATGTACACTTGCATGCTCTCTAGAAATGGTGAGTGTAGTTTTTCTGGCAGAAATAGATTTCATGATTGGACCTAATAATGGAACTGTTTCATGTTATATAACTGTTGACATTCCTGGAGTTTTTCAAATGAGATGAGTAAAGCGTATTTGGATAAAAAAGCCGAAGGTAGTAGTTTGTCTAATAATGTTTGAGAGAATAATTAAAAGTTCAGAAGTGTTTACTAAGAAACATCTCCTCCTCCCTTGTAAATATGTTTACCATTGAATGTGGTATGTTGTGAGCCACTGCTGTGTGCTCACCAGCCTTTTTCGTGAACCTTCCTCATTGGTCACGTAACATTTCTGTTTCTGAGACCCTTGTTTGTGTAGTAGCTGGAACAGCGTTCAATTACACCCCCACTCCGGAACTTCCAAGGTTTGCCATCTTCACAGATGGCTGAGCAGGCACCGATTTAAGAATGAAACACAGCGACATATCCTTGCCAAACCTCATTCTTTTATGGGCTAGGGAGAGGGGTCTCCATTGCTGTGGGATGTACCAGTGGGACGTGCAGGCGGAGCGCACAGGGGCCGAAGTTTACGGGGGTGGCTGCGGGGCTGAGCGCGGGGTAAACCCAGGCACAACCCCCGCGGTTCCCCCCCGGCCGGCCTGGGCTCTACCAGCGGCCGCTTCCCCTCCATTCCTCCCTCCCTGCCTTTGCTCTGCGGGGCCGGGCCGCCCCCTCGCCAATCTGCGGCCGCCTTGTTCGTGACGCGCGGCGGGCCTGCGGCCGGGGGGTCCTGCCCTTCCCTCCCCTTCCCTGCCCTTCGCATCCCGCCCCTTCCCGGCCCGCTGGAGGCGGCGCAGCGGGGCCCGGCGGGCGGGCGGCCCCGCTCCTGCGCTCGGCTGCGCTCGCCGCGCGGTGCCCACCGAGGAATGGCCGGTGTGAGTAGGGTCGGGACGGGCGCGGGGCGGGTGCCGGGGCTGCGGGAGCCCCCCCGNCCGCGAACGGGCGGCGGGACCGGGAGCACGGAGCCCCCGGGATGGCGGGACCGGGAGCAGCGAGCGCCGCCGGGTCCCGTGCGCTCACAGGGATGCTCCCAGCCGGATACAGGAGCCCCGCGTACACAAACGCGCCTTACCCTCAGTAGCGTTTAAACACAACGGCGCTCGGTGTGCTTTCGCTTTCCTTTTCCTTTGGGCAAAAAAAGTCAAACGGCTTCTTTGGGGGATTATTGGCTCAGCGGGATGGAGGGGTTTGAGTGCCGCGGGAGAGATTATTTTCTGTAAGGGCATTTTCTTAGGTTCTTAGTTTCTGTCGCAAACAGAAAGACATGTGATTGTCTGTCAGACAAAACCTTTATGCATCTAGTTTTGTCCAAAATAATGTATCTTTTCTGAGTCTTTTTTTTTCAAATTTTCGTGCTGCTTTCAGTCTGCCTGTTCTGGGATGAGAGTATTCAAGTTTGGAAAGTCAGACGTAAAAGTTTGCTTCACATCTGAAATGTGAGAAACTGTACTGAAAACCAGGTGGTTCGTGTGTTGAGTGAACCAAATCAGGAAGGATTAGGAGTTAATGCGAGGTGGAAAGGTGAAGTGGTGTCTGTGTGTTCTCTAGTCTGATTAGTCTTGCTGATTTTATTTTTGCCTAAATGTTCTGCTGTGTTGTCCTTCAGTCTTTATAATAGAAATGCTTTTGAAACATGTAATAAAACACACTTCTTCTGCACCCCCTTTCTCCTCTGCTCCTCAAAGCCTAAACTTGCAAGAATGAGCTACAGGCAAGGAACTGAGTCATAAACACACAGAATGAATAAAGGGAACCAACCTGCCCAGGGGGATGACAATTAGTAATGTTGTACCCAAAGCGAACAATAGGGAGGAAACATGTCAGATACCCTTGTAGCCTAATTTGGCTGAATTTTGAAACTGAAATCTGTTGTTCTGTGTGCTTTGTTTTTGTGTGTACTTATCTTAAAGCTATTGCGAAAAGTACACATAGTTGTTCTAGTCTTAGCTATGTCTGTTGAAAAGTCCTTGAACAGATGGTGCAATACTACTGGAAGTACCATGCTGAACCCACTGGTGGTTTTCCCCTTATCCCCCCCAAATTGCTACTGTTGAGGCATTACCAGGCCAGTGGTTCTGCAGTGGTAGCACATCAGTTGCTTCATACCCACAGAAGATAAGCGGGAGGGTGTTCGTGGGGTAAAGGTATATTGTGGCTTAGGTTTGTTGTTTGAGCAAAGATAAGATATCTCAAATTTTCTTTAGTTCCTCAGCAGCATCTTATGTCAGCCAGCAGTCCCATTCAGACAGGGCATGCTTCTAGTTGTCCTAGAAGTTGTTTAGTGTAAATAGAAGTTGTTTAGTTGTTTAGTGTAAATACTCTGCTTTCCTCACTGTCTTTCAAGTGGCACCCTAGTGCTACAAGTACTATTTTGTTCTGGAATTCTCCCATGTGAAAACCCCTTGAAGATAACTGGTGTCTTAAAGGACCAAAGTAACTTTCTTATTTGATCTGACCTAAACTGTTTCATCCTCTGAGTGGACTCTGTACAGACAAAGGAATTGAAATTACTCTCAGTACAAAGGTGAGCAATTTCTTACCACAGGAAAAGTGAAAGGAAATAAATAAAAATTAATTGCTCTGTAACTCCATAGCTCCATAATTTAAACAAGATGTTTACTTCCTCAGTAGCAAACAATAGGGTAAGAAAACTATTCCGAGAAGTTGGATCTGTGATAGTTGCTGTGAAGAGTGATACAATGGTTTAAACACCAAGTTACAGTAGGGCTTCCCAACATGTGGGAGTTGGTACTCCTGCTGTAAGCAGTCCTGTCTTACTTCTAGCAAAAAGGACGAGGCAGTTTAGCAAGACCTGAATTTGGAACTGGATTCAGAATGGGCATGAATTAAAACTACTTTTTCTGCTGCACTCCCTTTCCAAGTTTAATTTTAACCTCAGTTAGTTTCCACATTGAGTTGCTTGTGTGGCAAGGTAAGTGTTTATGCTGACTCAAAAGAAAGAGCAGAGTAAAGGTGAGAGTAAACAACAGGGTAACTGATTTGTTTCCCCTTCATTTATGCTGGTGTAAAGTGTTTGGGAAACTGTGCTGATAGTAGAGGTTCAGTTAGTATTACATTAACCAGGATTTTTTTATCACCTTTCTAAAGCTGCAAACAAGAATGAAAGGTAGAATAAAACTTTATTATATGTTAAGTGTATTATTCTCTTAAGTGTGTCATGTTGTTATTCCCTGGCTTTTCAATGCTGCTTCTAGTGTGAGTCAAGAATTCTTGCAAAAAACTAAGAACATGTTCTTTTAGATTATTAATATATTCAGTATAGATGTATTTCAAGTGCTGCTGGAAGGGCATAGCACTGGCAGGCATGTTGCTATTTTCAGATTTTGTTAAGAAAATAACTGTTGATAGTGGGTAAGTTCCTTAGAACATATGCATTGTCTGTGTTGATTATAGATCAATAAATAGATTATAGGTAAATAAAAGGCACTTAGGATATACTTAGTATTTGTGAGGTTTCAGAATCGTAACCTATGCTTTAAAGACAGAATTTTACATCAGTGTGTAAATACTTCTGGGTTTTGTACTGTTTTCCTAGAAGACCTGATAATATCTGCAGCTACATAGTGTTTGCTGAACATGTTGTGTTTTGCAACATGGAATTTTTCTTATAAGAATTGCAGTATTATGACTTCTTGGAAGGCTCATATGCTTTCCAGAACCCATTATTTGCTTTTAAACTGATCTTGAGACATTTACATTCTGAGCTTTAAATATTGCTTAAAAATCTAGGAGAGGAAAAAAATTTGGGTTGTTTTTGCCATAAAAGTGCTCTTGTTTAGTGGTTTATGAGTCGATTTGTCATTTTTACCATTGGTCCTTACAGGCAATTTCCTACTTGACCAAATCAGAAATGCTGTAGACAGGGGATGTGTTTTTGATGAGATATTGTGGATGGAAGAAAAACATTCTTACTCACTTCTTTAAACTAACTTGCACAAGAATTTTTAGTTGGACTTGGAATCCTAATTAGATGAAGAATGTAGCAAAGTGTCTTCAAAAAGATAAGAAAGTCCGCTCTGTACAGCTTTCTCTCTTCCTCCCCCAGCAAAGCTATTATTGTAATGCTTTTATTTGAGAAATGTATTTGAATTTTTCTGGTATGCTTCTTCTAAGGATGATGCAATCTTTTCATCCCATCTGAGTTTGAAAGAACTGGTTTAAATTAGGCTGAATTACTTTCCAGCATGGACAAGTTTTGAATACAAATGCATTAGCGGTATGTGTGACTTCTAATTTGGAGGACAAGGAAACAACATGTAAACTCCCTTAATGTTGGCAGTTCTCTTGTGAAAAGAAGGCTCATAATATGTATTTTCAGTTGTGCTGTTTTGTTATTGCCCTCTTGTTTACCCCTCCAGAAAAAGGGTTGTGTTTGAAGGGAATAATTTGGTAGGAGCGTTAGCATGAGAGTTGTTTACTCAACTCCAGACCATCATGGAAACCCTTTCCTAGGATGACCATCCTGTCTACTTGCCCAGCATTACTAGGGATCCCACAGATTCCATTGGGAGATCTCTGACTGGGGTCTAACCCAATGTGCTGCTGGGCCCCACTTCCTCCTGCCTACCTACAAACACTGGGATTGAGATGTGCCCTGTAGAGTCCGGTCCTTAAACTTTTGATATGTCCTGAAAGGGAGGGACATTCCAGAAGTTGTATGAGGGAAGAAGAGGTGAGGGAGAAAACGCTATGATACCTTATTCTCTTTTCACCAGTCGTTAACAATATAACTTAATGGGGAGGAGTCAGACACCAGACACCTTGTTTGGAAGGTGGTGGGCAGATGAGAAGTTTATTAAATTAATTGCTTCTGCAACTGTTTTGTCTGGTAATTGTTAATTCTTTAAAACTGACATGAACAGAGTCATTATTGGAGGGAAATAAATTGTACTTACCAATAAATGCAGTTATTCAATGGAAAACCAGGTTATATTACTTCAGATAGGTACTGACAGCAAGATAGAATCAGTGTATTTCTGAAGATCTAAAATAGTCTGGGTTCCTGTTCTTTTCCATAATTTGAATTTTAGAATGACAGCATGACTTTAGCTGGAGAAGACCTCTGGAAGTCACCTATTCCAAGCCCCCTTCTCCTTGTGAGACAAACTTGTGCATTAGATCAGGTTGTCAAGGGTCAAATCCAGCTGAGTTTTGAACTGTGCCCTCCAGGAGTGAAAGTTCAACAATTTCTGCAGGCAGCCTGTTTTGTCAGTTTATAAATAGGTGAGCAGCATATAATACAAGTTGCTCATAAAAATTTGATTGCTGGTTCAGATGTGCAAATTCCTAATTTAAGTGTTTAACAAGCTGTTAAATGCCATTCTGTTGACCCTGCTCGCCCATTTCTTTTGAAGCCTCACTTCTTTCATGGCAGGGAAGAAGAGAAAGGCTCCCCTTTTTACCTCTACCTGTCTTTGGGTGATCAGATAATCAAGAAATAAGGATTTTTATGCAAATCCGCACTTTGTGTATCTGTTCTGTCTAAATTACTGCTAGGTTTGAAATACTGATTGATTTTGTTTGCTTTTTTGGAGGGTTTTTCCTGTGCTATTGCTCATCTTTATATCTTTAACTTTCCAGTTACCAGTTTTCAGTTTTAAAACTATTTGAGAACTTAAAATTATTAACCTAATCTCATTTAACACTGACTAATAAATTTGCTCACTAGGTTATCAAATTTCATCTAAACAAACCAAGAGGAAACTAGTGAAGTGCTACAGCTTTAAGTACCTTTGCTTCTTTTCAAAATTATTTTCATGTTTCATTATGGCTTTCTCTTTATGTTGAGTGAAGTTTTAACTTTCTAATAACTTTCTGTGTTACTGTTTTCACTCTGTGCTTGATGTGGATGTCTGCTCAGTTGTAACACTGAATGTTTTGATCAGCTTTTCCCATATTGCTAAGAGCCTGAAATTTAAGAGTGGCGTTTTATCCTTAAGCCACCACTAAAAATACCAGATAGTTACATATCAGTAGTCATAGAGTGATGACTGAAATAAAAATCAGCATGTTGATGCAGCATACAGGTAACGTGCACCATAAACTATATTTCTGTGTACAGTATCTTGGGCAGAAATTTTCTGTATAGTTCACGTGGGTTTGGTATGCAAAACCTGACCTCCAGAATTTGTAACTGTGCTTGCAAGACCATTTGCTGAACTGATGGGGTTGGCTGTACGGACAATTCCATTTTCAACAAGAAAAGAGAAGACTAATTTCATATGGTTTCAGATGTGGTATCAGTGTAATTTAAACTTGACTAGTTTGAGAGAGTGTCAAAAGCTGCTTGGTTGAGAGTACTTTCCCCTCTGCCTATTAGGAGTTTTTTTGACAACTTGTTACACTGAGGGCTTTCTTTTTTTTACTTTTGTTTTGTTTTAATATTGCTTTATTTTCCTCTCTTCTCCTCCCTCTTCCTTGTTTCAAAACTCTATTCCTAAATTTGTCCTGTGTGGACTGTATAATATGGGGTTTAAGTATATTTTCTTTATGCTGGTTTACAAACTAAATGGCTAGAATTACTCATGTAGAGCTGTTGTCAAGATTTGGGTATTAGTCTGCAGCACAGTTTAAGATTTGGCAGATGAGTAAAGAATATGTTTTCCAGTTGGTAGATGGGTTTAGTTTTAGGCTGTGTGATACTGTACACGCAGCTGGATGGAGGAAGAGCAAGTAATTCCTCTACTACATACAAGTGCTCACACCTCTAAAGAGCCATAAATAAAGCTGTTAATATGATGGCCCAATATCATACAAAAATAGAAGAAACTGTCTGCTCTGACAGAGCAAACACTGCCAAACAAAATGTTGTGCTAATATGGAATTTTACAAATACGGATTGCCCATCATCCCCACAGGAAATGTTTTTTTCCCCACTGGCTGATCTTTACATGTTCAGCCTCTTGATGTTCTCTGCAGTCAAAACAGCAGAGTTCATGTTTCATAAGAGTTTGAAGGGAAGATGTCACGTTTGAGATCAGTGTGAGTACTGTGCAGGGATTTAGGTGAGTAGGAAAATTGTCACTGCTGTGATGTTTCTGTTACAACTGATGTTTGCTTCTTTATCCTTTATGGGATTTTTTTCCTCCTATATATGTTTATCTTGCAGTGTACAATTTTTTCAAGCTGGATGTGCTTCAGTATTTGTTTTGCAGTTCCATTTGCATTCAAGGTATTATATAAATAAACCTTTAGTGTGTTTACATAGTATATGTGCGTGAAGGCAGAAGTAATCCGTTTCAAGAATCCTCTCTTTTCTTTCCTCTAATTAAAGATGTGGTAACCCAGTGGGAGTTTGTTTGGGTTTTTAAATATATAGTGTATCATTTTAAAGGTAGAGATTAGGTTATATGAAGAAGGGTGCTCCGAGTTTAATATTATTACAAGAAAAAGTTTCCAAGCAAGAAAGTATAAGAGTAATCATTCTTGTGGCACTGATACTTTGTCCTTGGCAAGTGTATGTGCAACAAAATCTCAGAATCCAAATACAGTGATAAAGGTGCAAATCCTTACAGCTGTAAAGGAACTAGGGCAGCCAAGACTAACAAGTTTGAACTTTTCAGCTCAAAGGTGGGTCTGTATTTAAGAAGAGATTTAGCAGTTCTTAGCTAAAAGCTGTGAGTTGAGCAATACTGTCTGAAGTGTGAAAAGTGCAGTTGTCCCACTGGGTATGGTTTGGGCTTCCCTAACTGAATGCAAGGATATGGAATCAGAAAACAGTCTTCAGAAAGGCTTGAACTCTCCTATATGTTTTACAAAGAAACTTTAATCAGTGTAATTTAAGAGGATTTGTTCAGTCATAAGTGATGAAATACTCTGTCATGTGATGATTATACCCCCATTGAAAATGTGGAGCAATTTAGTGCTACTGCAAATAGAAGCCAAAGCTGTTCAGCTGTTTGCCTGTGTCTGCACGTGGCAGGAGGAGAGGCAAGGCAGCACTTACTCAGATGGCAGGCAAAACCATATTGTTGTTACTTTTTCTTTCCTCCTCCTAAATGCTAATTACATATTTGATTTTCATTTGTTTATTTATTTCCAGGGTGTGGATTCAGGATTTGTTCCCAGCGTTCATGATTTCGACAAGAAGCTTACGGAGGCTGATGCTTATTTACAGATCTTGATAGACCAGTTGAAGGTACAATGACAAACTGGTGTATTTACTGTGTTGGGGGTCTGCTTGCCAGGGTGGTTTCAAGGTCAGGTTGAAAGGAAGCTCAGCAGAGAGAGTCAGTCATGTTTTGTGCTTGGCATATGTTCTGGTAAATGTGGGATGCAGAGAGATCATCTGGCTGACCCATGAATTGGAGAAAACACACCTTTTTTATATATGAAGTCTGATGATTATAGAATTTTATTTCCTCTTCACTTTCCTAGTATGTTACATAAATTCTAACTCCTGTTGAAATAAAGACATTTTTGCTGTAGGTGTGAAAATTAAAAGTTATGAGCTAAGGGCTGAAAGATGGAGTTAAAAAATTAGAATAGCTCAAAGAGATTTATATAAAATGGTTTGCAATGGCTGAAGGATTATGTTTGATATATACCTTTACAAAAATGGCAAAGATGGGCTAAGCTTAATTGGAAAACATCATTAAATCATTGTGCTGCTCATAGCATTTTATAATCTAGAGAAAATTTTGTCAAGTAGTGTATAACTACAGTTGCAGATAGTTTCAGAATTCGTTGTAGTACTGACAGATAATCTGTGCCTTGTCCTTGAGAGAAAACATTGTGTAGGAATGTTGTGCAAATACAGTTCTTTTGTACTTCGTATTTTAAGAATAGATGGGAACGTGAGGAACAATGAGGTCGTACCTCTCCGTGCTCACCTTGTTGAGAAAAAACAGTGCTTAGGACACTTTTTCCCATGACTCAGCAGGTTAAAATTGCTGTTGAGTTTGCTTCAGTTCTGCTGGGTTGGATTGTTTTCTCACTGATATAATGTGCAAGTATTGTGTGTGAGATATTCAGCAAAAATTCAGTTGAAGGGTAGGGCCAAAAATGAAGGTAGGGAAAAGAGATGCAAACAAAATTCAAAGCTACCCTGAGGAGACTCACTGAGGAGCTGCCTTGGTCTCCTGCTCAAGAGTTGTTAAGCACGCTTCACTGACAGAAGGTATTTAAATCTTTACACCTTCTAATTGTTATTTCAGGCTATCTGGGTGGAGGGGTATAGGATTTAATTAGTAATGAAAGGAGAGTCAATTTGAGGATGGACAGAGACCAAGATCAGTCTTTTTTTAGAAGCAGAAACCAGCCCTGAAGGGAAAGGGTAGATTTGAGGCAGGCAGTGAAGAATTGCAGCTCACTTCCTAAAAATTACATCCACTTCTCTGAGCAAGGGTGGATGTGATGAACTTTGGAGCATTACCCTTAATCTTTTCTCTTCCTTGAAACAACTTCATGATTACTTGTGTGTGCAACTCAGAGGCAACTGTTAACTATTTTGGCTCAGCTTGTGTTACATGCACATACAAACTTTTCAGTAAGAATTTATTTCACTTTGCTTAGCTGCATCTCAGATTTCACTTCTAAGAAAATAAACAAATTAATGGTGGGAAATCACTGTGTATCTTCCCAAAAGAAGTTCTTCCAAATCTTACATGATTGGAATCAGGTGCCTGTATAACAAGGTACCTGGAAGAGATGATGGGGCTTGAGGCTGTTTTGGTAAATGCTTCATACACCCCAAAGGTCTTTGTTGAAATAGAAGAAAGGCAGTTGGAGGTGTTTTGGTGAGTGTTACTTTTATTACTTAACCTCACCTTTTTGTTCAAACCCTGGTAGAATCATGCCAGGCTGAGCTGTGAGATTTGGTCTCTTGCAGGATGGGGTAATATGAAGAATTAGTTACAAATTTGTTATATCACAAATTCTGAAAACAAATGTTAGAACAAAATTGCTTTAGATCATAATAGCAGGGTTGTATGACTTAAGTACTTATTAAATGCTTTTGGTTTTGAAATGTCAGTGTTTTTTTATATGAAAAAATAACACTTCTGCTATTTTCACACATCTCTCTTTCTTTCAGCTCTTTGATGAAAAACTCCAAAACTGCAAAGATGATGAACAGAGAAAAGCAAGTACATTTTGTCTTAAACATTGTTTGTTTTGCTTCATCAGATGGGTTTGTGCATCAATTTGCTATAGTCTATAAAAATGTAAAGTACAGCTCAAAATTATTGGGTTGTCACAATCAGTTAAAGCAGTTTGAATAACTGGTAACATTTGTATTGTGAATAGGTTGAAAACAGGAATTTTAGTAATTCAATATCAAAACAGATTTCAGTCTGGCAGAAATGATTACTCCTCAGCTATCCAACAGATAAAGCATTTTAAGTTAAATTTGCTATTTTTTTAAATGTTTAACAAGGATGAGTGTTTATTTTGGTAGGAATTACTAAGATATTCTGGGAAAAAAAAATACTAAGAATCATGTATTTCCCATAGTCAGTGTGCATTCTGTGTAGGTCTGTGACTAATGTGACATATGATGGAAGTCTGAGAGTACCACAATTCATCCACCTAAAGTGAGGATGCCAAGAACATGCTAGTGGGGAACACTGCTTTTCTAATGAGGTTGTAACTGCTTAAAGTGTTGTGTATTATTTTGCACCCTCTCCTGTTCCGTTTCAAAGTCGGGTTTGTAGACCTGAGTTCAAGCACTGATCAAGAAAGGCTGGCATGTACCTTTGGTGGTGTGGGTTTGGCACTAAATGTTGTGCTGGTTTTGTATATTAATTTGTGTGATGTGGAGGAGGGATTTAACAATTCCTTATGAAGGGTTTATGGCCGAGGAGTTGCTTTCTTTTCAGCAAATGCAGTAATTTCAGTATCACAGAGTAGTGGTGGATTTCATCCTAGTGCCCTCCCTCACTGTCTTGTGTGAAAAACAAGCTGATGTTGTCTTGGTGTTTGGTTCCAGATTTCACAACAGTTTGATGCTTTCTGTGATTAGTTTATTCTTTATAATGTTTATGACCTTTCATGTGTTATCCATCTTGCCTGATGTATTCTGTGGTGTCTTAGGGAATTCTTTCATGTGTACAGGCTTTTAAAATAACTTTAAAGTACTTCTCTGTCAGCATGTTTAATCTGTGGACAACTGACCCCAAGAGTAAGATTGAAAGATTTTGTATTTCTCCTTTGGTCCAGTCTTAACTGGAAAGACTTGTCCTTCAGTTTTGACCTCCCTCCAGATGCGACTTTGCAGATCAGTCAGTACTTTCTTTTTCCCTGTGACAGTGCTCCTAATCCCTGGAGGCTTTCTGCATGTTGTGCTGACTTCTTTCTTTATCTCTGCAAGGTATCTATGGAACAGACAGACTGACTTTTTAGAGAAGGCAGGAGGCTCATTTGGAAGGGGTCAGCTTCCTCTGGTTTTAAATCTTGATGAGGGTTGCTATTACTATAGGTTCCATTTATTCTCTATTAAAAATGAAAAAGACTTGGCAAAGCACTTTCTTGATCATGCCTCTTCCTGTACTAAAGCAGCTTAAGAGGTTTTTTGATATGGTATTTAGCAGTTTTCCTATTTGTTTATGAAAGTATGTTTCAGCTGTCTGATCATAAACCGAGTGTAACCTGCAGGATACTTCCATCCGACCCATAGTTCTTTCCTCTGAGGAAACAGTGCTTCCCAAGTAGCTGAGTGCTGTTCTGCAACTGTTTATGGCCAGGGATTTCAAACCTGAGCTATTGTTTTTGCAGGTGCACAGAGCATTGGATGAGCTGGTGTTTAGTTACAGAACATTTGGTCTTTTAAAGATGATGGTGTAGGATATAGCTATTCTCAGATGCCTCAAGATCTCTTGGATATCTTACTTCTGAAACGTGGTAATCTCTTGAACTTGGAAGAAGGCAGTGCAGATGTAGACTTGATGGATTTTGAAGTATAGGGATTATCATGAATTCCCTGTGCTATATTGCTGCTCCTTGCAGAAGTAGAGCCAGCAGTGTATGGTGGGATCATACACAACCTGCAGTGCTGCCAGTTTTGCTCAGTCTACTGGTGGGGTACAATGTGTGTATTGGATTGTGTAGGAAGGAAAGGAAGGTGTGTGAGCTGAGGGTACTGGTTTCAAGGTGGAGACAGGACCTTGCTTTCTGACAGTGTTTGCAATGTTACTACTGGGAACTCTCGGGTGAGCTTTTCCATTCAGGGGTTGTGTAGTGATCTTGACCACACACACTGGGGAGAATGAAACTGCAAAGCACTCAAAAGCATGAGAGCAGCAAAGAGGTGAATATTTGCAGGCTGGAATAAAGCTGACATTACTTAGCAGGATTTGGGAGGAAAGTGTAGCCTGCTTTAAGCTGTTTGGTTCAAAACAAGTGCTTTTTGTGAATAAATCCAAGGCTGAGCACACAGATTTAGGTTGCACCTTACAGATTTCAGCCATGAGTCAACTGCCCCTACGTGCCTGTGCTGCTTCTCTGTGCTTCGATGAGCTGATCTGTCTGTAGTCACATGATGGTTGAATGAGGCAAAAATCATGTTCAATGAGATAAAATTAGCCTTCTCAGTGATTTCATAAAAATCAGATGTCAAGGAGGTGCAATGAGCAGCAAATAGATGGAGTAGTTTTGGCAGCAGCAGCCTGCAGTTTGATTAGATTAAATATGGCATGTGGCTGCATTCTGCAAATGTAAATCTGCAGGAAATTGATGTTTCATTTGAAAATATGTGTATTCATTACCTAAAACTAGGGGAATTGTCTTATTAAAGTTTTATCTTCATCAGTTTTCAAAGATGAGGGATGTTGAAGAGGGAAAATTGTGATAAAAGTAGTAAATGGTACCGTTTGATTATTTTTTTTATTGGTAATGTTTTATCTTTGACATAACTCTTTTTACCTGCTTATGATTTTGCTTACAACTTTGTATTGTCTAAATTATCAATATTACTTACTTTAAGCAAGCTTAAACAGAAGATAATAGGAATAAATTTACAAGAGTTGTTGCAGTGTGTGTGCACAGCAGTGTAGTTCTGTACAAATGGTGAGATGAAATGGGATAGAAGCGTTCCCATAACTTTTCCTCCAAACCAACCACTCTTGTAAACATGAAGGTTGTGTTGCAGTGATCATCCACTTGTTTTCCTCTCATCAGTGTCATATCTATACTGTGTTTGTGTAAGATCTCACGTGGACAGAATTCACAGACTTTATTTTGCGTGGTGTGCTGTGTTCTTGCAAGGTGGTCATAGAGCACAAATGTGAAAAATACTTGATTGGTGTGTGGTGTTGCTACTTAATTTGGCCAGCTCACAAAGAATTCATTTCCACAGTGTTAAAAAACCAGTTGTATAATTTGTGGAAAGGCCTCGAAAACCTGGTTGTCATGAGGGTTTTTTTTTCCCATGTCAGATCTTCTGTGTGATCTTGGGCAAATTAGCCTTTTGTCTGTACCTGTGTGTAAGAATAGCAGTGTCTTAGTGTCTTGTTTGGAAAATTAGAAATTGCATCATGTGGCCTGAGATCGCTTTCATATTTTCAGCAAAGATGATCTCACTGAAGGGAATGAGATCACAGTTTATTTGGTGTGTAAATACTCTGTGACATGTTGGAGAAAAAATAGGTAAAGAATGATCAAAAGTGCTACAGTTGGCTGTAAAGCTTTGAGACTGAGTGATTTCCTTCAGCTGCATCATCTTTCATGTGAGGAGATCTGTGTACTTGGGTACCTTACCTATTCTGTTTTGGTGCTAAAAGGCTCAAAACTTCACTGCTGTCATATTTAAAATGCTTTTTTTCAATATGTGTTCATAAAGTTTGGACTAGAAGTATATTAGAGGCATGAGAAACAAAAGCAAAGGAATTTTTAGCTGTTGGCATGTTCTCTGCAAGCAGCAGGAGTAAATAGAATATAACTCTGTGATGTGACATCTCTGATATGCAGTTTCCTGGATCAGCATGATCCAGTCTTTCCAGTGGGGAAGTCTGAGGCTTGGTGCTGTTTGGCCACCTCTTGCCAATTAATCCTGAGGAAAATGTACAGCATTTTCTGAGAAGATAGAGAACAGAGCATATCTGAAAATTTTCCTGCAGGTATTGGCTGGGAGAATGTCACTGCATTCGTTTTCTTTTTAATCCACAAATTGGGACTGTTCATTCCTGTAGATTTTTAGATGTATGTTGCTCTCTTATGGTGTAGAATTTGGCTTGCAATGCCCAGTGAGGGAAAAGATTCCTTTACATACTTTGATTATTCAAGAATCAAGAAGTTTGTGACTCAAGTCACATGAGACGCTTGTGTTAATCAAAACAAAGAGATCTTGTATTTGCATTAATAGAGGTTCAGTGCTGAGTCCAATTTAATAATTTTGCCTTCTGCAGACAGAGCCAAGGACATCAACAGGATGCATCTGCTCCTAAAACAGGTCACACTGATGTGTAGAGTGGCATGCAGATGCCTTTTGCATGCCTGAAGTGCAACTCCACACAGGAAATATTTAGGAACCAGTGTTTGTAGATAAAATTAAGTAGGCAGATTTCCAGATGCACTTTTACTGGAGGCTTAGAAAGAGCAAGAACACATATGCACTGTTATTTTCTGTGATTTGTTTTGAACTGTGCTTAACTGCATATGTTTATTGTGCTTGAATGATGGTCATTTCATGTAATAGTGTTAAATGTGCCACCAGGCAGTACACTTTATAAGGATATAAAATGAACTTAGAGACAATCTTCATGCTGCATTTCATTTTTGTTGATGTTACGAAAAAAGGAAGTGTAGACTTTAATGGGTAAATGTGTATAATGTCACTGCTTAGAAATTCCTAGCCTTGTCATCTTTAAGCTTTAATTATCAGTTTGACTTCTGTCTTGTCTTGAAAATTGTGTCTATATATGGAAATGGTCTTTAACGTGTTGGTTAAGGGCTTTTTCCCCTCCCCCAATGTAAGATTAAAATATTGTGTTTATACAGTATTTAGGTCAAAGCAGATGCTGGAAATTCTTTCTTTAACCACACTGTTTTGATTTTTATTTTACAGAAAATTGAAGGTCTCAAAGAAACAACTAGTGTAAGTTTCTTTAATTTTTATAACGATTATATATAGATTCTGAAATTCACCTTATTTTCTTGGAAAAGTTTTTAAAGCCTTTTTACAGAAAAGTGGGAACTCATATGAGGTTCATATTAAGTGGCAGGGGCAGCCTGGTTCTGATGCTGTATTCAGATTTATGTCCAGCACTTTTGAATCCTGGAATAGGTGAGATTGGAAGGGGCCTCTGAGGGCTTTAGTCAAACCCCGCACACGGAGAACCGTCAGCTGGTTGCCCATGACCAAATCTGGTTGGGTTTTGAGTAGCTCCAAGGGTGGAGACTCTACAGCCTCTGTGGACAACCTGCTCTAGTGTTTGATCATCCCTAAAGGGAAAAAAAGATGTTTTCTTCTGTTGAAGGTGATTTTCCTGTATCTCTGTTTGTGGCCATTGCCTGTTGTCCTGTCACTGGGCACCACTGAGAAGAGTCTCGCTCTGTCTTCCTGTCACCTGCCATCCCAGTCAGATCCTGGTGTCCATGCATAAGGTCTCCCTGAGCCTTTTCCTCTCTGGATTAAGTGAGCCTGGCTCTCTGGGTCTCTCTCCCCAGGACAGTTTACCTGCCTGCAGGGCTCTGAAAGGAGCTGACTTCCATTTCACCCTGATAGCCTGGGCTGTGTGTGGCCTTTGGAAACTTCAGTTTTCTACTGCTGTGCTTTTATATCTGGGGGAAAAAAAAGGGGAAGGGAAAGTGTGGGTTCTACAGAAGTGAGTGTCCATTTAGTTTGTACTGAGTATTTCAGCTAAGGGGTAGTAATACAAGTTTTTTTCCTATTATTTTTGTTTTTCTAGAGCATGGTAGAATCAATAAAACACTGCATCGTGTTGCTACAGATTGCTAAAGTAAGTACTCTGTAAAGTATTTTGAAAATTATACAGCATTAATCTGTTTGAAAACAATTGAAATCTAAAAGTGCTTTCTATATGATCCAGGAGATAAATATATATAAAACCCCCAGTATAAATTGATTTATGCTAGTATTTTAATGAACTTCCTGAAATCCGGAGTTCCATAGCACACAGTCCTGTTAATGCTTGTGGTAACAGTCATGTTGGGGACATCAGTTTTCTTTCAGATAAACTTTCTTTTGCAGAGTTTGCTATTAAACTAAGCTCCATCTCAGACAAACATAAGGGTGACAGAACAAAACCTTAAGAAAACTCCTCTTTCTGCTTCATTTAAGAATGTGGCTAACAAGCAAAAAAGGGGAAACATAATGTAAAGAATCTAAACTGGTTTGGAAAGGTTTGTCATAGGTCTGAAGTTCATGATGATGTTGGAACTTCTTGAAGTGAGATTATATTATTTGAGAATGCAGTATGGGTAATACACTTATGCTTTTCACCTAAATGTTTTGTTAGTTTTTAAAATTTAGTGAGATTTGGATTTACTTTTTTTGTCAAGTTCTGCCTTTGCAGGTTTACAATGCTATATTTAGGATATGCTAATTCTGAGCTGCTGATTTATATCTTGTGACCAAAGGGAAGGGAGATGGTATTTTGCAAAAGAATTAATTAATTTATGGTACTTCCAGAATTTCAGGCAGATTTAATCAGAACACATTCTGATTTATCCAGAGATAGACATGGGCTTTTCATATGGTCTAGATCAACTATTTTTTGTAGCTTTCAAATGCAGTGCTGCTGTTTTTCTTCATTCAGGATGCCAGCACAGTGAAAATTGAAGTATTTAGAATCTTAGAGGATCAGAAGTCATTCACTAGAAGGATCTGTGCCTGTTTTGGGAAATTCAGATTTCATATTAGTAATTTAAAAATTATGAAGAAAATGTTTGTTAGTTAACAGGTTTGTACAAAACCAAAAATATTTTACAAGTAGTAGGCACATTGACATAGTTTTGTGCCACATGAGTTTAGAGCTAGAATGGTTTATTTAACATGCAGTGATACTATTTAAATCCTTCACTGTAGTGGCAGCAAGAAAAGCCTTGTCAGTACTTCATAATTTGCTGTTATTTAGTACTGGGTGTATTTGAAAATGTTTTAGCACAATGATTCCAGTAGACTATATGTGGTTCTTTAGGGGTTTGATGGAGTCAATTGTAATATGCTGATTTTCTTAAGACAGCTATGTGTGACCTGCTGCATTGAGGTGGCTGGTGAAGAAACTGCGTGCAACAAATTACTTGCTCATTTTTTGTGAATTACTGTGTAAATTAATAGTTCTTACTCTCACAAGGATTAAATTCCTATTTTTTACTCTTTCTTTAAAAAGCTCTGCTATGTAATTAGCAAAAGTGAAAGTGCAGAATTATAATCTACTTGTGAGGTTCTTGATCAGAGCTGGTAAGGAGTGACTGTGTTAGCTTTCTTTTTTCTCTTGAGTATCAAATCCTGTTTCTGCTATGTGTAAGTTTATTAGGGGATAGACAAATATGGCTGCTTGTCTTGCACTGATGCCAAGTGTATTTTGAAGTTGTTTAGGTGGTTTGCTGATAATGGACAAAACTGGGACAAAATAACAGATCTAGTTATTTTAGATCAGGTTCAGTACTCTACTGCTCCAACTGCAATGTAAGTGTAAAGGTAGCTGGAGTTTGGGTCCCCCAAAGGTGCTAACACTTGCTTTCTATTACCCTAAATCAGACCTTGAAGTCCTCCTTTCAGCACCAGTTAATATTAACCAGTGTAAATAGATGAGCTTATCCATTAAGGAGTGGAGGTTTATTGTTTGGATTTTTGCCAAACCATATCTAAAGGTCTTGTGGAGGTGTTGAAGAGAAGGTGGTTTAAATGATTGGCTTATCCACAGCATTGGAAGATGCTGATGCACATATAGTGAAAAACAATCTCTATAAATTTTCCAACTACTTTAATAACCTTTTTTCTGCTTCATCTCTTCACATTCTTCTCTCTCAGGCAACTCTGTTGTTGATTACATGGTAATTCTCTTGTCATTCCCCCCCACCTCATCTATAAACTCTGTTGGTATCCTAATTTCCTACTGCTGTAGAAAATTTATAATACAACATTGTTGGGGGGGTCTTTTTTACAGTTTTGCCAGCTGTGTGTGTATGATGCCTTCTATATGTACAAGTGTATTGTGTCTGACTGGTAGCTTTCTGTTCTTCAATACTGAACCCTTTCAGATTCTGCAAGTTCTTCCCCAAAGCTATAGGGCGAGTATGGCTGCTGACTTGTACTGCTGAAAGTAAATCGTATCAACACCACCCTGCACCCCATTTTTATTTCTACAGTGCCTTTCTCATTAGAAGACAGACTTGACAATTACCTTCAGGTTGTCTATGTCCCTTGATATTGTTACCACTTCTCTATATACTCAGAACACTTCTCTGTTCCAAATATGCAGCCATTTATCATTTGGACGATTTTGGTATATTGGGTCAAAGCTGGAATTTTTGTGGTTTGAGTTTTGTTTTGTTTCTTCCTTTTGATTGTGTGTTAGGTTGATCTGTTTCATGGACTTTGAAATAAGTCTGCCTTAGGATTTGAACAGTTAAATTTTCATTAAACTTACTGGTGAACCAAGTGTGTGATCATGCCACTCGTACTGTGACTCACGACATTTTCAAAGTAATGAAGTAAATAGGAATATGATACATACATTGCTTATCAAAAAGCAATCAAAATAACCCCAAGTGGGATGGCCAGGTGGAGCATTTGCCCTGTGTTGTCCCCTTTGTGTGTATGGCAGTTGAAGGTGTGCAGCTTTGCTGATGTTGTGCTGTAAAATGCATGTAATGTTCTGCCAGTGATGTGGTAAACCTCAGTCTTAGAAATGTATGTGTTTTATGAAGCAGCTTCTATAATTTAGATGTTTAGTTTGGCATCTGTGCCTTCTCTTTCTCGCTCCATCATTTCTGGCAGTCTTTCCTGCCTAGTTTTGTGGCATCTCTGCCTTCCTTACCTTTTTCATCCTGCTGATGGTGCATTGCTGAGATGGGATAGCAAGTGTCAGTAGCAGTGCAGCATCTTCGTGGTTTATTTCATAGGTCTTAGAGATGATAGCACAACATGGAAATTTTATGTGTTGGAAAAAACCCCATGTGTTTTGAATCCAGTGTCATTCTTCCTTCCTTGTTTGTAAATTTGCAACCCAGTGGAACTCTTTGCCCATGGTGTTGTTTTTATCATGGGAAGCCTTCCTTAAGAAATGTCAATTAGCAGACATGGAATTTAAACAGTCTAGAGCCAACTGTATAAGCTAAGAAAGAATGTATTAAGTATCAAAAAACAAATATGTGCCAAATTTCTTAATACTGTTTACAGCTTTTTACTTTTCTCTTATTCCTCTTAACTTTAACCAGTGGAAATCCAGGGAAATACTCTGCAGACAAGTCTTGAGGTTTATACTGGGCAAAGTTATGGATTGATACACTTATTAATACGACCTTTGCAGCAGGAGGGAGGAGACTTGGCTTAGTATTCAGTAAAGTTTATCCTGTTGCTGGTACAGTATTAAAAATGTGCTGGTTGTAGATTGACATTAATTTGGCTGCTGTTTGTCACTTCCCCTGATGACAGGTGTTTTCCATACATTGCCTGCTCTTTCACATATGCTTCTAGGCAAAAAAAAAAAACCAAAATCTGTGATTTTAAGTAATCTAATAACATTTTAAAATCTGGCGGATGCCAAAAATCAAACGTTAAAAGCTTTTAACTTACAAGGGCACATCTGCCTTTCTAAAGCAAGAAGTGCTTTTGAAAATTTGATTGGTGTCCTAATCACAGCAACAGAACCTCATGTTTCAGGGACACATTGGTGCTGCAGACCATATTTGGGGGAGCTCTTAGCTATTTGGGAAGAACCCACATTGTGGTTGTAAAGCATAATTGTGCTCTGCAGTGAAGAATGGGTATTTCTATGGACAGGCCCTCAGAAAATACTGATCTTCAGAGGTGCAGGGACTGTGTGTGAATTGTGTCTTTGAAGTTTAGTTACTGGATCACATGATGAGGAACATTTTATGGCTGAAAATGTAAACATTCCTGAGAGAAACTTGCTGTTCTCGCTTAACACAGAACTGATAAGTCGTGCAAGATTGTTATGTTGATATTTTTAACATTTTTTCCTTAAGGACCAAAATAATGAGGAGAAGCACGCAGATGGACTTATAGTAAGTTTAAATCTAATCTCTATCTCCCTTTAATTCTGCAGAACATGTGAACAGAGACCTGAATTTCCACTCACTTTGCAACATGCTTCTTCCTTTCTCTAATTTACTGCTTCCAGTGTCTTGTTAAAACTCCTATTGAGTCCTTAGCTCCTGAGGTTGGCTAACACCCTTGTCTTTAGAAAATAGAGTGGTCAGTTGTATATGGAGTGTCTTAAATGGCAGTGTTGTGACTGAACACTTAGATAAAAATCTGCTACATGAACAGATGAAAGGGAATTTCTGAGATAGAAATAGTTTTGTGTTCCATCTGAAGTATCTTTGTGTAGGAAATAGGTGTGTTCTCCGTGTGCTTGAAGTAGTTTGTCTTTTCTGCAGTGCTGCTCCTTTGATGCAGAGTTGTGTTTTGTCTGTCTAAGCAGTGTTTCTTCTTCAATAGACCTTCTGCATTTTTAGTGTAACTTCTGTCATTTTTGATTTTGGTCACATGTGATTTCCTTCATTCTCCTTTTTGTCACTTGAGTACATTTCAGATACTTTTAATAGGAGACTGGTTTCAGTAAAACATAACTCTAAAAATCACTGTGTGTTTTCATTCCAGCTGACAGTAATTCCCAGGCTTTATTTGTCTTTCCATTACAAACCACTTTAGCAGTAGAATATTCTGGTATGAACTTTGGAGTAAAGGTGCACATACATATTTTGGTTTCATACTTCTTGTAAATAAGATGATTACCTACCTACCCTGTGGATAGTCCCAAAGTTTGGATTTCAGGGTGAGGACATAGATTTTGTGATGTACCCTGGGAAAGAGAAGTTATGCAGGTAGACACTTCCACAGGCAGAGGTGACCTGCAACTCAGAAATTTTATACAGATATTACAACTTAATATAGTCCGAATTTGATTAGCCATTAATCTCATTATCTGTGGGTTGGCTTATTCTGGGGAGAGAAAAAATATTTCTATAAGAATATATTAACTGATGCATCAGTGATGGTGAAGACTAAAATTTTGATGCTGTTGAGGTTAACATGAGCTTGGGCTAAAGGTCAGGATCTCACTTTAAACTTAGGCAGAAACATGATCAATGTTTAATACTGTGGTGGGATGACAGTCTTGTTTCTGGGTGGTTGCTAAGCTGTTATTAAAGTTAGAGTAGGAAACTTTCAGGTCTGCCTTCATCTGCTTCTAATCCATGAAGGCATCCCCCAAAATATCCAACAAAAAATTCCAGTTCATGTTGCAGTGTGGGGAATTGTTAAGGATAAGGTTACAATCCTGCATACAAAATCAGTGTTACTTGGTTCTTTCCTTCCTTTATCACACCAGTGTTCTGTATAATACGGATTATTAGTTTCCCTAAAAAGTAAGGGAGGCTGAGGTAGCAACAGCATCCTGTGTATCATAGGGCAATCTTGATTTTGAAGTCTTAACTCGGAAGATGTGATTGTGGTTTTAAACTATGAACTCTGTGGGACAGGGACCTGTGTTGCATGTGTAATTCCACAAGCACTTGAAGTAATGTTTAAATCACATTGATTTTTATGCTGGGCTACAGTGGAGTATCAGTATATGTACAGGATTATTTGTATATTGGTTAGTAACACCAGTGGACATGCAGAAAGCTATTTTTATTGGAGCTCTTTGTAGAGATAAACAGGGAATAATAGGTTAAATAAATAACCTATTAAATTAAATAAATCCTGTGCTATAACAAAAGTAATGTAACTCTTCACTGACTTTGAGAATCGTAGAATATCCTGAGTTGGAGGGGACTCATGAGGATCATCGAGTCCCAGCTCCTTGCTCTGCACAGGACAGCCCCAAAAGTCACATCATGTGTCTGGGAGTGTTGTCCAAATGTAGGATGAAGTTCAGAATTACAGTTAACCAGGAAAAGAGGCAAGAATTAAATCTGCCTTTTGTAGGAAAATGGGAGGAGGAAGGTTAAAATGAGCCCATTTCCTGCAGTCTGAATGCAAATAGAAATTGAAGACTAAAAGGAAGGAAGAACAGTTGTAGATGCTCTTCTGTTTTAAATATTGATCTCAGAAAGAGGATAAACATACTGACGAAATCTCCTAGCAAACTGAGGCAGAGATTTTCACAGTTCTGACATAGATGGAGGGTTTTAAACTGAAAGATGTTTGGAAAAGGATTTTATGTGCCTTTTGTCCAATTAACAACCCAAAAGTTCTGGTTGTTGTGTGTAAATGGATATAATGAACAAAGCTAAGATGATGTTTTGGATTAAAAGACGTCACAATTTAGATTTCCAAAGGGCTCATTGAATAAAACCCCAGACCATACACTGAACTCGGTGACTTTTGAGTGTTGAGTTGACCTGGTGCTTCATTTTCCAAGTGCCCACATTCAGAAATTAATTGAAATGTCCTCTGCAGAGCTGCACTGAACACTCTGAGCTTGCTTTGGGAAGAATTTAGGCCACAAAGCCTTTTCATGGCTGTAAGCATGCTGATGATTCTTGTTTTGATTTATGGGCTGATTTACCGTGGTCTGGACAAATTAATTTCGGGGGGAAAATTGTTTTAAAAATGCAGATTAGCTGTCCTAATTTTTGCCAGATAATTTGCATCTAACTTTCCTCTTTGCATGCGATATTTGTTAACAGCCACTGGAAGGCATACCAGAAGCTAGAACTTGAAACAAGAATTCTTTATAGGATGCTTCAAATCTATAGCAAGCTCAATTTAGTGTCAAATCCGTGTGAACAATCAAAATATTACCGCTTCGAAAGTATTTCTCATGTCCTCAACTGTCAATTTTTGTTTTGCTTTTCTCTCTCAGGGATTCGCTATTCTTGCATTTGGGCATTTCTTGTGCTCACAGTGTTCTTGCTGTCTGTGCTTTATTTTATTTGTTTTAGTTGAGGAGTGGGGGAAAAAAAAGTGCTTTTCTTTCTGTTGCCTCAGAGCACCATCAACCCGGTGGACGCGGTTTATCAGCCCAGTCCCTTGGAGCCGTCGGGGATCAGCGCGATGCCTTCCCAAGCGGTCATACCTCCAGGTAGGGGGTGGGGCAGGAACAACCCCAGGGCAAATATTTTTGAGCAGAGCAGGTGTAACTACAACCCAGAGCGAGAGGGGACAGGTTGTATGTCACACAGGCACTTAGTGCTGCACGCTCACCTCAGTGGGGCAGAGGAAGGGGAAGGAGCGGGAGGGACACGGAGCTTCCTCGGCCGTCAGGTAGATCTGCCTCTGGTTCTGTGGATAAGCTGATGGATTTCACTTGCTCTGAGCTACGTTTCTGACACACTTTTTTTTAGAATAAATGAAACTGTACTTTTCAGAAATGTAAATGCTTTTTGGCTAAATCACTGTCTTTTTTTTAACTGCCACCTTTTCTTAATAAAAACAGGAGCGAGATAAAAGTGATGGAAACACATATTTTTCTGTCTGAGTGGCTTTTATAAAAAAGGATTTAATTTTTGGAGGTGAGGTGAAATAATGTGGAGTTACCTACTGAAGTTTGGGTTTAACATATCAAACTATCCCCTAGAACCTGCTCAGCTGTGCAAGTCAGAGCAGCGACCCTCTTCTTTGCCAGTGGGACCTGTAGTAGCATCGCTTGGAAATCAGACTCCGACACCAAATAGTACAGGTACAGTTCTGTGTAACTGTCTTACTGAAGTACAAGGAACAACCCCTGAACATGTACTGTCTGTAATTAGTTACTAAGACAACGTTTTAATAACTAATTGCTTTTAAACAACACCTATTTCAGTGTTGTGTTAAAATCAGTATTCCTGCTCTTTCTCCCAGCCATGTACACACAATACATACAAGTATTACCAGCTTCTCTTCATGTCTCCAGCATTGCAATCTTGCAGTAATTAGGGAAAGCATGTCCTTGACTTTACTGGTGTTTTGTGCTCTTCACTTGCCTTGTGACCTTTCTTTTGTTATCTGCTAAAAGCAACTCAGTATGAACCTGATAATTATTGCTTCTAGTTTTTTAAGTTCCTCTTCTGAGTTCACATCAGTTATTACTGATTTGAACAATCCTATTTGCAAGTTACAACTGGTGGATTTTGAAAGAATTTGTGTGAAGTTTGTAATTCTTAATACTCCACAGGCAGTGGTCAATCAGCACCAAGCAGCAGTCTCACCTCTCCAAGCCATGTCAACCTATCTCCAAATACAGTCCCAGATTTTTCTTATTCAAGCAGTGAGGATGAGTTCTATGATGCTGATGAATTCTACCAGAGCAGTTCTTCCCCAAAGCGATGTCTGGAGTAAGTAGCTGACTGTGTGCAGTGTGTGCTGAAAGCAGTTTTTATCTGCAAGGGCAGGGATTGTCTGCTTGTAGAAGCTAAATAAGCAATTAACCCCGACTGGCTTTAAAAAAATAAAAGGGGAGGCAAAAAAGCCTCTTTGTGTAACAGTGAGAGTACCTCCTCCCTCAGCCACAGAGGGAAGCAGTTTCCTCCTCTGCTCCTTCCCATGACAAACTCTAACATAAACCAAATTTGGGAAGCCACCAGCTCAGAGCTGTAATCTGAGACCAGGTGCATTTCACATGCATTTGGTGCAGCACTTGGTAAATGGCCAATTCCCCCTCACATTCACTAAAAGACATTTTTGAAGGTGACACCCTGTCCTTGAAAATCTCTTATTTACTCTTCCTATGAATTGGAAAACTAATTTTAAGAAATGCTACACATTTCAAAGAGGGATTAGTCAGCTGTTTTCTGCCTCTAGGTGTTGTTAGCTGAGGCTGAAGGCTTTCCTATTCCTCCAGTTAAAGTTACAGCTTTCTGTGAATTAGCATGCAGCACATGTATTAATGTCTGCCACAGCACATATATTAATGTCTATCACTAAACTCCTTGTCTATGAATTTCAAATTATAATAATTTGGTCTGCATTAGTTAATTATGAATTGTGAGAATGTATTACTCTTCCTTAGATCTTCAGGGCCTGCTGCAGTCCTGACTCGGAGCAGCACTGGCAACAGCATGAAACGTCCAGATACCACAGAGTCCCTCAATTCTTCCATGTCCAATGGCACCAATGATACTGGTAAGTGGCCTGTGTGGGCTTCCAGTGAGGAGATACTGATTGTTAATCCGTGTGTAAGCTGTGGCAGTATATGAATGATTGTGTATGTGTGACAAGGTACTTATTGGAAATGATTTATCTACTGTTTCTTTGCTAATGGAAGATTGCCAAATTGTAGGATTTAAAAACCTTAGTTTTGGACAGCTATATATATGTTAATTAAATACAGTCTGTCTTTGATGGTTTAGAGAGAAACAAAAGCAATTTGTTCTTTCTAGATCTGTTCGATCCTCCCGATGATCGAGAGGATGATGGGGAAGGAGAATCGGTGGAAGAACACAAGAGTGTTATCATGCATCTCCTGTCACAAGTTAGATTAGGGATGGATCTAACCAAGGTAAACTGTGGCTGGGTGTTCATGGGGAAGGGAGGGGAGTAAACCCTGAGTTCTGTGTCAATCAGTTCATTGTTACATAACAATTTAACTGCTTATTTGTTCTAAGAGCTGGTTAAGCTCTAATGTCTCTAGCATGGTATTTTTTAATTGCAGTTCTTACTGGAAGGGGAAGAATAAATGCAGAATAAATATATCTAGCTGTTAAAATCTGTTTGGGAAAGTATGCTGTGGAAAGTGGCAGTTTGTTCTCTTTGAACCTAATTCTTGGAGTGCCTGTGAAGCTGGGATAAGAGGAATGCTGTGTACAGTAGTAATGTAACTCCTGCCTTTAGCTTCCTAGAACAAAGATCTACAGGATCCCAGAGTATGGTGACATTCAATAAAGCATAAATACAAGGGGGAAGCAACCATACAGTGAAATACTTTGCTCAATTGGGATCTTAATGAGTAAATATGTTGCCTTTGTCTTTTGAAAGGCTACATGTTGATCTGGCGAGTAAAGGGTTGGATTTTTCATGAATGAGATTCATGCTGGTGTCTGTCTGAAGGCTGAATGCACAGCATTCTGTATGTGCTGGTCCTCCTGGCAGCTTGGTTAAATTTAAACAATTCCTGGCTGAAAAAGGGTGGGAGAGATCAGTCCTCTCATTAGTTTCCTTAAGGGGAATGACTTGAACTGTCCAGTCCGGAACACAGTAGAAGGGGAAACAGCCAGCAGCTCACAAGCAAACTGCAGGAAGTTTCTGGCAGTTCTGAATAGGAGTTGATCCAAATTGTGTCTGTTTTGGGAATTCCTGGAATAACTGAAAATTACTGATCTCAAGCTGCCAAGAAGCATCATGAACATGGACTTTGTCAGCAATAGCAATCAACACTGCTTTCAGCAGAGGTCTGGGTCACACTGAGGCAGACAGCAGATCCACAGGAACGGAACCTGCCGTGCCTTTGGGAGGTAGTAGGGAAGAGATTAACCTTCATCTTGATAGAGACACATAACAGGATGTGGCTGCATGAGTGAGATTTTTGACTGTAACTGAAAATTGACAGTGGGCATGTAGATGAAATTAAATAATCAGTGATAGAGTAATTAAGAACAGCTTTTGATAAGTTCAGCCACGTAGCTGGGTATGCTCTAAGTGGAACTAGAATACGTGTAAAACAACAGTTCCTCTTAAATCTCTGGTTCCATAGAAGATGCCAGCTGACCTGCATATGTCAGAACTCATTGCTAAGCTTGAGCTCACAATCAGCTTAGGGCACAGGGAGCCGTGGGGGCTGTTTGCTATTTACAGTGAGTACAGTTGGCTTTTGTGCAGGATGTTCAAATACCTTCGTCTCTAAGACTTGTTTTTCTTCACTCAGGTTGTTCTTCCAACTTTTATTCTGGAAAGAAGGTCACTGTTGGAAATGTATGCTGACTTCTTTGCACACCCAGACTTGTTTGTCAGGTATTTGACTTTTAAGAAAAGCATTAACTGGTTCTGGTATTGTTTATGGCCCTTGTGGGCTTGCAAAGTTAATTGGTAGTTTTGAAGAATATTGCTTGGGTTTTGATATGAACTTGAAAAATGGTCAAAGCAGGCAAACTCCTAGTTGTGAAACAGCCAAGCATCCAGAAAGCTTTCCTGTGTGCAAGGTACCTGCTTCTATTTCATTTTGCCTGTCCTTCTTTTCTCTCCCTTTGGCCCCTGTAGCATCAGTGACCAGAAGGACCCAAAGGAGCGGATGGTTCAGGTGGTTAAATGGTACCTCTCAGCTTTTCATGCAGGAAGAAAAGGGTCAGTTGCTAAAAAGCCTTACAATCCTATTCTGGGCGAGATCTTCCGATGTCACTGGGTGTTGCCAGGCTCCGAAGGTGAAGATGACATGGTTAGTTCCTTGTGATATGTTTTGTGGTACTTAGAATGCACGTGGGCAATTCCCAAAGCTTTGTTAACTTCCTCACTGAAATGGCCTGTGCTGTGTTTTAAGTAGCAAATCAACAAACTATGGCAATTTCTTAACAATTCTCCCCCTTCCTTCCTTGTTTTCTTTGGACAGAAGTTTCAAATATCTTGCATAACAAGATTTACTGGTTTTTAAAGAACTACTTACATATTGAAAATACTCTTTTTTCCTGAGCTGTTTCATAGCACTGATTGTGAATTTCTTTCTTTCTAAAGTTCTGATTATTATTTTTTTTAATTTTATTTTTTAAATCAGTGAAACCTGGTGGGGTTTTTGTTGTTGTTTTTCTTTATTGACTCCTCATTTAGGCTTCTCACCTTGGGAAGCTGTAAATGATGATGGGGGAAGTGCTGTTGTGAGATGCTTCAGTGTAGTATATCTAAGTAAGTACACCATTGTTCAGGTATAAACCATGTATTTTTTCAATTTAATTTGCTTCCTACCAATTTAGTTGCTCAAATCTTTCTAATTCTGAGGTGAATGTTTGCATTGCAATTTCCTGGCATAAAGGCAGTGTTGTATTTGTGCTTCCATTGCTTCTACCCATGAATTACACTTTGCATTCTTTGCCACAGGAAATGAATGTTGGTTTATGGTTTTGTGGTACATACAATCTGATCATTATTAATATGCAGATCACACTTTCTCAGAAGCAAAAATGAAAACTCTTTCTGCCCCTTTAAATATTATTTTGTAATTGGGTTTGTACATGAATCAGTTTAACTGTTTTATTTGAGGACAAATAAATACATTTATACTTAAAAACAAGAGAGTAGAAACACTGTTCTTTAGAAAGCATCATAATTTTGGGACTAAGGGGTTATTCCCCATCAGCAAACTGACAAATACGTTAAAATCACTGCAGGACATTTTTAGAAGCTTTTAAACATGGAAACAACTTCTCTTGGAAGCATCCAGTGTTTTGTAAGCACTGCCAGTGATGGAAATCCTCTGTCCTGTCCCACAGGAGCCAGTTTCGGAAGGACCAGTCCCTTGGGTCAGTAAAAGCAGTGTAACCTTTGTGGCAGAGCAGGTCTCTCACCATCCTCCAAGTAAGTTGACAGTGACTTTGCCAGTAGAGGTGGATCCCGTAAAATCAGCTCTTGGTTTAAATCCGAGATTCGTCATTTTAAAAGCTGAAAGTTATCTCTTTTATATAAATTGTTTTTGTGAGAAACTAATTGCAAACTCTGTTGCCACTTAAAGAAGAGGCACTTGGAGATATTTCTTAATGAATGATTTGGAAACAACAGTATCCATGTCTTTTGCTGCCGTTTTCAATCCCTTTTCCTTCAGTTTCAGCATTTTACGCGGAGTGTTTTAGCAAGAGGATACAGTTCAATGCTCACATATGGACCAAGTCAAAATTCCTAGGAATGTCTATTGGGGTTCATAACATAGGACAAGGTACGTGTGTGTAAATTAAACAGTGGAAGAGGTTTACATTCTGCAACTAGAATTTTTTCTGCAAACAATAATTTACATAAATTATTTAAATTCGTATGAAATGTAAGGAATGATTGAATTTATGCAACTAGAGCTTATGTGTCTGGGAATCAGAGAATCCCAGATTAGCACACTCTTGTGTGCTAAAATTTCAATTTTTCAAACAAACACAGCCATCCCTGCCCTGTGCAGAAGCTGGGCATTCTCAGCATCCATGAAAAATAAAGCTCTTCACCTTTCCTTTTCATGGTACCTGCTTTTTATGACGTGTATCAGGAGATCACTCTGAAAAGTTTGGTAGAGGCTTTGCCTAATGGTTTTTAAATCTGTTTTTATTTTTCTCTACCAGGATGTGTCACATGCCTAGATCATGATGAACACTATATTTTGACCTTTCCTAATGGCTATGGAAGGCAAGTAAATGCTCTGGTGTTTTCATTTTTAATGCCTTGTAATATTTCTTGCTTAATATTTATCAGTTGAGAGCTTATAACTGTGTACATGCACTTATAATTGCAGGTCTATTCTCACTGTGCCATGGATAGAACTTGGTGGAGAGTGCAGTATTAGTTGCTCCAAGACAGGTTATAACGCTTCCATCGTCTTCCACACTAAACCATTTTATGGAGGAAAGAAGCACAGAATTACAGCTGAAATTTTGTAAGCAGATTTCTTCATCTCACTTTTTTTCTCTTTAAATTCTGATTTTTTTTTTCCAGGACAGTCAGGAGTGTAGAATACTGAATACAACTACTTACCTCAAGTTACCACACAACAACTTACCTCATGATCACCTGTCAGGGGTGCTGTTTTCTAGCCAAATTTGTGAGAGGAAGCTTGCACAGGCCTGTGTCCTGCTCAAAAACATCCTCAGCTGATTGCCAGAGAGAACTTTTCTCTCCTGAGTTATCAAAAATGTCTTCTTCACTACTTCTCCTAAAAATACAATACTGCAGCAAGTCTTGGAGTGCTGCTGTTCACAGTGTGTCAGTCACAGCTCTGCTGCAGGCTTTGACATATTTATCTGTGCCTGTGGTCTGGTGGGTTTTGGTCAATCCCTGTGCACATCCAGGGCAGAGAATTCAGTGGAGATTCCCCTCCTACTTGGAGATGTGCTGTGATGTCAGGAAGTGGATGCTGACACAATGAGGTTTATAACTTGGTTTTAAATCACTTTTGACACATTGAGAGATGCCGTGTGAGAACTGGTGTCTGTGTTTCCCAGTGGTCTGGGGAAGTAGCTAAGATTGCAAAATGTTTTTAAGCTTAAACTTACCACCCTAAATCTGTTTGGGAGGCCTGTAACTAGTTTCATATCTCCAAAAGCAGATCCAACCTTTGGGCAAGGCCTGTCTTACCCTTATCAATGCTTCCTGTTAGAGTTTATCCAGTTAATTCATGACAAATTGCTCCAGAACTTCTGTACTGGTGATGGATACTTTAAGGGCTGCTATAAACCAGACTGAACAGCAACTGGGAAAGTTCTGATCCTTTAGGATCTTTCAGTTCCTGTAATACAGCTGAGAAATGACTGTTTGTTTTTCTTTAGTTCTCCGAATGACAAGAAACCCTTCTGCTCCATTGAAGGAGAATGGAATGGGGTCATGTATGCAAAATACTCAACAGGGGTAACACAGCTTTATTGCTTTGTTCTTTTCCTTTTCATCAGAAACAGAATATTGTGCTTTAAAAGGCTTGGGGGTGAGGGGCGGGGNTTGGGGGGGGGGGAGGGGGAGGTTGGGGGATTATTTTGTTTGGGGGTTTCTTCCTTGATTTTTTTAACGACAAACATTAATAGTTGGGAACTCCTATGAGGCTGCCCAAAAGAATGCTGAATTCAGAATAGAAGTCCTGAAGTTGCTTTGTTCATTTATTCTTAGGGAAGCTTGACTTTTATATGAAAACAGAACCTAAAGAATTGCTGCTTTTCATGTATTTCTTGCCAACAGTGTACTGGACTGGGAGGGTATATAAATTTTAAGTTAAAGAACTGAATTGTTTTTGTTTTTTGTTTTTATTTTTCATCTCCCACTCTAGGAGAATGCTGTCTTTATAGATACCAAGAAAATGCCTACAATTAAGAAGAAGGTAAGGAAATTGGAGGACCAAGACGACTTTGAGTCTCGCTGGTAAGAACTTCAGTTAACTGGGCAAATTAGGGTTTTGCTTTAGATCCCATTTGCAGTACAGACTAAGGGTGCACTGACTCCAGTCAGTGCAGGGCCAGCTCTGCTCTCCCTGAGCCTTTGCTGCAGGACAGAGCCAGGTACAGGCAGGCTGGGGGAGTTCAGGGGGAAGAGGAGACCTGGAGTTCTCAGTCACATCCTTATCAGGACCAAATGTTCAGGGAGCTCCAGAGAGCTCCACCACAGCCTCCTCACTCCAGTAAACAGCACAGTTGTGGTTTAAGACATACTGGGGGCTCTTCTGCCCTTTCTCGAAAGTGAGACCTACCTTAAACAAATACTACTGGCTCCTAGTCATTGCTATGTTTGTACAGCCTGTAGCACTCTGCTCCTATAAAGCAGTCTCCATTCCAATTTCTTTTTTTTAAGCTTATGGAAAGATGTAACCTACAACTTAAAAATCCGAGACATCGACGCGGCCACGGCTGCAAAGCACGCGCTTGAGGAGCGGCAGAGAGCTGAGGCCAGGGCCAGGAAGGAGAGTGAGACCTCCTGGGAAACACGGGTGAGCTTTATTCCAACAGCATTCCTTCCTTGCCACTCGAGTCATGCAAAGCTTACGTGTGGTTATCCCTTTTGCCGTAGCTATTCCATGAGGATGGAGAGTGCTGGGTTTACGACGAGCCGCTGTTGAAACGACTTGCTGCCAGTAAGCACTAAGTGGGTTCTAAAGCCAGAAAACATTCAAGCCTTGGCTTAGCAAAGTTTACACCTGATACCAAGAGTCATCAGTTATCACGTACGTACCGATGGGAGAGCCTGACCCCTCCAGCTGCAGTGGTTCCTATCTCAGGGATACTGGACTTACTGATGCAGAGAAGCAATTAATAAAACGGGAAGTGTCTTGGCTGTGCAGCTCCGTGCAGGGACTCGCTATACTGGCACTGTATCCAGGCTCCAGCTCTGCTCCCAAAGCTCCTAAAGCAGGGAGAGGCTGGGCACAGACACTGTATAACCACTGTGAAGGCCACGGCTTTGGTATCAGTTGCATAATATTCCTGGATCCTACATATTTAAAAAGCAAGAAACAAAATGCAAGATGTCATTTAAATCTCGCTGATGTTTGCAATGTGTAAATATGAGGATTCCTCTGATGGGACAGTTTGTTAGAAAATGCTACATAAATGTTATCTTCCACCTGTATGATAATCAAATCTTTTGGCATTTCAGTGTCTTGCCCAAAATAACTTTGTTATTTTGAAATTGAAATGTAACCATAGGTAATTCTACCCAGTGCATCTTAAAGCTTCATAAAATAGATTTTTCAAACTTCTCTTATGGACTTTTTATTTATTTCATAATAAACCTTTGCAGCAAGACTGTTTTTCAGCTGAGTCATGATAAATTGATTTATGTGAAATGTATTATTATTTTTTTGCACTCACTGGCATAATCCTTACAGCTAAACCTACTTCTTAAAGTAGTGAATGAATGAACAAAAGGAGCACAATTTGCAGCATCCACAGGAGAATTTTTCAGGACTCTACATCCAGCCTTCCCAGCACTTCAGGAACCTCTGCACTGCCGAGCTTTTGCTTGTAGTTAATAGTGGTTCAGTAAGTAGCTACATGTAGCAATCAAACTACTGTTCTCTCCACAGTTACATCTAGTTTTTATTTGATTTTTATCTCAATTTTGTCATGTCAGACATACAGAAAAACTAAAAAAGCAGTGTGAGATGGAAGCCTGAGGCTTTTCTTCCCCTCCCACTGACTTTCCTGGGTGGATTCTTTCCTGAGGAGCTGTCACTGCTGCAGCACTGCAGGGATGATGCACCAGCCCATCTGAACACAAAGGCACAGCCCACAGCTCCGACAGCTGGAGAGGAGAAAGTGGATCCGTGTGGAAGTCGGGGCCTATTCTTAGTGAACGTGAGAGACTGATGAGAGAGGTTGGCTGGAAACTTACTGAGGAAAGTTTCTGAATGGGCATCTTCATCCCAGCTACCACTACAGCCCTGGTTTAATAAAAACAGGTTTGTAATGTTTTAAGTTGCAGAAAGCACCTGTATTACACAGCAGTGCAGGGCACGATGTCAGTTTTATTTTAATATTTTATGGTAAGGGAGAACATTCAGAGTTGATGTGTAGGCTTTGATGTCCTTGATGGAAGTAACGTCACTCATCAAAGAAGAGGGGGGCAATAAAGTAAGATGAGGTATTTCACCAGATGAAGAATTCTGTCCTGAGACAGCTGTAACCTCTGAGTCCCCTTCGTGTTTCCCATATCCAATCACCTGGAAAAAAGTAACCAAAAGAAAAATTTGAATCTCATTTAATGTTCAAATTAAATTCAGATACTGAAGTGCAATTCAGATAACTGGAAATGTAGAAAATGAGGATAACCAGCATGGTAACAATTATATTACAGCTCTTCCCTCCCACACCCTCACTCTGAAATTGTCACAGTTTGGCCTTCCAGAAGTTGGCAGCACAGAGCTGACAAACACTCACGTGTACACTGAGCACTTTCCTCTGGTTGCTTCTGTGAGCTTGGAACCAGCTGACCAGGTCAGATTGTGTAACAGACTTGAGAGCTTCAATCTGAAACCCACAGGAATGAGGTTTTAGCAGCACAGTGGTGATTCCAGTAATTTTAAACATAAAAATGGTTTCTCTATGAACTCTATCCTACTGGATAAAAGAACCTTTTTAAAATAACATGCAGTTTTAGAATCAGTGTTACAGCAGCATAAATCCAATTTATGCTTTGCATTTGAAATCTGCTTTCTGTGTTCCATTTGGCATCACTTAACACAACCATGGCCACTCACCTCACGGGCCAGCCTGTCAAACAGGTACTGCTGGGTCACCACTTCATTCCAGTTCCTGTCCACTTCTTCTCCAAGGTGGGAGTCTTCACATTCCTTCAGTTTTATCAGAGCTGTAACCTACATTGGAAAAAGACCAAACAATTAGTTTCAGAAGGTTTTAAAACTACCTTCATTCACCATCACATTCACTGCAGTTGGAAGAAAAGCCAAATTACATTAAGAAGGTAGTTGAGTAGTTTCAAACTTGCATGTAAATGGCCAGAGAATGAATGTTTAGGGAACAACTGCAGAACAGAGAAGAGGCAGGATTTACAAGTGAGGCCTTTGTCCAGAAAACCTCAGAAAATTGCCAGATAGTTGTAACTGAATCTTGCAGTTCAAATAAGAGCTTTTCAAAATGAAATTTTACCTGGGTGTTAAAAGCCTCTTCAGTTAAAGCCTTGATTTTCTCTTCAAAGCAAGAAAGAAACTCCTCTATTTTCCTGTCAACCAATTCAGAACTAAAAGAGAGTTAAATAATTAAATTAGGAAGGAAAAAAACACAAGAAACCAACAACAACAAAACAATCCTGGGGGTAAAGTTGCAGAACAGCCCCCAAACAGTAGGGAAAAGTTTGGGGCAGGTTCTCCTCCCTTGTCTCCTGAAAAGCTCACACAGGTGGGAAAACCTGGTGTTCAGTTTTCCCCAGTATCAGAGAATAAAGCCAGTGCTCTGAATTTTTTGCTGTATTAAAGAGGGGTTCAAAGAGGGGCTTCAGGTAGCCAGGCAGCCTGAGGAGCCAGTACCCTGATGCTGAGGGGGACCATGCTGTGATATCCCCAACTGCAGCCCTGAGCCTGCACATACTCATGGTCCATTGGAATAGGACTGGAAGAAAGACAATGTGATGTGATGGATCCTGAGTCTCTGACACGTTAAAACCTTCCCCGATGACACAGATCTCAGTAATGGAATTAGAGGCAGCATTATTATATTAGTCCTCTGTGCTAATTACACTTTCACTGACACAGCATTATTTTTCACAAGTCACATACCTTTCAAATAACTCTTCACCTCCTGTAATTCACCCCAGCTTTCAACAAAACCAAAATAGTCCTGTGTCTGCTCAAAGTGAGCCACAAGAACAGCTAAGCAGGATTTACAGGATTTGAGCTCTCCTGGCAGGATGGCTTCCAAAGGGCAGTGGGATATTTTACTGAGTCTTGGGATTACTTTTCCCTATTCAAGTCGGGACTGCTGCAGTTTTCAGAACCTTAAGGCTATTCCTTTTTTCAGGTGTTGGTTTTGAGTCAGGATGTTGTAACTGTCAGCAGTATCACTTCTGACATTCCCTTTGGGCTCTGATCTAACCCCTCATAAAATGAAGAAAACCCTCCCTGGCCTAAAACAGGCCAGGTCTGAAATGAGAGCAGGTGTGACTCCCAGGGCTGGGAGTGAGGAACATTCACCACACAGCACTTACTTGTATTTAGTTGCCTGGGTTGCTACTGTGACAGAGAAGCCAAGGATCCCAGAAGTGTTCCTGCAGGTGGGGTACACGTGGTAGCTTAAAAAAAAAGGATGAAACAATACAGTTATTCCACAAGCACAATTAACTTTTCATTTACAGGACAAGCTCCAAGTTAAAATAATGTTGGTACTTTTGACAGAAAAATCTCAATTTTTCTGCATCACTGCACTTCAGTGTTTTCCCATCTTTAGGAAATCCTTTTAAGCTTGGCAGAGTATTTATGTTCCTGCAAACTTAATTCAAGCAGAGTGACAGACCTATAGCTGTGAAAAGCCCGTTCCAGTTTCCTGAGGTAGTAGGGTGCCTCCAGGGAGGCTCCTCTGCACCACAGAGCCACTGTGAAAACAGCCCTGGGGTAGGGGAAGCTGATTGTGGAAGTGGAAGGAACAGCTTTACACTGAATAATGCCAAGTTAACCCACTGGTAATACACGCAATTCTTACAGGAACCAAAAGCAACTTGGCTTGCAGTTTGTATTGATGGATGCTCTTGGTTTTGAGGTGATGATGCTGTTTCCATTACAATAACTGAGGAATTAGCCACTGTGCAGGAAGGAATTTCCCAAGTAAAAATAAAATACTAGGGAACAGCAAAAGCAGGAGTGTAGGAAGACGTGCAGGAGGATTCCTCCCCAGTTCAGAGGCACGAGGGTCTGCTTGGTCCTCAGGAAGTCAAAGCAAGGCTCCTCCATGTGCATCTGGAACAGCACAAAGTGTTACAGCAGAAGTGACACTCCCCTGAAGCCCCTCGTGGGCTCCACATGGAACCCAGAGCACAACAAGTGCCACCTGTGCAGCCACAACCACTGAACTGAGAGGGCTCAGCACGGTGGGCTGGTAGCTCAGAGAACAGTCCCATCACTGCACAGTTTGGGGACCCCAACCCAAACACTCAGTCAGAGGCAGCAGTAGGTACACACTGTCCCCTTGGGACCTTTTAGCCCCATGGCCTTGGCTCCAAGCACTGTTTTCAGGGAAGAGTTAGGAGACACAAACACTGACTTACCACAAGCAGCTCCATAAGGGTGTATTCCCTCAGGTTCCTGGCACCTGACTAGAAAGAAAATGAAGAATTTAGGGTGATTTCATGGATTTAAATGCCATAGTTCAGGCCAAGGTGACAGCTGTGCCACACACCTCGGCCTGAACTGCAGCACTGAGTGACAATTCACAGCAAGGACAAAAGGGAAATTCTGGTTTTCCCAGGGCCTCAGGAGAGAGGGGTGGGGCCCATCCCATGAGGTCAGAGGTGGGGACACCAGGAAGTCACCAGGGCACTAACCCAGCTATGGGCACTGGGACAGCCTGGGAGGGGAAGGTGCTGGTTTCAGGGAACCCCACATACTGTGAGAGCCCATCTGGGTTTGACCTCAGGGGAAAGGGCCTGTGCTGACATGGTGTCTGTGTCCCCTCTGTAACATCCCTGCCCGCAGCTGCCAGAGGGAACAGGCCAGCACACCCCAAGCACACCTTACCTGGTAATAGACTGTCACCTCAGAGTTGGCATCACCTTTGTTGAGGGTTTTCACCTTACACAGCAGGTGGGTATTTGGCAAATCCACCACCCGGAACTGGACAGGGCAGGGATGGGCCAGGGGAGCGAACTGGAGTTTTCTGAGGGAGCACAAACAACAGGGTGTCAAACACCCGCTCACGTCTTGGCCAAAACCAACATAACACCCAGATACTTCCACACTTGGTCTGACCTTATTTTCCCCTTCCCCAAAGCAGAACTATGTCTGCTTAAACTGCCATGGTCAACAGTCACCTCCCACAAATACTGGAGGGAAGAAGGGAGTTTCTGCATCACTCCATCCTCCAGAAAAGAATCTTATCGTGATTACAGTTTCCATATAATAAGCAATTCAAGAGTCAAGAGATACTCACTGAACAACATAATTCAGAAAATCCTTTGCTTCCTAGGAGAGAAAACAAAAAAAATTTATTTAGGAGAGAATTATTACCCCAATTCACAACCTCACACCCCAGTGCAGCACTTGCGGGTTTCTCTCCCGTTCCACACACTGACACACAATGACACTGGACAGAGGGAGCTCAGCCCCATTCCACCCTGTTTTATAAAGCCTGACAGGCCTATGTGTGCCCCAGTCTCAGGGCAGAAGCCTTCAGTGAATACTGCAGGTCAAGACTGACGATGACTGGAACTCAGTGATGTTTGACCAAACTGTGCAGGCACAATCCAATTTCCAGGATAAATGTACTTTGAGGGAAGCCTCTTCCTGGGGCACCACTGTGGAAATTTCTCAATATTACATATATCAATACACCAAACAACATGAAAATTGGTGACAACAGGAGAAACAGATTACAGGGATCTATATAATTTTCCCTCTACACAGTTTAAATCCAAATTCCTGGAAACTTCTGTTCAAGCTGACAACTATGGACTGTGCCTTGGCCCATCCATACGAGCACTCCTGAAGGGCTAGAGGAGAAACTGCCCTGTCCCCACAAGACTCCAGACTGCCAGGAGAGAAGCAGCAACCAGCTGGGGGGTGAGGTGAGTGTGTTACAGCACATTTTTAGCACCAGTGAGTGCACAGCAGCTGCCAGGGCTGTGCTTACTCTGCTCGTGAAGTTCCCTTGTACGAGACCCTCCACGAAGAGCTGGGACTTGAACGCCCTGACGAAGTTGGAGAGGGACTCGATGGAGAGGCCGTTCATCAGCGTCTGGTACTTGTCGATCATGGACCACCGGCCGTGCTCCAGGATCAGGAGCCGCACGTCCCTGCAGGGCAGGAAGGAAAACAGTCACGGGATGTCGAGAGCTGTTTGATGCCAGAGATCCCATTTCTGACTGAGGGTTGTACTGGAGACATGGAGAGGGTCCCCAGGAGCCCATGGGCTGGCTGTGCCCTCCCTCAGCACCCGCTGCTGGCTCCAGGTCACTTCAAAACAGCAGCTCCCTCGGTGTCCAACCTGACCCCATGTCTGATACACTTCTGGAGCTACAAGGAAACCCTGGAACAAGTCCCTGTGAGCACAGAGAAGGGATTGCTGAACTCTTCAGCTCAACACTTGCTGTGCAGCCACTGTCTGCTCTCTCCCAGAACTCACTTGGCCAGGGTCTCAGGTTTGATGAGGATGTTGAAATATGTTTTCTTCAGCTGCTCTGTTATCATTTCAAAAACTGCTGGAGTAAAGCTGAAGTCAGACAGGTAATCAATGATGAGCTGAAATAGAAGCTGTAAAAGAAATATTTTAAGTTGAGGCTTTTTGGGTTTGTTTTTTTTTTAAGAAGCAACTTCAACTTTATCCTACGTAATAATATAAAATCATGCTTATTTGGTCAACATAAGAGACATCCAATGTTACTAAAGCACATTCCTCAATTCTGCCAGATGTTCTTCACTAAACAGTTCTATCCCAAATGACAGTCAGTTGCAGAAGGACAGCATTTTTACACAGTGAATAAGCTCAATATCCCAAATCAATGGTAGTTTCCACATTCTATTGGAACAAACATAGCCTGCAACTCCAACATTTCTGTATTCAATATTCCAGTTTTAGCTTTGACAGCTGACTAGCATAGGGACATCACAACAGAGACACATTCAGGATTAAAAAAGAGAATATTCAGTCCCTGCTGTTTGCCTATTTGTCTTTTTCTGTTAAACCTCACATTAACAGGTCTGACAGACCATTGACAGTCTTATTAAAGCTCCAGTCAAGCTCTTGCAGTGGTTGTCTCCTCTCGACCACTACGTCCTCCCACATCTTACATGGCCAGCACTTATGGAATGGGAACAGGGATCCCCCAAACCTCTTAGCAAGCCAACACAGAAAATCTGCACCCTAAATGAGTGTGTTCAGAAGCTGGATCTCCAAAGTCGCCTGTTTTCAGACACCCTTCTCAGACAGCAAACGGCCACAGCTTGTAGACAAAGAGGCTCTAACACTCTCTATGCATATGGAAGACTCAAAGCTCTTTTTATAAGAGAAGCTGCTGTTAATGGAGATACAATCATTAATTAAAGGAAGATTTCACTTAAGTCAGCCAAATATCAGTAATTTGAGCTTGTGTAAGTGAATTTATACACATAAGCACAAGAAAAAGCAGCATGTTTGCTGCATTATCCTTAACAGAGACACGAATTTTGCTATTTAAAATACCCCATCTAAGCACTGAAAGCTCCAGCTGCTCAGAGAAAATGCACACACACTGCAAAGCAAAGGCATAAAAGGCATAAAAGTATTGGGAGGATGAGCAGAACTTACAGGTAGTTTGTGATTGAAGCCTTTCACCCGGATGACTAAGCCATACTCTCCAGCCACCAGCTTGTATTCCAACTGAGCCACGTCTGCTTCATAGGCTGGTTCTCCAAGGTTGTGGGAAAGGATGTTCACAAATGTATCAAACAAAACTATGCTGCAGGGAGAAAAGGGCAGAGAGTTAATAAGAAAGAAATAAAGGGTGGAATAAAGATAAAAGTCAAGCCCAATGAGTTTGATGGTACACACAGTGAGTTCTCCAACAGAAACGGATACTTGAGTAAAATCAGATTCAAAAAGATGTTTTAAACAAACCCAGAAACAAAATGCAGGTTTCTCTTTGTCCAGAAAGTGCATGGCACTACTCAAAAATTATTTGGACATTCAACTGTTCTTTGCAATGTATAAGATTCCAGCTTCAAAATATTTACGATTTCTTCAAGGTAGGAATGGACATTGTAATGTGCCAATGCTCAAAACACTGAATAATCACAGAAAATGAAATTATTGTACTTTGTGTAAAGGAATGGGGGGCAGATGGAGTCAGTTATGCTGAAAACTTGAGTAATGTGGTGATTTTTTTATCTCTCAAGACAATAAAATTATAATAATCTAGAGCAAATCAGGCTACACAACATAAAAATTGCAGTCCCTGTTCCCAGGTTTTTGCTAGTGCCTGGATTCCAATTCAAAGTTCAAACTAACAAAGCCCCACGAAAACAGATACATAAAGGCTTTCCCAAAACATGAGCTGTGGCAGGTCTTGGCAGGCTTATGACAAAAGCACTATGAAACTGGTTCCAAATGGCAATGGCAGCCTGAGACCAGTGAAGTGCAGCACACACAGAGCTGCAGTCGAGGTCTGCCTGACCCACAGTTGGTTTCCAGTGCTGCCAACAGCCTCCTCTTCTTCCTCCTCCAGGCTCCCAGGCAGCTGGTTCAGGACATGACTGTGGACTGCTCCTTTCAGGACCAGCTCCTTCTCTAAACACTTTCTGGTACTTGCACTGCTGCTGTTACATTATTTTTTTCCCAAACATGCACCTGGGAATGACACCCCATGGAACTCCTACACATCTGTTTGCTACAGAACCAACCACCCTCACCAAACTGCAGATAAAACCACAAAGAAAGCGTAAGAACATGAGAAAAGGACACCTTATTCTATTCCTGCTTAAAATTAATGTCTCTTCATGGTTTTTCACTAGGTATGGTAATTTAGTTACTCTGCAAGATAAGCATAAATAATATAATCCTCACTTCTCTGCAGATTGTTGTATCAATGGAGAGATCAGATGGAATCGAACATAACCTGGGGTGGAAAAAGAAACTTAAATGAGCAATTGTGTAATAAAAAGTGACAGCTTTCTAAAGTCAAATGTATTTGAGTCTAACGAAAACGGTCATTCAGCTGTAAGAATTTTTTTCTTATATATTGCCATGATTAAATGTCTTCTCTTTCTCACTCCAAAAATCTTCCCTTAAAAATACCAAATATTAGAAAAAACAGCTGTGCTTTGCAGAACACTAACTCACATGGCACGATCAATTCAAACAGAAAAACTCCATAAAACTTCTGTTTAAGAGACACTAAAAGTTGTGACATTCTGCTTGAAAGCATTTTCCACATTTGTCTCAGATCCAGGCTACATTTTTATATTTATTTTCATGTGTTCTTTCCTCCTCAAACCCTTGTCTCAGCATCATATTTTGTCTGCCCAATCCTGTTCACAGTCAGTGTATTTCAGCGATTCCACTTTTCAACCTGAGGTATCAGCAGGGTTCCTTTGTTGCAGGTACTTTACCTGCGTCTCTTTCATTGTAGCTAATAAACATATCAAAAGGACCGTGGAAGAGCTGACAGCAAGCACTTAGTTTAAATTGTGAGTCGCCTTCAAATAAATTCCAGCTGGTAAAAACAGGGACTTGCTATTCAGAAAGCCCTCAGGCATTTACCTTTTGGGATTTTGAATTTATCATCCTTTCTGTACCAGAGACAGCCTTGTTGTGTGCTGAGTGTTTTGACTGGATATTCTGTCTCAGGGCAGTCAGCAACTTTCAAAGCAAAGTCAGTGGCTAACAAAAAGAAAAACCAAACCAAAGTGGGTTAGTGGGTTTCGTGCACAACCAAAAATGCATCAAAGTCTTATAAATTATCAAAAAATACCCTTTTCCCCTCCAGCTTTCTAAATTATTTGTGATAATGCTTTCCTGGACCCAAGGAACACCTATTTTTCCATTCCACACCAGAAGAGAGGTTCAGAAGCAGTGCAGGAGTGGTGATACTTCATTCCATCCAGGACACAAGTTCTGAGTTTCATTTCATTTGGTTTTGGCAACAAAGCCAGATGGTACTTAGATGCTTTCCAAACCAGCAGGATTTAGCAAATAAAGTTGCTCTTCTAAAGTATCTGGAGCTCTTTGTTAATTCTCAAGGCCTGCTGTTATGGATATATCATCTGTAAGTTTATACCTTAGAAAAATTAAGTTTTCAGGCTTATAAAGACAAGAATATGAAATAAAATCCATGTGAACAGAGTGATCATGTTTTTTTAAATTTGGAAAACCAGGATGATGCTCAGATGGAAATTAAACAACAGGAAATTCTCAAATAGATTACTAGTGAAGATTTCATTCATGCTCAGGTGCCTTACCTATGTATTTGTTTTCTTCTGGAAGGTGTAAATCCTGATTTAACTCAAAGTCACTGGCCCATAAATCACTCCAGTATTTGTCAATATCTATTAAAAACAAGGAATGCATTCAGTTCAACAAGCAGGCAATGCTATCCTGTTTCCAGTCATCTCATCTCTTCGCTATCTTTGTGAAGATTTGCAGTACGATGGCAGCTTCTTAATGTCACCTGGCTCATCATGACTCCTTCTAAATCCACTCCTACAAGATCTTCTGGAGTAGGACCAAAACAGTCCTATTAAAAAGCAAATCAAGCCTGCCTGCATTAGTAACCCAGCTACCACCACACCCTGTGCTCCTTTGTTGGGGTTCTTTCCCCTGGTCAGGACCAGAGTGGCAGCCAAGTGGAGGGCTTGGAGGGCTCACTGGGACCTCTGCCTCCAAAAACAACTGCAGATTTGGGAGTGGGAATCAACTGCCACCACACAAAGAACAATTACTGAGTGGCACAGACTATTTGACTAATGGTGGGCTCAGTAAAACATGGAGGATTCATTTCCCTGCTTCCATGCACTTGTATGTTGTGCTGCCACCCTTTTACTGTCTCTAGTGCATGAATCAGGCACTGCCTGAGTTTCTGCTGCTGTCTTACCTTCCACACTGTACTGTGTTCCAAACCACTTCTCTTTGAGGTGACACTGGCCTTCATTGGCAGCAGACAACAAAACCAGGTTGGCTCTCTGAGGGCTGAGCTGTTCCAGGGCAGCAGCAATGATCTGCAAGTTCAAGACAATATTGCAGTTCAAATGCAACTCTGGCTCTGCCTGACCCAGAAAAGACTTCTCAGTACAAATGTAGGAAGAACAAGAACATAACAAGCTTACCAAACAGGAGATTTGCTTTCTGAATACAAAACCTGTTTCAATTAATACACAACCTGTGCCTGCGTTATGCTTAATTACAAATGCCTACACACATGCCTATATTATACAGTATGCCTATATTTATTTTCCTTACATCAAAACATATAATCTGAGTTCAAAGCATATTTACCTCAGGCTTGTATTCAAACAAGAGTTGGTCTCCTGTCAGAAAATCCTCCTTCTGAAACAACTGCATGTTCTCACAAAGGCTTTCCACATAGTCAACAGGATCTGTCTGTAAGCAAATAAATAAAGCTATTTGTCACATAATTAGAAAACCAAAATACCAATTTTCTGTTCTGAGAAGAGCTTGACTAGTCAGGGATGTTGAGCATGAGTTGGATGCTGTGCTTATTATGGCATTTAGTTTCAATTACTGACTTAAATGTGTTTCATAACTGTATCTAATGCTCCGTCTCCTTTGAGAATCAGACACATCATCTTGGTAGGAAAAACCTTGATTATGCAGTTTACAGTCAAGGAATCTACTAGGTTAAAGACCCAGCAGAATGCCCTCCTTGCCTCTAGGGAACACAAGCAGAGTCCTGCAATTCAAGCCGTAAAGTGATCTGGAACTTGGAAAGTGCAAGGCAAGGAAATGCTGCTGCTGCTGCTGCACAAGTATCTGATCCTGCTCCTCTCCCGAGTTCTCTGCCATGATGCACAGCAAGAGGAGGAAGACCTTCTCCTATTTGGACACAGAATACACATAGTCTTTAAAGAGTGTCAGGCTGCCTAGAGGATTAGGCTGCTCAGCTCCTTGCTCAGTGCTTTTGAGTGAAATGCACCAGCCAGCATCACACTGTAAAGACTGTGGGTCAGATACAGACCATAATCTACCTGAAACGAGAGGAGTTTGGCATATCTGTGTCTTGTAAACACAGTGGAAAAAATGACCAGGAATTTCTTAAGATGCTGTACATCTCAGAAAACATTAAACCTCTCCTGGGGTACTGCTTATCCCAAATCCATGTCTCTGTGACCATATTCTTTAGGACTGCTCTTACTTTCCTGTTGAACTCAATGCATTTCATGGTTTCTGATAGTTATTGACAAGTACTGGAGTGACTGAAGTCAGTGAAGGGAGGCTTCTCAAATTATCTAAACTGTGATCTCTTCTTTAAGACTGCAGCTTAAAAAAAAGTGAAATTAGGAAAAAATACTGAAAAGCCCCAAACAATTTGCAGAGCACTATTAACGGGCACAGAACTTCACACACAAGGGCCTAATGACTTAAACTGAGAGAGAGCCTATCTAGCAGGGAAGGAATGAAAAAACAACACTTAATTCTGTTAGGGAAAAAGTCACAATACTTCTCTGCCTACAATACATATTCTTTTAGCAAAATACAGCCTCATTAAGTGCACAATTTATTTCTGGTTGAACAGAACTTTGAAAATGTGTTTCAAAATGAAAGCGAAATCCTTTTCATGGTTTACCTGTATCAACACAAAACTGGATAAATACCTGTTCCTGGTAGTGAAATTCATTAGCTTCAATCTTCTGTATTTCTTCCCACACTCTGCAAAGAAAGAAGAAGAGAATAAAAGTGGATTTTCTCCGTTGTTCCACAACATTTATCAAGAATCAGAAAAAAGCAGTTTTCTAGGAAAGGCATTAGGGATGAGTTCAGTGATTCATTCAAGTACAAGACACAGAAGCCAGTATTGAATGTAATTTCCTTCCATCCAAAATGGCCTTTCTCAACTGGCTATTTTCAAAAGAGGAAGAGAGTTAACTACAAAGAGTCAAAATCTGATACCAAATTAACATAAAAGTTAACATCAGAACACCACAGTCCTGACAAATTTAAAAAATAAACACAAAACTGCACCTAACCTGGTGCAGTTCAGCTAGTTCAGCTTACTAACATCAGAAATCAGATCACAATAAGTCAAACTAAAGATACCAAGAAATAAGCATAAACATTTAGAAAATTCCTTTTTAAACTTTAAAACTGACATATTTTCCCCAAGGACAAGCTTTGCTACTGATGTTTATGCTCTAGTAACTCTAGAAAAAGTGCAAACACTACAAAGAGCAGGCTAATGGAGAAGGACAATGTCACAATATTCTGAGGTAGTGGCAAACACTTGCCTTTTATCTGGCCCCCTCTTCTGCAGCATCTTCACGTACTGAAATACAACATGGGCCACCTGCAGACAGAAGGGAACAGAGTCATTTTCCCAGACATTAGGAGAACAGTAAGAAAATCAAGTTGCAGTAAACCATACCTCATAGAAGTGCTTGTAACCTTCATCAGTCAAGGTCACAGAGATGCTGAAGATGGAGTAAGTGGAGTTCTGTTCAAACCCTGTCTCTCCATTTCCTCCATATAAAGCAAGAGCCCAAAATCTATAGAAGAGTTAAAGGTACTTATTAATTAATCATTTCAGCTTTATTTGAGCTTAGTTACAACTAGCATATCATAGCTTGACTTCTGTGGTTTTCAATCCATCTACACTTTACACAAAGATCTTCCAACACAAAGATGTGAACCTCAGGATACAGAATTCAGGAAAAACAGTGAAAAAGATAAGCTACCTTTTGGACATCTCAAAGATCAGTCACAGATACTGCTGATCCATGGATCATAGACAAAAAAGCTACTTATGTTTTACTTGGGTCTATTGTCAACTCACAGAACATCACTACAAAACACTGATAAAAAGGCTGCTTTTATATCTATAGAAAATATATATATATATACACATATACACTTAAAATAGAGTTTATCTGTATTTTAATGATAGTAAAGCATTTAATAACCATGCTTTAAAAATACATACTTTTTCCTAAGGAAAGAAAGAACGCTGCCTTTGCCTTCATGTCCCACCAGCCAGGAAATATAATGAAGAGGTTTCACCCTAAAAGAAAGTTTGAGGGAGATTAGATGCCAGGAGGTAACACATTTCCCAGAATGAATTCAAATCACCAGGCTAATGGCTAAAATATACACTGTCTCTTTCTTCATGGCAAGTTTTGCATTTTCAGGCAGCATTAGGATAATAAGCTAAAAATGTGGGAGTTCAGAACATAATGACTGATCTGAGTCAGAGAGGAATGATGTTAAAATCAGCCATGTACAAATTCCACTCTATTAAAGGAACCATATGTTCATCAGTTTAAATCATTTTTTAAATGCCCCCCCTAGCTGAACCAACCAAAGTAATCTGTTACACCAGTAAATGAGATCCTTTGGTTTGTTGGGAAAGTCAATAAATTATTCACAGCATAAACATAGTAGAAGTAAACTACAGACCCAGCATACCTGTAATACTGTTCTTGTGGGGGAAGTGCCCAAGTGATGGTCAATGAATGAACTTTCCTGATTGGAACAACTGAACACAAATAAACAGATTGAATATAAATATACCCCATTAGATATAAGAAATTTTACATAATGAAGAAAGACTAGTTAAAAGTTATTCAAATCCACTCAGAATTATTCTAAAAAGTATCTGGATCATCCAGAGAAAATTTGAAGTCAAGTATTCAAACATTTAAATCTATTTCAGCTTACCTCTGTAAAGCTTGTGAAATTCTGGGGTGTCGAAAGGCTGAGTCAGGTGGCCAAAGCTGGGTTTGGGTAAACCACTTAAAAGCAAAAGGGAAGTGTGATGTTACTGGCAAGGATTCAAGGCTGCACTGAGATATTCAAAGACATAAGCACTACAGCTCTGACAGGACACCAGAGAGCCTGAAAATGACCCTTAACCAAGGGTGCAGCCCAGGATCCACCCAGCAGTGGAGGCAACCTGGCCTCGCTCGTACTGCCCACACAGCAGAGTCAGTAACGAGATTTGGGCACCACATCAACACCTCCCTTTCCTTCTGTGCAAGGCAGCACCAGCAAAACACTTCCTTTTGGAAAGCCAAGTACAGTAAACAACTTCCTGAGTTTCCCCTGGACCCAACGAATCCTGATGGATTGTCTTGTAGAGAAGGAGGAATGAGGACAGGGGTGGTCAGGAGAGAGAAATGTGTCTCTGTGTGGTATTAGGCTTTCATAATTGCATTTCCAGGCACCACAGAAACAAACATTTTGCAAAAGCAGGGAATGGAAGGGGAAAGAAAATGCTTTCAAGTTAGCAAAGTTTTTCCAGAACCCCCTCTTTAAGACAAAGCACATTAAAAAAAAAGATCAACTCCTAACCCATTGCTACCCTGAGGATGACACTGAAATTCCAGATATGGTGTTAATTAATTTTGCTTCTAATTATTTTTGACAAAAGCAAAGATAAGCAAGGTAAAATGATAATCTAGGTTTGAATGTCTTATCATAAAATCAAGGTATCAGCACATACTAAGCAAACACTGCTTTAAGTTAGCACCATACAGTTCACAGCCTAAATAATTGTTAAGCAGAAACAAAGTCTTCCTGGAACAATAAACTCCGGTCTTTCATTTACAAAGTTGCCTTTTTTTTTCCCTGCCCGGTTCAGAATGTTAATTAACAAATAGTCATTTTCTTAGTTTCTCCAGTAAGGAATTTTTTCTAATGTCATTTTAAGAACAGATAATTTTATCATCTGTAATGTCTTTACACATCAAAAGAAACTTACTTATTTGGGATCTCAGAGAAGATTTCTGTCACCCACTTTTCCAATGTATCCAGTGTTTCTAAAAAGGAGAGAAAAAAGACAGAAATGCAATTTCCTGAAGATCTAAGACAAATTATCTTATCTCACCAGTTCAGTTATTTTAAAGAGGTTGCAAGTCAGTGTATTTGAAAATTGCAAATTTCTAAATTATAAACTTCAAAGCTGTTGGTTTGAGCCAATTCTTAATATTCACTGAGCAGTATCTGTGGTCACAGCTTTGGGTTTGTATATAATGCTAAAATCCCAGGCTGATACAACTGGGATTTAAAGTTCAGCAGTGTCTGAAATGACAGTGAAGAGGAATTACTGTCTTAGGGATCTACAAAATCACCAGTAGTTGCAACTCATTCAACCACTCTCCAGATTATACACAGCAATTTTCCCACTCAAATGCAGCCCTGCAGTGCTAAGGTTTTCTTCTCCCCATCCTCTTTTTTAGAAGAACTGAGTCAATAACCAGAAGTTTAAGGAGGTTTAAAATAAAAAGTTGGAAATTGCTTGTTTAAGCAAGCATTCTGAATTCCCAAAGTGATGCTGCATATGGTCAACTGGTTGGATGGGATATGGGGAGGATTCACAGTTTGTTTTAACAGAGACAAAAATACAAAGTTGACCTGACTGGTTATCAGTTACCACCATTTTCCTCTCAACCACCAGAAGAACCACTGCAGTCCATCACTAGGTTAATGATTATTCATCAATGCCCTAAGTAGTTTGCTGTCTAGACAGAAAATAAAAAGCAAAGGAGAAGAAAAGAAATCCTACCTCTCTATTATTACCACCTCCATTTTACAGATGGGAATTGCAATCAGTTTTAGCATTCAACAAAACCCCTCCCTAAGCACAAGCCTAACTTGAATAACTTCTAAGAAATTCTTCTATTCTCAGCAGCAAAAAACCACAGGTCTGAAGTTCTTTGCTGAAATGAAACTCAAATCCATTTGCATAGAATTTTTCAGTCTATGGAGAAAAAAAGAGAATCTCTATTCCTCCTAGAGAAAAAAGACCACTGGAAGACAGTCTCAGTCTCCCATCACTTACTATGGAGGTTTACTGTTGATGGCAGAGAAATCAGCAGCATTAATTAATTTAACTGATCTGACTCTTCATTGCTACAAGATTATTTTTTAAATGTTATCTTTTACCTTCTGCGTAAATGTGGAACTATTCAAGTTTAACTTCAGTTAAACTACTCTCAAGAAGTGGCAGAATGACAATAACAAAGCACAATTGCTCAAGACTTATTTCATTTGGAAATCAGGCTAAAATCTGCATATAAATACCCTCTGCAGGACTGGACAATCCACTAGAATGGCTTGAGCTACAGCTGAACTGGTTCCAGAAGCAAAACAACAACTGCAGCAATGAGGCTGTTTTTTTAAGGAGCAACTGAAGTTACCTTTAGACTGGACAACTAAAGTCATGTAGTGAGCAGAGTAATGGCGCTGCCAGAATTCCCTCAGTCTGGTGTAGGTATCAATATTTTTCATTTTGGGCTCATGTTTGAGTGTATCTGCATTACCTGGAAACATTAAAAGGCAGGTAGTTAGTTATCCAAGACCAGACATATCAAGAACTTATTTTCCTCTGAGTCATGGCAAAGCACATTAAAAATACGTAGTCTCACCAGCGAGTTAAAGGAATGTTAATAGAAACTCAATATCTTCCAATTTGCAGTTTTTACTGTAAAGACAGTTGGTATTTCTAGAGCAAGGAAGGGCAGAGTCCTCTTGCATTATCAGATCACCCACTGTGTGTTGCCAGCTATTCCCTCAACAATGGAATTGCAGAACAGTAGAGGGAAAAAGAGGGGAAATTATGATGTTCAGTGTATGTCACTATGGAAATTTATAAAAATTACCTACATTTCAAAGTAACTCTAATACCCATCACACAGCACTCACCAGCATGAGGGTGAGGGAGCTGGGACTGTATTGTTCCAGAGAGGAAGGACATACTTCCCTTCTGCTCCCCTCACATGGCTGTGAAGGTCTAACTTCTGCAAGTTCAACAGTGAATTACTTATTCTGTAAAGCCTCCTTAGACACATATCCAGAATAATTTACCTTTCCAGAAAATTTTAATAGTAAAAAACCAAGCCTAAGAAAGATGAAGATGACTCAGAGAGCACCACCTTTTATGTTAACAGAAAGTTACATGATTACACACCTTGGGCAACCCAGCTTTAACATCAGCAGAAAGCAGCATCACAATGAAAAGTATTTAAAAAGGAGACAGCTGCTTTTATTCCCAATCATTTTACCATAAAAAGGATAATTGCTCTACTACATCTGAGCAAGGCTAGTGTTTGCTGTGATAAGACAGTACATGTTAGTGCATCTAACTACTCAAACTTTTAAGTGGTTAAAAGTTTAAGTATTATCACCACTTTATAACATAAATACAGGACTTACCCCAAAAAAATTTCTTCATAGGATGTCCAGGCCTGGCAAGACTCCCAAATAACATCTCTTTTCTGTTTGCATCAGAGGGCCTTGCTAGTTGATACTCTGTTAATTTAAGGAATTTGCAGTGACATGCATCAACATTTGAGGTCATGTTCCCCCCAAACAAAGCAAAAATCCCAGCCAAACTGATAAGGAAATACACCACAGAGATGCAGCCTGGAATTTGTTTTAATGTATGGCGAAGTAGTGAAATAGGTTACAAACAGGACTTGCTAGCAGTAACGACTATAAGAGGAAAAACACAGCTCATTGCTGAGAAGAAAGAAAAGGATAAGAAGGAAGTGCATGTAAAGCCCCAACTTTTCCTGTCTGAATGCTCTAAATATGTTAAATTCAATGGGGAAAAAAGGCCAGAAATATTATACAAGATCAGGCCCTGCAGCAAGAGCCAGAGAACAATTACAAACCTGCTTCTACCATGCATCACACAGAACAACCTCTAGCCTGATAATGAAATAAGAAACTGAAAGCTGAGCAAGATTGTTTCCAAAAATGCAGGTTTACTATCAGTTTACACCAACCTAAATATGGGACTCTGCCAAAATCAAGAGTTCACCCTCCTGAACCGCATTTTCCTGTTGCTGTTTTTGCTGGTAATAAGGAACATGCAGAGCAGAGCTGAACACTAATTCTTCTGGTTGGGTTACCCTGCAGGGAGTTCAGGAGCTGACACCATTCACTGGGCAGCACATTACCAGTGTCAGTGCAAGGGAAGGACAGGTTTTGCACCATGAAGGTGTAAATTGGCTTAAGCTGTTGAAGAACCACACCTTAACTCAAAGGAAGGTCCTTGTTTACACTGACACCTAAATTTAAAGATCAAATTGCCCTTTTTAACTTGCCAGAAGACAGATGAAGAAGATGACTTGGAATAAACATTTGAACCAGTTGGTATATCTGCCAATAATACTTTCTTTTCTAAAACAGTGAAGTTCTATAGGCAGTCTGGGAGTATTCATCACATATGAGAAAATCAACACTACTCACTTCTCTGCCTGTTTTAACTTCCTTCTGGGAAGCAATTCTGTAGTTATTCAGACATTATTAACTCCACATAGGACTGGAAAGAGCACTGGGCCTGTGCTGGAGCTAAAGGCATGTTGTTCACTGCAGAGTATCCAAATGATCATGTAACTGCCCTGCCAGTTACTGCCAAACCACTTCAAATTATTAATTTCTAATTCAAGAAATGAGATGGTAAACTCTCACAGTGATGGCACTACATTGAGTCTTTCTCCTCTAAGAGCCACTGATGTCCATGAAACTTGAGCTGAAGAGTTTAACCTCTCTGACAAGTTAGGTGAACTGGACTGAAGTGCTCAGAAGGGTAGTCCAACAGGGAAACCAATAAATAGTGTTACAAAGTAGGTTTTGAGAAGATGAGCTAAACACACAGGAAAAGATTCTCTTACTTACCACTGTCTACAGCCTCCACTTCTCGATCTATTGCATCCCTGATCATTAGTGGGTGAATAAAGAACTGTGCCCACCTAAGGAACAGAGAAATTCGTATACTTTTCTTCAGTGTCTATTAGGCTAGGGCAAAACCCCCAGCAATTAAACCCAACATCTATTATTTTGGCTTATAAAGTTGCTTGTCTTGCTTCTTGACTATACTGTCTTAAAGAAAGATAAAAGTCCATTTTGTGATACCATGAAAAACCAAAGGGCAGGGCTTCCAGGTTCCATGGAGTGGGACTGATCTGGGAGCATACAGTAGGATATGATACTAATGGGTGCAGGATTATCTGCCTTTACACCCTAAGAATGATCACAACAGTTAAACAATAAAATTATAAATTTAAGTAATACTTGGTAAAATGTGCAGACACTTGCTCTTGGTGTCATCACAGGAATATTTTTAGATCAAAGTAAATTTGCAGTGGAGTTTGCTCTCCTCCTGAGATATTTTATGGCCTCAAGAACACTCAGCTGTGCCCCCATGAATAAATAATTCCTCTCACTGAAGGAAACCACGTCAAGAAAACCATGTGAAGCTCTGCTGCCCCAACATGTCCCACAGTACAGAAGAGCAAGTTAAACACTTTCTGACAAAAGACACATACAGCAGTGACTAAGCTGGCTTGGGTTAAACGTCTCCTTTTCAGGCACACATTGCACCGCTACTTTAAAGGCTGCAGTCCCACCCATCCCGATGGATTAGACTTGGAAACAAACTAACAAAACACGAAAAAATAGTAACTCTAATCAGGACAGATATTTCAAAGGATGAGTCACTGGGATTTCTGGGAGCACTTCCCCTCTGATCAGTTGTCACACTGCATAACATTTTTTCTGTCATCAATGCTTTAAGGGTGCCAAAACAATCAAATAGCTGTATGCTTTAAGACTTACACATAGATTCTACATAATCCCACAGTGGCTACACCAGCATTACCTCAAAAAACAGCATAACACCCTATGGGAAACAGTATTTCCACATATTCTGTATCACTGTTGTAGTGCAGGTACCCACGGAAGCTCACCAACAGCCTCGATCACCCCAAACTGAAGAACTGAAAGGCCACACCCAAGCTCCTGAGTCACATACAAACATTAATTAACACCTAATCACCATGTATATATAATTACCTGTCCAGGGCTTCTTTGAAGTACTTCCTCTGCACGTCAAACTGGAAGACCGTGCGCTCGCAGTCGGTCGAAGCGTTGTCACCGCCCCCATGTTTCTTCAGGAACGCATCGAACCCGTTCTCATCTGGGTACTTCAAACTGCCCATGAAAACCACTGCAACAAAAATCAGCACCATTATCCACATGACATTAATTGGTTATTCCTAACTGCAGCTATGGCAACCCCTCCTCAGCACAGCGTTACCTACAACTGACCCACAGCTCACACACAGAGGGTAACTACCAAATACCAGCAGCCTGTGTGATGTGCCCAGGAAATGCTGTACTTTGCCTCTAACTGTGCCTCCCTGGGCATGCCTGGCCTCAGTCAGGCAAGGACAGTATTTGGTGACACATCTGGACAGAAATTTCATGTGCCCATGTTGTTAATCCATCACCTTTGACTAGGGAGATAAAGGCCTGTAGCTCCAGCCTGGTTTATAAAGCCACGGGTAACACGCTTCCTCTGAATTGAACGGATAACAAAGAATCTTCCTACAAGCTAATGCGTGGCTTGCCAAAGGGTATGAGACACCTTCTCCCATTTTAAGAGTTCCTTACTAAGTCAGTATTTTTGTAAAATCACACATTCATGAAAATAAATTCTCAAATAGTCAAAACAGGAAATTACATATAATATTAAATACTACAGACATTGTGAGCTACACAGCACTCATTTAGCACTGAAGCTGGGGAAGATGAAATAGGAGCAGATACATACTATGTTCCAGGAAGTGTGCTAATCCAGGCAGATCTTCAGGATCAGAGAAGCTGCCAACAGCAACACAGAGGGCTGCTGCAGACTAGAGAAAATAGAAAACTCTCAGTAAAAGCACCTTCAAGGAACATTTCAGGAAAATGACAGCAGTATAAGATGAATCACAATAAAAAGGTCTAGTCTGAATGCCTAATCACAAGGCTTCCGACCTCGGGAAAGCTCACTATATATTTTTCCAGCCTACAGCTTTAAGTACATACCTGCTTTTCTGAACAGCCTCTCTTTCTTGTCTCTTCCTTTTCAGCCAGCTCTTCTAATTCACTGTCATCAGAACCATTGAAATCCTCATTATCTCCATTACTGTCCTCACTCTCATCCCCCTCATCACAGTCCTCATCATCAAAACCTTCTCTACCATCTTCAATCTCAGCTCCGGAATCATCATATTCATCACTTCCCTCTTCAGATTCATCCTCATCATCGTCATCATCATTCTCCTCCTCCTCCTCCTCCTCCTCCTCCTCCTCTGAAGATGTTGGGGCACCGTCCAAGTAATTCAGATCGGAAATCAAAAGTGCACATAAGCCATTTTGCAGTTTGATATACCTGAAAGAACAATTATTTACAATGAATATGTTAATGTCCTAAATCTCAATTTTCAGAATCACGAAAATTTCATCATTTCCTAAAACAGTTCTGTGCTCTTCAACTGAGAGTGATTTCCTAATGAAAATCTAAAGGTATCTAAGACTGTGAGCAGCTGTATAGCAGGAAAATAAAAAACTCTTCTGCTATTCAACAGCTGTAAGAACAAGAAGTGGTTCAGGGCAGCAGCAAAAGCCCTTCTCCCCATAAGGTCAAACACACTAATTTTGGGGTTTTTTTCTTTCTTTGTGAAACATTTAAGCTACTAGCACTCACTTCATGTACTCAGAACAGGCAAACCCAAACTTCAATAGTCTGTTATGCTTGTCAGGCTCTCAGAAACAAATATTACATGACAGAATGAAGATCTTAGTCCTTGCCTCTAAGTGAGCACCAGAGACTCCATTTGATTTGATTTGATCAATGTTTGTATTAAATGGGGTCCACAGACATAGCAGGCATCCCTTTGAAAGGAAAGAGCTCCTCTGCAGGCTCCATAAGACACGTCACAGGGGGTTAGCTGGGTTACTATCAAGAAGCAATGAAGAGTTCTCTTTGTGTGTGTGTTTACACAGAATTTTTTACATATGTATGTGCATATATATGTAAATAAAACCCCACAAGCCCCCTGTGCACTGTTCTACAGCTTTTCATACTGGGGACTGCAAGCACCAATGCTCTGCACTGCAAGAGCCCTCAGTAGTATTCATTTCTCATCAGATCTGGAGTAGAGAGTCACAACTTTTCAAATTAGCCAGAGCACCCCTCCCAGGAGCTTGCACTGGCTAGTACACCACATGCAGAATGGAAGGAATGCTTGATCCAGAAAATACTTCATCCATCCTCTGAACTAGTGTGATATAGAAATTGGTACCTGATCCAGAAAAAAACCCCAAACCAACCACCAAAAAAACCCAAACCAAAACAAAAAAACATACCACCACCACAAAACAAAAACCCCAAACCCAACAAAACAAACAAACAAATAAAAAAAATCCAACTACAATAAAACAAACCCATGGTCACATGCCACACTCCCAGAAAAATCTGGGAGTTACAGAACACAGAATCACACACTAGTTTGTTTTGAAAGGGGCCTTTTAAGGTCATCTAGTCCAGCCCCCGAGTTTATATCAGATCAGAACTTTGCAACGTGGACTACTACAGCTCTTGGAATACTAAGTCTGTGCAAAAAAGGTAACGAACAAATGTTTAATAGTTGTGTAAAGTTCATGAATCATGACCAGTCTCCAAGGGGAAGTGACAGTGCTTGCTCTGGGCCAGCAGGAACACACCCAGCTTGCTGCAGGACTGCTGAGCAGGACAAATCTGCTCCAGTGCTAGGCACAAGTACACTCTGGCTCATTCAAACTGCAGCACAGAGTATGTAACCTGCAGAGGTGCTCTGACCAACTGCAGGAGGCACAGATAGTGCACACCCATGCTAATGACTCAGAACAAAGTTAATCCTCCATACATTCTGAAAGCCTGTTTGCTAACCATTTCCATCACGCCCATATCTCGCACTCCTGAACGTACAAAGGTGCCTAAAATATACACTGGACACTCTGAGCAGCTCAGAGCCAGAGCCCCACACAGTGACAAGCTAAGGCTGAAGCATCTTCCAGCACAGTCAGCATCCCTTTCTCCACAAGTCCTCCCATGGAGAACACCAACCTCCCAGGGATCAGTCACAGAAAGCAGAGAACAGAACAGGGTTACTCTCCCAGAGCAACAGTGTGCCTTAAAGCTGCTCAGCCAGGTGTATCCAGTAGCTCTTGCTGATCCTTTCCACATACCCCCATTAAGCTCATGGAGCAGATTATCCTAATTTGACATTACTCATCTGGAGGCTCGTGGGTGTTGCACACAGGACAGAAAGCACCAGCAGCAAGGACAGGACTGAACCAGCTGCTGGTGGAGGCTCTCAGATTTCACTCCAGGACAATCTAGAACGGTTTAGGTCATACTGAGCAGAGGCACCACTGACATAGGTGTTCTTTACTTTTTCCATGTTTCAGTCCAATGGAAAAGGACAAATGTAACCAATACATAAGTATCCATTAGTATGCAAAACACAGTACAAAAAATACAATCACATAAGGTAGAAATAGAAGCAAGCACAGTCCGACTGCTTTTTTGAAGGACTATACAGGCATTGATGCAAATAAGGCTTAAATATAAAACAAAATTCAAATTCTTAAAGGCACTCTTTAAACATCCTGGGTAAGTTTAAACAGGATTGTTCTCACACAACAATTTTTCTTATATTAATTTTCTTATATAAAATATAATTTTCTTGTATTAATATATGGTAAACACTGAGAAATGTAATTTCCCAAATTACAAGCCCCTGAAATTCCATATATGGATGAACTCAAATAAAACATACATTTCTGGTAAATACAACTACCCAATTACAGCTCTAATGAGCCAACACAACTCTTATTATGATGATTATTTTTTCCCAACAAACTCATTTCTGAAAATACATCCTGCAATCTCTGTCAGAACTCTTTTGGGTTTTGTGATCACTGTATCTGAGAAGGTAAAACATGACATTTTTCACTAAGTTAAGGCCAATGTCACCCTGGTTTTATAAGCAAACACACTCTCCCGTTCTCTGTGTTGCAGAGAAGGTTCCTGAGCCTTAAAATGGGTAGTGACAGCCTTCAATGACAAGCTTCATTCATCAGTGTGCTGCTTCAGGTAGCAAAGGCAGAAGTTCCCTGAGCTGACAGCATCTGTAGCTGTGAGTTTTGCAGGAAGACAGCCTGCCACAAAGTAGCACGAGTAAGAATGCCATCAGGAGAGGCAGGCAGCCATTCAGAGGAAGCAGCAAGGAAGTAGGGCAAGAAGGGAGGGTGCAAGTTTCTCCCTAAGCCAATGGGCATACTCCTCTTCAGGCAGCCAGCAGGGAATTTCACTGTCAACCAACGTCACTGCAAATCCAAAACTCAGTCCCAGGCTCAGGTAGCATATTCTCCACTGGCTGCACAGATTAGACATTGGGAAAAGTAAAGATTTAAAAAAAAAAAAAAAAGGCAGCTCTAACAAGGGCTGGATCATCTTCTGCCTAACAGGAAGAAGTTATCAGTGTCCCTTCAAGAAAAAAATGTTTTACAGCATCCAAAGAGCTCAAACCCTGCTGGAGTTCTTGTCCCCATCCCTCACTGTGTCTGGGCCATGGACGCTGTGGGCTGTGCTCAGGGAAGGTGATCCTTTTCATCACTTCCTAGGGTATTACTCGGATATATTCAAATAACAACACAAGCAAAACAGCAGCCTAAAAGCACTTTTCCTCAACTCGCAGATATGGCTGTGTTAAAACTTGGAAGCTCATCTAAAACATGGAGAGTTTTAGAGGTTGTTTTAAAAGTTGGGATCTGCTCTAAAAATACTTCAACGGCACTTGGCACTTCTGGTGAACGCTTTCGGCGAGGGGCTGCGAACTAACAATGAATTGGGAATTGCTGTGCCTGGCGACCCCCCCCC